>JARQOC010000003.1:36004777-36548807 GCA_033576535.1 Allobates femoralis
GAGGCTGCTAGACGCAAAACTGACATTAACCCATAGTGTGCAAAAAGAAATAACTTTTTTAATATTAAGTCTCCCAAGGCAAAGAGACTCTGAACTTATCCCTTGTCGTTAGTCTCCAAGGCACAGGTGACCAGCGTGATACATTAATAGCATAAAAAATTCCCAAAAGATCAAAAGGGTCTGACAAAATTAAAAGATGTGTAACAAATCCAAGAGGGGGAACTTACAGATGAAAATTATTTCCTGGCCTTTTGTGAATTATGATGCATATTTAGCTTTCATACTCCTGAAAAAACCCAGAATTTTGGGAAATTCAAAGTTTTAAAGGAAGGGGGCATTTCCTCAATTTAAAAAAGGTCTCCAAATGGAAAAATATTGTCTGCCCCACTTAACCTATGATAATGGTACTCCCATCGGGAAACCCTTTGGGAAATACTGTAAGGGCCAGCAAAGAGGTTGTCCAGGAAGTTTACTTCAAAACCAATCCTAGGACAGTCATCAATATCTGGTCAGTAGGGCTATGGCAACTGCGGCAGCTGGACCCAAGTTTTTACATAGCTGCACACCCACAGCTCTATCAATAGTATGGAGGCCACAGCTTTTTTTAACTCCACATCCCCCGCCTACTTTTTTGGCAATGGCTTTGAGATTTTTTCTTGAAACTTCTCACAAAAGTTATTGATTTCCCTAATGGAGAGCCCCAAAAATTGGTCGGGGTTTTTTTTTAAAATCACTTGGGGCCCCCCTTTACATCCTGTTTTTTTTTTCCCCTCCATGGGGAAATTTTTTTTTTTGCAGGAAAACCACAAAAGGACAGGAACGGACAGGGCCCCGGGTTTGTAAGTCTGGATGCTATTTTTGTGTCCAGAACAAGGGTTTTTTAGGGATCCGGGCACAGAAAGATCTGGGAAAAAACCAAACCTGCAAAGCGCAGACAAATGGTGTCGGAAGGTTTCCTGTTTTAACATTGCGAAAGTGAAAGAAAGCAATGTGTTTTAAAAAAATGTTTTACCTCCCGGATTTTCCCACGATGCGAGGCATCCACCTCCAAAGGCTTTCAGGACTTTAATCGCGACCAGTTTGGGAACCAAACAGCTGAATTAAAAAGAACAAAAAACGAGGCGGTTTTCACAGGCAATAAAAAACCATTCAGTTAATGTGTCATGTGACACATCAGCTGATCGGTTGCCGCCGGTCAGCTGATTTTAGGTCCTTGCAGCCTTCGGAGGTAGACGCCTCGCTTCGCGGGACACTTGGTGGATAGGTGAGCATTTTTTTTTTTTTTTAAACACGTCACTTTCTTTAATTTCACATTAGCAGTGTATGTAGATACAGAACAGAGCAGTTTTAGTCTACTGAGCATGCTCAGTACACTAAAACCATATCCGGGAAACAATCCTGTTTTTTCCTGGATCCAGTGCCCATAGACCCCCTTGTTAGTTCAATAGGACACCATCGGATCCGATTCAGTCCAATTGTGTTCAATTTTTTGAAGGCAGCGCAAGATCGGAGCAGTCTCCGATTCTGGGTACCAGAAAAAGCGGACAAAATCAGATCCCTGATAAAAGTGGCACACATGGATGGCCATTAAGGACCAATCCGTGCCCATCCATGCCCATAGGGAACATAGGGAGCCAAATTGGATCCGGGCTATATGTTTTACCATGGATAACCACGGATCCCCAAAAAACATAATATGAAGTGGACTTGAGAGGGAACTGAGAGGTTAAACATGGTTTCTGACAAGTACAGTGCCTTGTGAAAGTATTCGGCCCCCTTGAACTTTTCAACCTTTTGCCACATTTCAGGCTTCAAACATAAAGATATAAATTTTAATATTTTTGTGAAGAATCAACAACAAGTGGGACACAATCGTGAAGTGGATTGAAATTTATTGGGTATTTTAAACTTTTTTAACAAATAAAAAACTGAAACGTGGGGCGTGCAATATTATTCGTCCCCTTGAGTTAATGCTTTGTAGCGCCACCTTTTTCTACGATTACAGCTGCAGTCTCTTGGGGTTTGTCTCTATCAGTTTTGCACATGGAGAGACTGAAATTCTTGCCTATTCTTCCTTGCAGAACAGCTGGAGCTCAGTGAGGTTGGATTGAGGCGTTTGTGATCAGCATTTTCAGCTCTTTCCACAGATTCTCCATTGGATTCAGGTCTGGATGTGACTCGGCCATTCTAACACCTGGATACGTTTATTCTTGAACCATTCCATTGTAGATTTTGCTTTATGTTTGGGATCATTGTCTTGTTGGAAGATAAATCTCCGTCCCGGTCTCAGGTCTTTTGCAGACTCCAACAGGTTTTCTTCCAGAATGGTCCTGTCCATTTTCTCATCAATTTTAACCATCTTCCCTGTCCCTGCTGAAGAAAAGTATCCCCACTGTCACACATGGTGGTGGCAGCAGCATGGTTTGGGGCTGGTGTTTTGAGGGTGATGAGCTGTGTTGCTTTTACACCAAACATATCATTTTGCATTATGGCCAAAAAGTTTGATTTTGGTTTCATCTGAGCATAGCCCCTTATTCCACATGTTTGGTGTCTCCCAGGCGGCTTGTGGCAAACTTCAAATGAGACTTTTTATGGATATCTTTGAGAAATGGCCTTCTTCTTGCCACTCTTCCATAAAGGCCAGATTTGTGCAGTGTACGACTGATTGTTGTCCTATGGACAGACTCTCCCACCTCAGCTGTAGATCTCTGTAGTTCATCCAGAGTGATCTCAAACAAGCCTTTTGGCTGCATCTCTGATCTTCTCCTTGTTTGAGATAAAGGTTTAGAGGGACAGTCGGGTCTTGGTATATTTGCAGTGATCTGACACTCCTTCCATTTCAATATGATCGCTTGTACAGTGCTCCTAGAGATGTTTAAAACTTGGGAAATCTTTTTGTATCCAAATCCAGCTTTAAAGTTCGCCACAACAGTATCTCGGACCTGCCTGGTGTGTTCCTTGGTCTTGATGATGCTCTCTGCACTTGAAACAGAACCCTGAGGCTATCACAGAGCAGGTGCATTTATACAAAGACTTGATTACACACAGGTGGATTCTATTTATCATTACCAGTCATTTAGGACAACATTGGATCCTCACTGACCTTCTGGAGTGAGTTTGCTCCACTGAAAGTAAAGGGGCCGAATAATATTGCACGCCCCACTTTTCAGTTTTTTAATTGTTAAAAAAGTTTAAAATATGCAATAAATTTGGTTCCACTTCACGATTGAGTCCCACTTGTTGTTGATTCTTCACAAAAAAATAGAATTTATATCTTTATGTTTGAAGCCTGAAATGTGGCAAAAGGTTGAAAAGTTCAAGGGGGCCGAATACTTTCACAAGGCGCTGTATATAGGGGGCCGAATACTTTCACAAGGCACTGTATATAGGGGGCCGAATACTTTCACAAGGCATTGTATATCAGAGAGCATGAATTGCTGAGCAAACAGATATATACAGTTTTAAAAAAAGTTTCAGGATAACTTAATTAATATGACCTTTTGTTCTCTGCTTAGGCCGGCTTCACACTGCAGTTTTTCACTGATCAGTGTCCATCAGTGTTTGTGTACTAAAACCAGGAGTGTCTCCAAAACTCAGAACAGGTGTCAATCTTTCAATTGTAGTTTCTTTGTTCCTCTCCTGGTTTTGGCATCCAAACACTGATGGACACTGATCAGTGAAAAAACTGCAGTGTGAAGCCAGCCTTAGTAGTCAATTATTAATTGACTTCTATGTAAGACTGTGTACTATTAGCACCACTTGCTAGATTCCTAAGCACAGAGTGTAAAGTATTAAAGCTATGTTGAATATTATTGCATAAAAATCAACAAAAACATTTTGTAAGGCAGAATGGCCCAGGAGCGGCAGCAGGAGTCTGGTAAGCCCGATCTACCTGTTCTACCTATCTTCACAAGGTTCTGTCACAGCTGTATGATAGTACGCAGACAGTCTACATCACTGTTCCCTGGCTGTTTGAGCATTCTTTCAGGCATTAACCTGCCCCATGACCGTGGGGTACTCGGTTCCGAGAGTTGATTCACAGGGGATGTCACGGGGACCTGTGCCCAATCCCATGGACCTGGTGGTCGCTAAAAAATGTCAGTAAAAATGATAAAAATAAAAATTGTTTGTGACGCCACTTACGGTTGTGGTATGGTTACCTGGACTGCGGGTAAAACCCCCGGGGTGATGGTAGGGCAGCCAGATGATTACACTCCCTGTAGGTAGAGCGGGATCCCCGGGGCAGTTGTAGAAGTTTTTACACAGGGAGGCAGCTTACCACACGGCCTGGTCACTAGTCTTTTCAATGCAGCAGTGTGCGGCTCTTTAAGCGAGGGAAAGAAAGAACGTCACACCTGTCATTAACTCTGATCAGGTTTACTTGCAAGTTCTTAACCATACAGACAGATGATACCGTCTTTTGGGTCTTTCTGGCCTGGGTAGTGACCAGGGAATCGGGATGATTCACTCAGGACCCTCGGTGGTATGCCTGCCGTTCCCTACTAGTCCTTTCACTGCGCTATCTTCTCCTCACAACCTCACAATAAAGCAGTGACTAACCTTTTTAGCTTCAATGGGAGCTTAGTTGTAGTACTTGAGTATGGCTAGGTATATTGCAGATAGTTCACCTCTAGCCTGAAGCTGTTTTGCCCACGAGTGTAACCGCTTTACAGTATAAGACTTAATTACCACTAGGACCTCAAGGTTCTGAGGGTTACATATGATTTTTTGTAGAGCTCAAGTTGTAGCATTCTAGGACTCTTAACAACCCAAAAAAGATTATACATTAGTGTACTGCAAGTGATTCGACAAGTCAGTACATTGCTCGACCCCATTACCCTTATAACCCCGATGTCTCCAACAGGAGGTAAACCATTAACCTTGGCGTTTCAAGAAAAGCCTCTTTTGTGAGCTTCGTATTAAGAAGAGAATTGCTTTGCTAATTGCCCACCTGCCAGGTGTTCATATGGAGATATAATCTCATCATACTAAAATTATCTTTTCACTTCTTCTATTTCTATTGACCTTTCACTTTGCTTTAAGGCAATATGATTTAGTCTACAAAATTGCAAAGTTCTCTTTAATTAGGTCTATATAGCTAAAAATAATAAATACATTCTTTCCTTTTAGGAGTATAATATAGTAGAAAAAAGTGAGTGTACTGAAATTCAAATCTGTAATCTTCATGAAATTTATTACATTTTTCTACAAAACATTGAATTGCCACCCGTCACAAGTACGGCAAAGTCTCTAATTTCCATGAAAACATGAGTATATAATTCGGAGGTCTCTTAAGAGACCATTACACGCCACTACATCGCTGCGATATCGCCCGCGATTTCATGTGAGCGCGCACATTTTTGGCGCTTTGCCAAGATCTCTGGAGATGTCACACGTAGCGATGTTGTGTGCAACCTCCGGCGATCTGGCGTTCCGGAAATTGCCGGAACAAGACCGGAAGCGATCTTGCCTTTCCACATCGCCGCTTCACACAGCACAACCACATCAGCAATGTGGGCGTGCTGTTTGATCCCAGCGAAGAGTTAGGCATGCCAGAATGTGTTTCACTGCGCCCTTACCACTGTGTTTGGCCGACCCAACTGCATAACCATTGGTCAGCCTTGTCTGGCAAGCTGGCCACTACATTACGCATTTGCCCTTTCATCAAATATGGCCCTTTGGCCACAGGCAGCCAATGGGAACGCAGTAGTATCCTCCAATCACCGCCGACGAAGCGCTTAAAACACAACGCTTAGTCACGCCTACGGGATTGATTTCTGGATCTCTGAAGCTGTGCTCAACATCGTTATCGCGCTGTCACACGGCACGATCCTGCAAAATCGCGAGGTTGATATTGCCTGGTTTTAGTGCAGTGCTTTAGAACCTGTCAACTAGCCACCAGCTATTTATCGCCGTCGAATCAACCTGTCACATGCAACAACGCACTTGCGATGTGGTTTCAACATCGCCAAACCCGTGAGTTGCTTGCAGAGTTGCGGGCGAAATTGTGGTGTGTGACGATACCTTTAGGATTGTATTGAACCCTGTTTAAGCTCATTAGTACTAACAGTAAATTCCAAGTGACCCCAACTATAGTTAAACTGATTGTATCTATGCTTCATAGCTGTGTTTCACTCTCTGCTATGTTTAATTAGTGTTTTAAAGGTTTTTCCCCATATGTCTTGTTAAATGATCACCTGCTCAGATGGATTTGAGGTCAAGAAGAGTAGCACAGACTGGCGGCAATGAATGTGTGGATTAGGGATGGGCGAATCTACTCGCTAGGACTCGTTACTCGGCGAGTAGTAAGGGACTCGCAGGACTCGGTACTCTGCGAGTTTCCCAGCGTTTATTCGCACGAGTCCAATGCAAATCAATGGCAAACGCTGACAAAACTAGGATTGCCATTGTCTTGCATTAGACTCGGCTACTGTGCCAGTGATAGCAGGGAAACTCGCAAATAACTGCTGTTACATTGCGAGCCGAGTCCAGCTGTCTTCTCTGTGCAGCTCCAGGGTCCTAGAGCCCGCCTGCTCACAGACATGATGTAGCAGATCTGAGATTGTTCTCAGTCTGCTCATTCCCTGTGCATAGACATCTATATCTATGCACAGGGGATGTAGCAGAGAGGACATCGCGTTTTGGACTACGTCGGACGGATTTTTTTAATTAAAGATGGAGTCCCTAATGGCTTTTTTTTTAATTTCAAATAAAAAAATTTCTCTGTGTTGTGTTTTTTTAACCCTTTATTGGAGATTCTTAGTGGCTGGGTCAAACGTGGCCTGACATTAAGAATCTCGGGCTTAATACCAACTTGTATAACAAAGCTGGTATTAACCCCTTTATTACCCAGCGTGCAACCGCCACCAGGGCCGCTGGAAGAGCGGGGTTCAGCGCCAGAGGATGGCGCTTCGATGAACGCGCCATCTTCTGGGGCGGCTGCGGGCTGCAATTTGCAGCGGGGGGTGCCCAGAAAGCTTGGGCATCCCTGCGCTGCGGATTCCAGCCCCCAGCTGCTTAGCTGTACCTGGCTAGACATAGAAATTGCGCGGAGCCCCACGCATTTTTTTTTATAATTTCATGAATTTCAGAGTCAGAGTCTCAGAGTCAGAGTCTCAGAGTCAGAGTCAGAGTCTGACTCAGAGTCAGAGTCTCAGAGTTAGACTCAGAGTCTCAGAGTCAGAGTCTCAGAGTCAGAGTCTCAGAGTCAGAGTCTCAGAGTCTCAGAGTCAGAGTCTCAGAGTCAGAGTCAGAGTCTCAGAGTCAGAGTCTCAGAGTCAGAGTCTCAGAGTCAGAGTCTCAGAGTCAGAGTCAGAGTCTCAGAGTCAGAGTCTCAGAGTCAGAGTCTCAGAGTCAGAGTCTCAGAGTCAGAGTCTCAGAATCAGAGTCTCAGAGTCAGAGTCTCAGAGTCTCAGAGTCAGAGTCTCAGAGTCAGAGTCAGAGTCTCAGAGTCAGAGTCAGAGTCTCAGAGTCAGAGTCTCAGAGTCAGAGTCTCAGAGTCAGAGTCTCAGATTCAGAGTCTCACCCTCAGAGCCAGATTCAGAGTCTCACCCTCAGAGCCAGAGTCAGAGTCTCAGAGTCAGAGTCTCAGAGTCAGAGTCAGAGTCAGAATCTCTGAATTTCATGAAATAATTTTAAAAAAATGCGTGGGGCTCCGCGCAATTTCTATGTCTAGCCAGGTACAGCTAAGCAGCTTGGGGCTGGAATCCGCAGCGCAGGGATGCCCAAGCTTTCTGGGCGCCCCCCGCTGCAAATTGCAGCCCGCAGCCACCCCAGAAGATGGCGCGTTCATTGAAGTGCCATCCTCTGGCGCTGAACCCCGCTCTTCCAGCGGCCTTGGTGGCGGTGGCACGCTGGGTAATAAAGAGGTTAGGGCCAGCTTTGTATTATCAGCTGGCCCTAAGCCCGAAATTTATGGCGGTCATGCCAATATTAGACATGACCGCCATGAATTTCTATTAAATTGTTTTAAAAAAAACACAACACAAGGAAAATTTTTATTAGAAATAAAAAAAAAAGCCATTAGTTACTCCATCTTTAATTGAAAAATTCCTCTTCCGTCCGACGCAGTCCAAAACGCGATGTCTTGTCTGCTACATCCCGTGTGCATAGATATAGATGTCTATGCACAGGGAATGAGCAGACTGAGAACAATCTCAGCACTGCTACATCAGGCAACAGGCGGGCTCTAGGACCCTGGAGCTGTGGCAGCCAGCACACAGAGCAGGCAGGACTCTTATCTGTGCGAGTTTCCCAGCGATTACTTGCAAAGTAAACGAGTCCAATGCAAATCAATGGCAAAACTAGGATTGCTTCAGGCTGAAGCTTCCGAGACACATCTGCGATTTGTAAATCTCACACTACTCGCTATTACTCGCTTCCCCATTCATTAGCATTGGACTCGCTAGACTCGCAACGAGTAGCGAGCCCTGTGCTTGGACTCGCTAGAGTTAAGCGATTCCGAGTAATTTAGGATTCGCCCATCACTAGTGTGGATCATTGATGGCAAAATTAGTAAGGTATGAAGGCAGACAATCTTCAACCAAAATCAAGCCAGATGTGAGGACACACCCAGGAAGAGCCGATTATTCAAAGATATGGAAGCGTCAGTAAGTGAATAATAGCAGTGCACCAGTAAACTAAGCAAAACCCCGCCCGTCACAGTGTGGTTACACACAGGAAAAATAGATGAATTATCAATCTAATAATGAATGATATAATAAAAAAGAACAGATCCATTTACACTTTAGCACTGTCTACAGCTTAACTTTATTCATCACCTTATTGAAGGATCCTTTAGTCCATGAAACAGGAAAAAATGGTGCTCACCTGGAGAAACCCGAGCTCTGGGCATGTTGATAAGTATTATTGATATGTTTTTGATATTTGTAAACCATTTCTCTGCAAGCAAGTTTATCAACACTTCACTTTTATCCAGTGGTTAACCATTCCCTTGCTACAAGTTCCTGTTTCTATTCATCTGTCATAAGGTCCCATAACTCTGCAAGCAAGTTATTAGATTGTGTATAAGAAAGAAGATCCTGTAGCACTCATTCCATAAAATTTCAGGCTTTTAATTAAAATCCTTAAAAACAGTGTTAAACAAGCAGGGCATGGCAGTGCAGGAGAGAGAGCTCAGGTGTGCCTAGCACCGAGAGCTAACAGATGATGACCATATAGTACAGGCATACTTTTTCAGAGGTTATGCACAAAACAGCCATCGTCAGTTTGCTTTTGGTGCTATGCCCTCTCTCCTGCACTGGCATGTTCTGCTTGTTTAACACTCTTTTTAATGATTTGAAATTAAAGCTTTAAGTTCTAAGGAAAGAAATACTACAAGATATTCTTTCTTAGGCTACCTTCACATTTGCGTTCCCCTCCACAGCGTTCTGCGGAGGGGATCCGCAATGTGACCGCAGCACCGCAAGCCCCTATCTTTATAATGGGAGCGCACGGTGCTGCGTATGACCGTGCGCACCCAATCACTGCCATATGTGATCTGTGCGCAGGCGGATGCCTGCGCACAAATCACCCAGTCTCGTCCGCACCAGAAATGCAACATGTCGTGTTCGTGGTGCGGACGAGACTGGGTGATTTGTGCGCAGGCGAATGCCTGCGCACATATCACATATTGCAGTTTGTGGGTGCGCACGGTCATACGCAGCACCATGCTCTCCCATTATAAAGATAGGGGCTTGCAGTGCTGCGGTCACATTGCGAATCCCCTCCGCAGAACGCTGTGGAGGGGAACGCAAATGTGAAGGTAGCCTTATACACAATCTAATAACTTGCTTGCAGAGTTATGGGACCTAGTGACAGATGAATACAAACAGGAACTTGTAGCAAGGGAATGGTTAACCACTGGATAAGAGTGAATTATTTACAAGCATGCTTGCATATAAATGGTTTACAAATATCATAAATATATCAACAAATGGGAGAACGTCTTGCATTGATATGTTACCTTAATTGCAGATGTTGAGGTATGAATGGTTCCTAAAACAATTACAAGAAATTGTTAATCTGTAAACTTCATTGCAAAAATAGGTATAAACTAAACTATGCTAAACTCGACTGAGTTCAATATAAATTAGAAGAAGCCAGAGATAATTAGACAAAAATAAGAGGAAGGTGATATAATCTTAAACTATCTTCCCTTTGATCCTCTCAAGACCTTCACCTCTCATCCATACTTATCCGTTCCTCACACAACCGCCTCCAAGACTTCTCCCGAATATCCCACACCCTCTGGAATTCTATTTCCAAACACGTCCGATTATCCACCACACTCGGATCCTTCAGACAGAACGTGAAAACCCATCTCTTCAGAAAAGCTTACAACCTGCAAAGATCGAGCTGCTACCCCAACACCACCGGAGCTGCCGCCCCACCGCCACCGGAGCTGCCAACCCACCAACATCTAATCTGCTACTCCCCTGACCTACTGTCTCCTCCTCCTCATTATCCTGTAGACTAAACCCACAAGGGCAGGGTCTTCTCCCCTCTGTACCAGTCTGTCATTCTTAATTTATTTACCATAAACTATATATAATTTTGTATGCATTCCCACTCATGTACAGCACTGTGGAATTAATAGTGCTATATTAATAATAATAATAATAATATAACTACTGACAAGAACATTGTTGTTTCAGAGATTTACACATAAACCCCGTTGTAAGTGCGCAGTGTAGAGTGCCGGATAAATGTGAGCTGAGCCTCACTGCGATCTTTGGTAAGAAGAATGAATGAATCAACAGCAGCTCAAGAATTAATTTTATTTCTTTTTTACGCTGTTCATCGTACGGTATAAATGATTAGACAACTTTATTCTTCAAGTTGGTGCAAATACACCGATACCAGATTTAGATCTTTTTTATGTATTCATTTAAAAAAAAGTTTGTATCTCCACATTTTAAGAACAGTAATTTTTCTATATTTCTGCTGATAGAGTCATGTGAGGGCTTGTTTAATGTGAGATATGCTGGCATTTTTATTGGTAACATTTTTGAGTACATAACACTTTCAATCGCTTTCAATTCCAGTTTCTGGGAGGCAGAAGGAATATAAAAGGGCAATTCAGAAATTATTTTTTTTTATGTTGTTCCTTGTGTGGTAAAATTAATAAGACAGATTTATTCTTCGGGTCAGTACGATTACAGTGATACCAAATATATGAAGTTTTTTATGGTTTGCTGCTTTTACACAATAAAAGCAATTTTATAGATAAAATAATTATTTTTGTATCACTATATTCTGAGAGCTTTTGCTTGTCTATTTTACTATGAACGGAGCTGAGTGAGGATGTATTTTTTGCAGGATAAGATGATATTTTCAGCTACTCCATTTTTATCTATATGCATCTTTTGATCACATTATATCCCCCTATTTTTGGTGGTCAGACTGACTGTTTCAAAGGTGAAGGATGCAATGGGTGATCCCTAGTGGTAAGCGAGCATTACAATGTTCGGGTGCTGAGTACTCGTAATGAGCACATGGTTGTCTGGATTGGCACCACTCTCGTACCAGTGTATAGTAAACATCAATGAGGAACTCAAGTATTTTTCTGGGAACTCTTCTGGAAAAATGTTTAGCTTCTCCATTAACTTCCATTATACTCGGCTTCTCAAGTCACGCCCATCATATGGCTGGAAACACACTGTCCGAGTGACATGCGAGATACTCGCACAAGTCTCGGATCATTTACCCGGGATGGTCTCCCCCTCTCTGGATGGGAGGAGTGGAGCTACATAGAAAAACATACCACTGACAGTATCCCGTCCAAAGAGGGAGGGGTCGTGCCGGGTGAATGATCCGAGACTCGTGAGAGTAAAGGCCCAGTTACACGGTACAAGATCATGAACGATATCGCTCAAACGTCACGGGTTTGGAGTCGTTGAAACGACATCGTTACTACCTCGTTGCGTGTTACACTGAGATACGAGTGCAATTAATCGTTGGACCATTGATCGCAGATTTGTGAACATGTTCATAAATCAGACAATCCTTGATCAGCCAACCTGCTGCATGGTTGTGTGTAACATCATGGGATAACGATGTTGTTAACGACTTCCCCTATTCACAACAGTGAAGAATTATTGTTCGCTGGGTTGTACGAACGATAGCTGCTCGCCACATCGTTGGTGCGTCGTCCACGATATCTAGACGTGTGACATCTCACCAACGATGTCAAAAAGATGTCCTAACGACCGCGCGCCCGTGAGATCGTTGGTGATATCTTAACGACATTGAAGCATGTAACGGTACCTCGCATGTCACTGGGACAGTGTGTTTCCACCCTTAGCATCCAACTTCTCTTAACAAGCACCCCTGACCATGATAGGTTGTTGTTCATCACTAGTGATCACTACAAATATTGCTTTGCTTTGAGTTTCCCATTTGTTCATTTAATTTACATTTTAATTTGATAAATTTAAACTATTAACTCTTCAATGTAGCATTCACTCAGCCTCTGCCTAAAACATTCTCACAGTACTGTAGATGCTTCTAAGCGTCTCTATCCTGGGGGTCAATTATGGAGCCATATTTGCCTGATTTAGACATGGACATGTAGCTCTCATTTGTCTGCTTTCCTGGCAGTTTAAGAAACGTGGTCTTCATAAGCTGGTCGGAAGAAATCCATATCTACAATAATTATAAATGCCAGGCAAAGAAAATGGAGACAAATTATCGTTTATTAAGCTAAATAAGGAAAAATCAATGACACTATTGAAGGTTGAAGAGATGACAAAATTGATTGCACATAAATTAGAAGAGGAGTTACCCACATTTGTAGCAAGTTTAAGAGTTTATTAAATATTATTTATTAATGATTCACTAGAGAACCTTTCACAATCAATCTTTAAGTAATGTGTTAGCACACATGCAGTCCACTATCCCCACCCAAGAGTATCAATTGCAATACACAAGTAAATCTAATAACATTTCTATTCAAAATGATGGCTGTACTATACACAAGGACAACTATTAGTGCAAGAAAAATTCCATACAGCAGTGACTTCTGGTCCTCGTTCTCAGAAGCCCTATGACAATCGATGGGCGATGTTGAACATTACACTATGGATTTTGTTGGAAGTTACAGGATTTATTTTGAAGTTATAAATTGGTGAATGAGGGTGTGCAGGGGAGTCTTTATTCAAATAAACTTTTTTCTTATGTTTGCTTATTTTTAACTCTATAATTGTCGAGATAGTCATGGTGGTGTCTGATAGACCCCCTCTCCCATTACTGACACCAAGGCTTGATGTCAGCTGTCATTTCACAGCTCACATTAACCCTATTAATCTATTATCCATATTGCCACAGTACCCTGGCAATCAGAAAAAGCCAGGTAAGGCATCAGATTTGGCATATCTAAAGTGATATGCCACTGCTGGGGCAGCTGCGGCTGGTATATTTAGACCAGGAAGGTCCAACTAACCATAGCTGCCTGGTTTATCTTGGCTGGTTATCAAAAATAAGGTGGATCTCACTTTTTTATATTTAAGTACATAAGTTATAAAAAAGCGTCGTGGGATCCAAACTCTTTTTGATAACACGCCAAGGTAAAGCAGACAGCTGAGGGTTTCTGCCTCTAGGTGTCTGTTTTACCTGGGTGTCATTTATTTTAAGAAAAACTTTATTGTTCACAGTAGCATACAGCTATCTTCCACATGCAATAAAGGTTGTTGATTGGTAGCTGTACTGCAGTCTCTTTCAAGAAACTTTAGTAACATATGAACAATACCTGAACAAAAAATCCAGACAGACTTTTTTCTCAGACTGTGTTCGAGTCCAAACTCTGGACAGCTGGTGTTTGGTATGAACCCTAAATGTTACAGTTACGGTTCACAACATCCTTACACCGGTCAGTATTGCTGTTTAGAGATGAGCAAACCTATATCTTAAAGTTTGGTGTTTGTGCCAAACACAGACTTTACATAAAAATCAGTGTTTGAGTTCGGAGTTCAAGTGCTTTACATAAGACAACTATGCATGGGCGAACCGCTTGATTTTTCCCGGGTTCGTGACCGTCGTTACCCTGTTAAAGCAAGTAAAGAGTTAATACATCTGCTATACTTTCTAGGTCCGAATTCTCTCTTCCTTGTGTGTCTGAGTCACTTCCGGGCTGACCCTTACCTTTTGGGCGTGTATGATTGGCTATTGCAGCACATAACTATTCCCCGGAAGCCCGGAAGTGACACAGCACCGCCCCACAGCTGGACCGAATAACACGGACCTGGTAAATATAATGAGGACTCTTTACTTGCTGTATCAGAGCCACCCCAGTCAAAACCTGAACAGGTCACCCATCCCTATAGACAACTACAGCATGGGAATCAGGATCGTTCTTTGAGATTTTAGCTTGGTAGGTTCACATAAAGCAGTTGTTACTGGTTCTTAAAGCTACTATGTCAGCAGGTTTTTGCTATGTAATCTGAGAGCACCATGATGCAGGGTGAGAGTCTCTGATTCCAGTGATGTGTCACTTACTAGACTGTGTGATGTTTTTAATAAAATCACAATTTTATCAAAAGGAGATTATCCCTACAGTACTATCTGCCTTACGCTTTCTAGTCATCTTGCTTTCTGTAACCCCACCCCTACCACTGATTAGAAGCATTCTGTCAATATAGTGTGTACATAGAGAGCATCCAATAAAAATTCAGGGCAATGTTAGATCTGCAGTAAAAGAGGTTTCTAGCACAATTTCTGCGCTCGGTGAACTAAAGTTCCTGTTCCTTACATAGAAGCTTGTAGTGACTTTGAAATGCATTGAATAAAAATTACTTAGCTCCACTGATGTGTTCTGTATCTTCTTTCTGAAAGTCTTCAGCAGCAGTACGGAGTGAACAAATCTTCTTCCTTTATCTGCATTGTCTGCACCGTCCTATACATTTGTGTATCTGTATCTGCTACTCCTTTGTTAAGCAATGGTCTTGTGCATCACACAAATTGACAAGTCGAGCATAGGCTAGTGTCACACTTGCGACATGAAATCGCTAAAAGCTAGTGGTTTTCACAATTGCAAATTGTGAAAAACGCTATCCTTAACGCTTCCATAGGCTCCCATGCAAAAAACGCAGTGTCAAAGTGCAATGCTTCTGACACTATGTGTGTTTTGAAAAAGCACCAAAAAACGCGATAAGCATAGTTTTTAGGGTTGTTTGCAAAAATGCATGCATTTTTTTTTAACATGGGAGCCTATGGGAAATGCATGCGTTAACGTTAGCGCTAAAATTGCAAAAAATGTCATGAAAATGGCCAGGGTAAAAAACAGCTGACTTAAACGCATCCTTGCAAAGGATGCTCCCACCAAATGTGGCCCTAGCCATACGGCTTTCTCTTTTATTCCATTCTAGTATGATTTTATTTCGTGCTTTTCCACCTTAGTGTTCTTACATACAATTTAGTGTCCTGCAATGTATCGATCTGTACATGGTAACTAAAAAACTGAATTAGTCCTTACCGGTAATTCCTTTTCTTGGAGCCTTCCACGACAGCATTGGAGGATGTCGTCCACGCCCTATTGGGGGACAGGAACACAGAGAGGTTAAAGCGAACCTGTCACCCCCTCCAGGCATCTAAAAATAACATAGCCACCTTCTGTAGCACTAAGGCTGCAGTCTGAAAATGTGGCTTATAGCATTTATGCTCCCTTGATTCACTGAAATAAAGACTTTTATAAAATCTGTTTCAAACCAGACCCAAGACCGGGCGACGGGTTTCCAAGTGTCTATCTCCTCCTCTGTGGTGTCAGTCATTGCTCTCTGCTCTCTGTGCACCTCCTCCATGGCCACCTCCCTGCACTACAGATGTTTGTCAGCTCTGCTACAACATAGAGCTGCTGTTATAGGAGACCCCACAGTAGGAAATCTAGCAGGAGGACCCTGAGCAGACAAAGCACTGCCTGCTACATAGCAGCCCTTGAGCTGAGCTGTCAGCAGTGCAGCAGAGTTGAGTTTGTGCTGTAGATCAGGGGCTGAGGAGCAATGCTGCTGGGTACAGGAAACTGAAAGTGAAACCTGCTCAGCTCAAGGGCTGCTATGTAGCAGGCAGTGCTTTGTCTGCTCAGGGTCCTCCTGCTAGATTTCCTACTGTGGGGTCTCTTATAACAGCAGCTCTATGTTGTAGCAGAGCTGACAAACCTCTGTAGTGCAGGGAGGTGGCCATGGAGGAGGTACACAGAGAGCAGAGAGGGATGACTGACACCACAGAGGAGGGAGATAGACGCTTGAAAACCCGCCTCCCGGTCTTGGGTCAGGTTTGAAACAGATTTTATAAAAGTCTTTATTTCAGTGAATCAAAGGAGCATAAATGCTATAGCCACCTTGTCAGACTGCAGCCTTAGTGCTGCAGAAGGTGGCTATGTTATCTTTAGATGCCTGGAGGGGTGACAGGTTTGCTTTAAAAGCCCCTCCCCTTCCTCAGTACTCCAGTGTTTATCAAGATCACCCTTAGCCATGGATTACCTGATGCAAACCGGAACCAAACACCAACAAGGGGGGGAACTGATGCTGTCGTGGAAGGCTCCAAGAAAAGGAATTACCGGTAAGGAGTAATTCAGTTTTCTCCATTCGCCTTCCACGACAGCATTGGAGGAATACCACCGATACTCCTCTGGGTGGGACTATTGCCTGTAGGGCTTTCCTACCAAAGGACAGATCCTGACTGAAGGACAGATCTAACCTATAGTGGCGAGAAAAAGTGAGGAGAGACTACCACATAGCCGCTCTGCAAATCAGCTCCGATGAAGCTCCAGCCTGCTCCGCCCAGGACATAGCAGCAGCCCGAGTTGATGGAGCCTTCAACCCCACCGGAGGAGCAAGGACCGGAGCGATGTAGGCCTCACAGATCGCCTTTGTGATGCAGGAAGTGATGGTAGCCTTGGAAGTCTTCTTACTTGTATTTTTCCCAAATGCTGAACAGAACAAGCTCTGATCTAACCTCCAGGAAGCGGTCTCTCGGAGGTAGTGGAGGACAGTCCGACTAACATCGAAGGAGTGAAACATGGCGTCAGTCGCATTAGCAGGAGATTGACAAAATGAAGGCAGAACCACATCCTGGGACCGATAGAAAGCTGACACAACTTTCGGAAGAAAAGATGAATGCAACCGAAGCGTAATGTGAACAACGGACACCACGAGGCACGGAGCCCAGACAGAGAGTGCCTGCAGTTCTCCAACTCTGGGAGCAGAAGTGATGGCCACCAAAACGCCACCTTGTGAGAGAGACGTAAGGGATGCAGCAGACAAGGGTGCAAAGGGACTTTGAGAAAGCCCATGGAGAACAATCATTAAATCCCAGGGAGGGACAAAAGGCCGAATCCGGGGAAGCTGCCCCCAAGCAGAAGTAAAAAACCACTTGAGCCATCGATGGGAAGCAAGATCCTGGGCAAAAACCACCCAAGTGCCGACACCTGGACTTAAAGAGTGCTCGGCCGAAGTCCCCAAATCCAAGCCACGCTGCAAAAATCGAAGAGTTGGGCCACATTAGGATGATGCATGGCCGGGATGGAAGGAGCACCCCAGGACGGGAACTGAGTCCAGCCCTCCCGTAAATAGTGTGCCTCACAGGCTGCCTGCCCTGCTGAAGCGTGCGGATCACTGCCTGGGAGAGACCCTTGGTCCTCAGGATCCCGGCCGCAACAGCCAGGCCGCCAGATTGAGCCACTGAGGGCCCAGATGAAACAGAGGACCCTGGGACAGTAGGTTGAGACTGTGGGGCAATATAATTGGTCCCTCCAGGCCCAGGTCTTGGATGGCGTCGTACCACGCCCGTTTGGGCCACAGGGGAGCCACCAGGATAGTAGTCACCCCCTCCGCCCGGATCTGTTGCAACGTCTTGGGAAGTAGTGGGATTGGAGGAAATGCATACACCAAACGGAAGTCCCAGGGTTGGGCAAAGGCGTCCAGCCCCCGAGAATGGTCCAACCGCGACCCAGGCTAGCCATATGGTGACACAGGCTGCTGGGTCCTGTTTATCTCTGTCTGGTTTCTCTGACTACTTGGCTGATGGGTTTCAACTCTCTCTCTTTCACTCCGAACTCTCAACTCCCTTTCTCTGAACTTGATGTTGTGAGTCTGTCCTTTCTGTTGTTGTGTTCTCACCCTTAACCGGGTTCTGTCCTAACTCTCCACCCTCCAGTTGGCTCCTCCCACTATCCCGTTGCTAGACATAGAGTAACTTAGACTCGGGATCGGGAGTGTGTTGGGTGTTTGAGTGGGGTGATCGACTTACCAATCCCAGCTGCTGTGCCGTCTAGTGGTGACCGGTCTGCAGGGGTGCCACATTTCCTTCACAGGTTGCACAGACTACACTCTCGAAACCACTGCTCGATAGCTTTCTTCATGCCAACCCAGTAGAATCATTTACACAGCAGGACTTCCAGCATCTTCCACCTGAAGTGCCCTGCTCTGTTGTGGTACGCCTCTTAAATCATGGACGCATCTCTCTTCAGGACTACTACCTGCCTGACCTATTCGTGTGTCCGGGAGTTGATGCTTCTCCGACAGTTTCCCCTCATAGATGAACAATTTACTCTTCTCCTTCCATAACTGTTGAGTTTCCTGTGGAGCATCTGGATCAGGGTGTTAGTCAGCTTGTGTCAGCAACTCCTTTACTAGGCAGACAGCCAGGTCATTATCTTGCACTTCTGCCCATCCATGGTGGGGCAACGGTTTAAACGTGGCCTCTTGTAGGGCATAGAACTTGTCCCTCATGCAATGGGAGCACTGGGATGCACTGTGGTGGGGAAAGTTGGCAGTTTTATTTCCTCTAGCTCTTCCGGAACCTCTTCCACATCTGGTGAATTTGGCATTCTGGACAGCACATCAGCATTAGTGTTTTTGTGTCCCGCTCTGTACTTAATTACAAAGTCATAATTAGACAGCCCGGTCATCCATCACTGTTCCAGTGCACCTAGCTTTGCGGTTTCCAGGTGAGCCAGAGGATTATTGTGGTAAACTTAAGCTGAAGCCGGGTAGTGTTTGAATCATTTGGTCACAGCCCAGACTATGGTGAGAAACTCCAGCTTAATGAACTATAGTTGTCAGGATTCCTTTCAGTGGGACCAAGCTGCCTGCTGGTGTAGGCAAGCACTCTATCTATGCCTTTCTGCACCTGGGACAATACAGCTACCAATTCTACATTACTGGCATCTGTGTAGAGTGTAAATGGTTGGCCATAGTCAGGGTAGGCCAGGACTTCATCTCCTGTAAGAGCCAACTTCAACCAGTTGAAGGATTCTTCCACTTCACTGCTCCATTCGAACTGAAGACTCGGGTTCTTGGCTTTTTTGGACTGGGCCACTAAGAGGTCCTGTAGGGGTGCCGCTAAGTTGGTGAAGCCCTTGATAAACCTCCGATAGTAGCCTACCAGTCTGAGGAACTGCCATTCTTCCTTGATAGTGGTGGGTCTCGGGCAGTCCTTAATCATGCTGACTTTGTCAGGGTGTGGTGCCACACCTTCTGCGCTTACCACGTGGTCTAGGTACTGCACCTTGGGCATTAAGAGGAGGCACTTGGACGGCTTCACTTTCAGGTCAAAGTTGAATAATGCCATTAACCTCTGGTACTTTCCCGATGCATTGCAGAGTCCGTATGGCATGCAGATGAACTCACAGAGGCCCATTGAGGTCATAAACGTGGTCTCCTCTCTGTCCGTCTCTGCCACGGAAACCTGCCAATACTCACTGGTCAGTCTAAGGTTGAGAAATACTTAGCAGATATTCAGGGCAGCTAGTGATTCCTCAATTTGTGGTAATTGGTAGGTATATTTATGTGCTATGCGGTTTATCTTCCTGTAATCAACACACATCCTCTTTGTACCATCTTTCTAATGAGGACTAACGGAGCTAGAGAGGGGCTACAACCATCTCTGATTACCGCAGCCTCCTTCATCTCCTGTAACATAACCTTGGCACATTGAATGTGAGCTGGAGGTAAAGGACAGTAACTTTCTTTAATTGGCAAATGGTCTCTAGTGGCTATATGGTGTTGGACCCCTTTTACCTGCCCAAAGTCTAGCGGGTGCTTGCTGGATACCCATTCATACTCTTAAACCACCCGATAAACCCCATTCTTTTGGTGTGAAGGGGTGGAGTCACTGCCTATGTGTAGCTTGTGACACCAATCCTCCAGTTGTTCTGCAGAGCCTTTGTGTAACCCTGCGACCAGCGGGACCTCTCCTCGGGGCACAGGGGGATTGAGATCCATTCGGCCATCAGTATCCTGCTGTGCCCCAAAGGCATACTTACCCGGTCCGCGCTCCCACGGCATCCTCCCCGGCCGTGCGGCTCCTCGGTGCGTCTCCCCCACCTCCCCACTTCCTGGTAGTGGAGGGAATGCACATAGGGCACGCGCCCCACATAGTAAATTTAAAGGGCCAGTGCACCCTTTTCCTGTCACCACCTCTCAGTCAATCGCAGAGAGGCTGGAGGGTTTTTAAGGCTCTCACTTCCTTAGGGAAGTGCCTGGGTAACTTCATTGTTAGTTTGGTTCCCAGCTCAGGACCCAGCGAGGCGCTAGCGTGTTCTGTGTCTTTGACTGTCTAAGGTTGTTGTATCTTTGCTTTCAGTGCTGGATCCCTACTCCTGCCTGGCTCACCCGCAGACCCATACCATCCTCGCTGGTCCTCAGAGTGTGCAAACCAGTAATCAAAGCAAAAGGTGGCTACTTTGAAAAACCTAGAACATAAGACATATTTTCAGTTGTTTCACACTTTTTTGTTAACTATATAATTCTACATGTGTTAATCCATAGTTTTGATGCCTTCAATGTGAATCTACAATTTTCATAGTCATGAAAATAAAGAAAACTATTTGTACATTATACTACTTTAATTACACTAAAATGAATACTTAATGCTGTAACCCATTGTAATACACTGATTATCAAGAAAACTCAAAAAACATTACTTGAAGTGAAAATAAAGAAAACTCTTTGAATGAGAAGGTGTGTCCAAACTTTTGTTCTGTACTGTACACTGTGTTTCAAATTACTATGCAAATTGGTTTTAAGTGTCATAGGGTTTTATTATTTTTTTTTTTCAATGAAACCCATTGTTGGTATTGTGTCTCAGGGTTCTTTGGATCATTGAAATCAATCTCAGATACCTGTGATAATTAGTTTGGCAGGTGAGCCCAATAAAAGGAAAACTGGGTGTTCCACAATATTACGCAGGCCACAGTTTTCAAGTAACATGGGAAAGAAAAAGGATCGCTCATCTGCCAAAAAGCAACAAAGAGTGCACTGCCTTGGACAAGGGATGAAAACATTAGATATTTCATGAAAACGTATGCGTGATCATTGTATTGTGAAGAGATTTGTGGCTGATTCTGAGCACAGATGTGTTCATGCAGATAAAGGCAGAATGAGGAAGGTTTTTGCTAGTCAAGTTCATCAGATTAAGAGAGCAGCGGCTAAAAAGGTCTTACAAACCAACAAACAGATATTTGAAGCTGCTGGTGCCTCTGGAGTCCCTCGAACCTCAAGGTGTAGGATCCTTCAAAGGCTTGCTGTGGTGCATAAACCTACTATTCAGCCACTCCTAAACAGTGCTCACAAGCAGAAACAGTTGCAGTGGGTCCAGACATACATGAAGACTAATTTTCAAACTGTCTTGTTTACTGATGAGTGCCGAGCAACCCTAAAAGGTCCAGAGGGATGGAGTAGTGGATGGTTGGTGGATGCCACCATGTCCCAACAAGGCTGCGACGTCAGCAAGAAGGTGGAGGAGTCATGTTTTGGGTTGGAATCATTAGGAAACAGCTGGTAGGCCCCTTTAAGGTTCCTGAATGTGTGAAAATGACCTCTGCAACATATATAGAGTTTCTGACTGAGAACTTTCTTCCATGGTACAAAAAGCAAAAACGTGCCTTTAGGAGCAAAATCATCCTCATGCATGTCAATGTACCATCTCATGCTACAAAGAATACCTCTGTGCCATTGGCTGCTATGTGCATAAAAGGAGATAAACTTATGGTGTGGCTACCATCTTCCCCTGACCTCAACCCTATAAAGAACCTTAGGAGTATAATCAAGCAAAAGATCTATAAGGGTGGGAGGCAGTTCACATCAAAACAGCAACTCTGGGAGGCGATTCTGACATCATGCAAAGAAATACAAGCAGAAACTCTCCAGAAACTCACAATATCAATGGATGCTAGAATTGTGAAAGTGATATCAAAGTAGGGTCCCTATGTTAACATGTAACTTGGCCTGTTAGGATGTTTTGGAGTTAAATAGCTTTTTATTTCAGTGAATGTGACCTGTTAATGCTGCAAATTCAACAAATGAGCATTTTCAGTTCTTTCAAACATATCAAATGTTTACAAACTCTACTGTGCGTAATAATTTGGAACAGTGCTTTTAGCGTTTTTTTTATTTTGAAAATTATATTGTTATCATAGGGAGGTTTCTTCAATAAAATTTGATGTATACTCTAACAGGTGATGACTTTAATTACACTGACTGTCATTTGCACCAACCATTTAGAAAAATCAGAGAAAAAGAACATTTGCATAATAAGTTGGAACACAGTGTATGTATGGCATTGATAAAGGAATCATTGGGGCCGCCACTGTATCTCCACCTGGGTTGTACATTTTTCTCCCACATAGTGAACCTTGGCCAGGTACCGAGTCTCGTTTGAATTATCAGTCTCCTGCTCCGCAGGCAGGACGGATAGCTTACTTCAGGGTTCCGGGTCGGGGCCTCCTGCCGGCTGATGTCAGAGCATGGGGCGGGGCTTCTCTTTGCGCTCTTTCTTGGGCTCCACCTATGAAAACATGCCTCTTCTGCTTCCCACATGCCTTGTGGCATAATAATGTTGGTTACCAAACAGTTCAATAAAGTTTATGGCACACAGGATGATTCGGGGGTACCAGGTTAAGAAATCATGTTCGTGACGCCAAGTTGACACACCCCACCAGGAACATGGGGTACTCAGAACCGGGCCGTACAATTGTTTGGGGATGTCACGGGGGCGTGACCTGGCTCTGTCATTGCATGTCATAAAAATGGGGGATAATTACATGGGATTAAGTTGTGACGCCACCCGTGGTATTCGGCAATTGGATGGCCGATGCTGCGGGAGCAGTTAGTGATGCAGAAAAGATGGTACAGCTCCCCACGGGTGGAGTGGGGCCCCAGGTCAGGTAAGACAGTCTGTTCAGGTAGTGGTAACCATTGGGGTGCAGAGAATAAGCAAGGGACATAGAAAAAGTGCAGTTTTCTTTACCTTTTACTGCTTGATAAATGATAATGCAATCCTGGGTTCTAGTTACAGATGATAGGAGTCCGTCTTGCCTGGAAGCATTCGGGGGTCCATCTCCCCAGGTGGAGTTGGATGCCTTCCTACTGTTCTCCTTTTTCAGGCCCCTGCTGCCTGTAGGCATGGGGCGGCCCTCTCCTGAATTTTGTTTTTTTTACCTTTGTGGCAGACAGCGTGAGCCTATCACAAGCACTACCTTTCCACTGGCAGCCCCAGGCTCTTGGTCTGCAGTGGTGCCTCCGGGTGTTCGGTTCAGCCATGGGGCTTGCAACCCCCTGCAGTCCAGATTCGGATGTTGATTTGTCCTGAGGAAGGGGCCCTGGAGTCCTGAAAGGTATTGACTAATAAACCACAGCTATAACCTTATGAGTTTTAATCTTATGATTGATGTCCTAACCCATTCTACACCGGTGGGTAAAAGTCAAACGGTAAAAGTCATTAAAGGGGTTAAGCGGTAATTGTATTTATTAATAAGCAGAATAAGAATAATGTAATGGAAGTAATTATATAATTATAGAAGTTAATTGTTGTTATTGTTGTTATTTTATTCCTTATTTTTTATGTCTTCTTGGTCATAATTATATTTAGAACTCAAGTACGAAAGTCTTTCTACTCTTTATAGGAACAGATTTCTCTCCTACAGTTTTCAATCAGATTTGTATTGATAAAGCAGTGAATGGCGATCACGTTGCCATGGCAACACCGACAAAGAATGATATTAACTTCAGTATTTCCTGAACCACTTGAGCAGCCTTGAGCGTCTTTTATACATTTAACTCCCACCGCTGCACACTGCTCGGAGACGGCCGGGCCTTACAGTAATTGTGCCTTAATGTGCTGCCATAATTTACTTTCCACCTCATATGGGTCATTTCATAGAGAGGTTCAATAATGAGAGATGTCAGCGCACTTCATTAACCCGTAAAAGGTGTCGGGCCGTAACAAGGGAAAGATGGTACCTTGACAGATGGAGACAAGACAACCTTGTTCACTGGGCCCTTTATTTTTCAGGCTCATAGTATAGAAGTATCACCCAGGGGCAAGGACTTGTTTAGTCTTTTCCTCCCTTTCTTCCAAGAGCCATAACTTTTTCATTTCCTTGTCAATAAAGCCATATGAGGGCTTTTTTTTGTGGAACCAGTTGTGCTTCTGAATGACATCATAGTGTATCTGGAAGGAAGGAAAAATATTCCAATTGTGTTGAAATGACAAAAGAAGTTCAATTCCACAATAGTTTTTTGAGTTTTTTCTTATGTAATATATGGTAAAACTGACCTGACAGTATGATTCTCTAAGTATGAGTGGTCAGATATCAAAGAAAATATATGTATATAGTTTATGTATTGAATTACTGAAATAAATTATTAACTTTTTGATGTGTTCTAATTCATCGAGAGGCACCTGTGCTGTATACAGGGTGGGCCATTTATATGGAAGCACCTAAATAAAATGGGAATGGTTGGTGATATGAACTTCCTGTTTGTGTCACATTGTGTACTGATGATGCATGTAGGGTATGGGTCTCTGAGATAACTGTGTCATTGCTTAGTCAGAGAATATTGCTGCTGCTGTCTTGGCTGCAATACCCTCCTGTGACGCACTCGTTGCGGGGCGCCACATTTGCTAACTGTAGCATGGGAGATGGATAGTCTCGTAGGATGTCTTGCATTGAAATCTGCTGTAATGATCCAGGTACTGCGTTCACCAGACATCAACACAAATTCTATCGGCTCCTCAAACTCTGCAACATGTCAATGGTTGTAAACAAAGAGAAACTTGTAAATAATTCATGAAAGAATAAAGATACATTAAAACCAAGCACACCATTGTTTTTCTTATGAAATTCCCCATACGTTTGATGTGTCACATCACCCTCTTCCCATTGAAAAAAATAAAGTTGGATCCAAAATGGCCGACTTCAAAATGGCCGTCATGGTCACCGCCCATCTGGAAAAGTTTTTCCCCCTCCCATATACTAATGTGACACAAACAGGAAGTTCATATCACCAGCCATTCCCATTTTATTTAGGTGCAACCATATAAATGGCCCATCCTGTACACATAGAGGTGCATCACAATGAATTAGAATATCATCAAAAAGTTATTTATTTTAGTAATTCAATACATAAAGTTAAACACAAATATTATATAGAGTCATTACACACAGAGGGATCTATTTCAAGTGTTTAGTTCTGTTAATGTTGATGATTATGGCTTACAGTCAATGAATACCAAAAGGTTATTATTTAAAAATTTAAAGTAGGGAGGCCGTGCTGCCGTATTCCATGAGGGGTGAATATATCGCCTTCTGAAAGTATTCAGCCCCCTATATACAGTGCCTTGTGAAAGTATTTGGCCCCTTGAACTTTCAATCTTTTGCCACATTTCAGGCTTCAAGCATAAAGATATAAATTCTAATCTTTTTGTGAAGAATCAACAAGTGGGACACAATCGTGAAGTGGAACCAAATTTATTGGATATTTTAAACGTTTGTAACAAATAAAAAACTGAAAAGTGGGGCGTGCAATATTATTCGGCCCCTTTACCTTCAGTGCAGCAAACTCTCTTCAGAAGTTCAGTGAGGATCTCTGAGTGATCCAATGTTGTCCTAAATGACTGGTAACGATAAATAGAATCCACCTGTGTGTAATCAAGTCTCCGTATAAATGCACCTGCTCTGTGATAGTCTCAGGGCTCTGTTTCAAGTGCAGAGAGCATCATGAAGACCAAGGAACACACCAGGCAGGTCCAAGATACTGTTGTAGGGAAGTTTAAAACCGGATTTGGATACAAAAAGATTTCCCAAGTTTTAAACATCTCAAGGAGCCACTGTGCAAGCGATCATATTGAAATGGAAGGAGTATCAGACCGCTGCAAATATACCAAGACCCGGCCGTCCCTCTAAACTTTCATCTTGAACAAGGAGAAGACTGATCAGAGATGCAGCCAAAAGGCCCATGATCACTCTGGATGAACTGCAGAGATCTACAGCTGAGGAGGGAGAGTCTGTCCATAGGACAACAATCAGTCGTACACTGCACAAATCTGGCCTTTATGGAAGAGTGGCAAGAAGAAAGACATTTCTCAAAGATATCCATAAAAAGTCTCATTTGAAGGTTGCCACAAGCCACCTGGGAGACACCAAACATGTGGAATAAGGGGCTCTGATCAGATGAAACCAAACTTTTTGGCCACAATGCAAAGCGATATATTTGGCTAAAAGCAACACAGCTCATCACCCTCAAAACACCATCCCCACTGTCACACATGGTGGTGGCAGCATCATGGTTTGGGCTTTTCGTCAGCAGGGACAGGGAAGATGGTTAAAAACAGATGGGAAAATGGACGGAGACAAATACAGGACCATTCTGGAAGAAAACCTGTTGGGAGTCTGCAAAACACCTGAGACTGGGACGGAGATTTATCTTCCAACAAGACAATGATCCCAAACATAAAGCAAAATCTACAATGGAATGGTTCAAAAATCACCGTCTCCAGGTGTTAGAATGGCCAAGTCACATCCAGACCTGAATCCAATGGAGAATCTGTGGAAAGAGCTGAAAACTGCTGTTCACAAACGCCTCCATCCAACCTCACTGAGCTCCAGCTGTTTTGCAAGGAAGAATGGGCAAGAATTTCAGTCTCTCCATGTGCAAAACTGATAAGAGACAAACCCCAAGAGACTGCAGCTGTAATCACAGCACAAGGGGGCGCTACAAAGTATTAACTCAAGGGGCCGAATAATATTGCACGCCCCACGCTTCAGTTGTTTATTTGTTAAAAAAGTTTAAAATATGCAATAAATTTGGTTCCACTTCACGATTGTGCCCCACTTGTTGATTCTTCAGAAAAAAATTTGAATTCATATCTTTATGTTTGAAGCCTGAAATGTGGCAAAAGGTTGAAAAGTTCAAGGGGGCTGAACACTTTCACAAGTCATTGTAATATTGGTTTATTAGTCAATGCGTTTCCGTGCTTCCTGAAACATGGCAATATGATATTGATTTATCCTGAGGAAGGGGCAATGAAACGTGTTGACTAATAAATCAATATTATATTCACCCTTTGATGTCTCGCGGAATACGGCAGTCCGTTGTTTAATCCTTCATTTAACCCTTCATCCTCCCTACTCTATATGCACCACGCTGGGCACTGCAGCAGCCGTGATCTGCTTTTATAGTGGTTGTGACTCTTACAACCACACAAGGTGAAGCCTCTGATACCTATTTAGGTAATATTTTATCTTTGAGAGCCTTCATCCTCCCTATGATAATTTTCTGAGATAATGACCTTTGGGTTTTCATTGGCTGCAAGCCATAATCATCAACATTAACAGAAATAACAGACATAAACACATGAAATAGATCCCTCAGTGTGTTATGGCTCTGTATAATATGTGTTACACTTTATGTACTGAATTACTGAAAAAAAATAAATTCACAATGATGTCATAATTCATTGAGATGCACCTGTCTATGTACCTTAGGAAGACTAGCCGAAATGCGTTGTACCTATATATATATATATATATATATATATATATTATATATATATATATATATATATTTTTTTTTTTTTTTTAATTATCTTTATTAAATTTGTTCTATCGCCAATGATTCTGATCCTTTCCTTTTTTCTTCTCTTAACTCGGAGGATCAAGTGGTTCTAGCACCGTAACAGTATTCTTTGCTTCTCTCAGCTCAGAGATTGATACGTTTCTATCCAGTCCGGATACAATGCTCTGTGAAGCACATAGCCTGGACTCCAGACTGATACATTATAAACATCTACAAAAGATGTGTGCAGCCGCTGATAATGTGTTTAGCTCACGCAACATTGTCTAGATTAGATACAATGGTATCCACTTTAATATTTATATGATATATTAGGTGCTGCTATACAAAATGGGATGAGCAAAAATTAATAAATCGTAGTTATGGCTAGGGTAGGGGACCCTCAGAAGGTCCCCAAATCTGCCATATTCTGTAATTTCCCCTTTGTAAAATTTTGTTAAAATTACAAGCCATATTGCCATAAAGAACTAATGCATTTTATTTCATCTACAATCATCTGAATGCGGTCAACTGCTTGAAGACTGGACATAGACTTTACATGTCTGACTGGTTTGCATACTAGTTATTAATGATGTTCAAAAACATAAGTAGATGCATAAGATTGTGCAGTTATATGAGTGGTAAACTAACTGCCTCACATAGACAGTCCCACAAAAAAGGCAGAGATGTTTATAACCATCTCTGTCTTCCTGATTACAACATATACAGTGATGAAAGTAATTTTGCCTACTGCTAAAGTCCAACAATCATATGATCGCAGCTTGTCAGGATGATAAGTCCTAAAAGACCCTTATAGGCTCTGTGGTGCAGGCAGGAGGCGTATATATGTAATCCGTTACCAAACAGAGAGCAAAACTAAATATTAATTGCAGAGATAAGCTCTAATCCACCAATAGGCAGGTTTACAGGTGCCAGCAAACATTTGGACACCCGAGAGGAGGTAAGTCCAAGGGAAATTTGGTCTCCTGGATCACACTTACTAATCACTGGCCTGAAGGAGAACTTCTGAACAACCACCAAGTCTTCACTATAACCACAGGAGGTGGCGATTGGCTTTGTAGCTAACCGGCAGGGTACAGGGGCTCTCGGTACAACGGCAGCTGGTGCTACTAGACAGAGAGGAGAGCATGATCCCTAATGGAGAGCAGACAGGGACAGACAGTAACAGGAGGATATGATCAAGTTCTGGCACAGCAGCTGACAGAGACTGGCGATGGCAGACAGGCCAAGTAGGCTCAGCAGATGGTAAAGACTGTTGGTGACTAGCAGAAATTGTTATGAAGAGCAGATGGTGGCATCTGGCGATAACTGGCAGGAACGGGTAAGCTCAGCAGATGGTGGATACTGGCGATAACTGACAGGCATGGGTAAGCTCAGCTGATGGTAGAAGCTGGTTAATAGCAGATAACATGGCTCAGAATAAAAGGGGACCTGACAACTTACTACAAGAGCAAGGATAACTAGACACATTGGCAAGGCACCTCCCATTAGGGGAAGATTCCTTAAATACTTGGTGCCCCTCAGCCATAGGCTGAAATGTTCTTCCTGGTTAGGCTACATTGTGCCTTTAAGACAGAGCTGTATCATGGGGCTACGCCCTGAGCATGCTCCCAAAAGCCCTACTGCACATGTGCAGAAAGAGGAGGATGGAGCATGCAGGAGACCAGCGCAGTGAGCATGTTGGTAACCTGACACATGGAGTGCTGAAGACGCAAAAACATAATTCCAATTTTCTTCACTCTGCTGGATTAAATCAGTGTTTTATGATCAGGAGATTATCACTAGAAGTCAAGGAAATCTGATGCCATGTTGTCCTCCATATTCATGATCTTTGCATAACCCTGACCCTACCATTGATTGATGCCTATTATGCCTATTCACTGTGTACACAGAAAATTGTCAATCAGTGGAGTTGGCTGGGGTATACAGACCTCCTCATTCAGAGAACTGACAGATCTAAGACAGATGGGGTAAGAAAACCTAGTCACATATTCCTTCCTACAGCTGGGACAAATTACCTGTTACATTGTAAACTGTATATTAGTTATTATACTAATTAAATTCCTAATCCTAAAACCCCAAGGTCTTTTATAACCTTTGGAGGGAACACAGTATGCAAAATAAATAAATAAATAAATTAATTAATAAATTAATTAATTATTAAAATAAAAAAAATTAATAAATACAGCATTATAAAAAAAACAGCTGCCAGTCTGTATGACCATTTGTGGTCTTGCCGGCAAAATAAATATGTGTCCAACATATAAAAATATATAATTGTTGTGAAAAAAAAAGATTCAACATTTACAAAGAATTGTAGCATTCTTTAATCATCATATACAGTACATAAAAGTAAAAACAAATGTTAAATACAGATATCAGGATAAAAAAATAAAAATGAATCTAAAAATTGGGTGCCAGGTATTATGAAAATAAAGAAGCAAAAATGAAACAAATACCTCAATGAGAAAAGATTTTAGAGATTTTAAAGGGATTCTGTCAGGTCAAAAAATCCATATGTAACTGCTATCATTTTCTAATTCCTATCTCTAAGCTCTCTCTATTCATGTATTCCTATTATGTATACTCCCCTCATCTGTAGACTTCAAAATAAAAGATTAATTCCATCTAACAATCACAATGAACTCTCTGCTGCCGAAACCCAAGGAATGAATATTCATGCATCACTACACAACCCTGCCCTCCTGTGAACTGTTATGATATGTGACTCATTCACTACAGACAGAAGACAAGGGAGGGGGGAGGAGGTGTTTGCTCTTAGATACCTTCATTGTGTGCGTCTGAGGCATGTGTGTAGAGTGTGCAGTCTGAGATACAGTATTTCTATGTGACTATAAGAACATTTGATTATTTGCTTAGCAGATACATACACACATTACATATCTGCAGAAAAACAAATGTTTATATAAACAGAAATCTCTTACACAGAACACACAGTGCAGGACAAAACACATCCCCCCATTCCCAGCACAGAGGGGAGGGAGAGAAACACCAGCTTAGGTGGGTGTGGAAATTTAAATAAAATTTCTCCGGACGCTGGATTTCTCTTTTTCACTCAAGCATTATCTTTATTAGGTATCCATTAAAATAATGTGAAAACAAGGAAACACTATTCATTTCATCTGACGAGATTCAGGCATATAACTGCCCTTAGTCATGGAATTCTATGATTCTATGATTCTATGACTAAGGTCGGTTGTATGCCAGAATCGCATCAGATGAGATGGAATGTTTCCTTGTTTTTATGTCGTATTAATTAATACCTGTGATGAATTTGCCAAAAAACTGTAAGCTCTATATCGCCTCCTATTAAATTCAGGTCAGTCAGGAATTACCTGAGGATAAAAGAAGGACCACAGCTGCCCTGTCAGTTATGGTTTATCAAGGTGCACCTCAGTGAGTGTGGTATATGCCTTCCAGGGCTAGGCCAGAAGTACATATAATAACTGCCACCCCGTCATTGACAGAGGCCTTGAATGACCCAAGCACTAGTTGCTGCCTCCAGTTTTTCGTTTGATATAAGTCCAGTCCGTGAACAGCCTTATAGCGGGTCAGAAACACACTTAGGTAGCATATAATGTTAAATGAACACACGGACATGGGGGAACATAATTGAGAATAAGAGCAACTCAAAATTAAATTTATAATTAAGCACCCTATTGGCACACTAGATATTAACATGGTAACGTATACAGGTATTATGAAGCCTTTACAGATGTTATGGTCTGTTATGCTAGTAAAAGATAAATGGGATACACACAGAATTACAGGCAAATGTAATCAGTTACTGGTTCCTTGGTGGCCACAAGGAGGCAGTGTGGAGCCAACCAGGTTCCTTGGGTATATTCTGCCTTGAGTTGTAATAGCACCTCCTCAGACATAATACAAAATTCAGCAGAGGTCGGCCATTCTTATCCTGTAAGTGGCCAGCCCCTCTCCTGCCCATCTCCTGCCAATGGGCTGTCCTGCAGTTCCAACCCACTGGGTTGTGGTATGAGAAATTCAATAGATTCTATGGGTCATAACTTTGCCTGGGAGCATTGTAGGGGGAAGATAATGCTCTCATATTTTTATGATTTTAACTTTCCCATGATAGGACATGTAACCACACTGGCCAATATCAAGTTTGGGGTACTTACAAAGGTCGCACAATTGTGTAGAAATATGTGTTATGATCGTGTACATATCTACAGTAAATGTCGTATTTATGCTTGTCATATTTACAGGAGTGAAGTGTCATGAAATATTAGTAACTATTTTGTCAGCTCCTGAGTGTTTGCTCCATGTGTGATGCTTCTTTTAAATCTGCAGGCAGAGGGAAATTAGTTCTCACACCTTTATTCAGAGTCATGGGGGGGAAGAGGAGATTGGGGGGGTTGTCTTCCTTTAGTGTAATGCTTCTGGTTACAAAGTGTCATTCATTAGGAAGCCTTCATTTTGTGGCAAGGAAGATAATTTCCTCAGGTTAATTACCATACTCCAGGAGATTGATTAAGACCCAGGCAAAAGGTGAAGGTCTCTCCTTGGAGTGAGTAAAAATATGGCGACACCTGAACAAAATGGCTGCTGTAGGAATATTACTTGATACTTTTATTCCTTACAATGCCTAGTAAAGAAGATGTTATTTTACCATTATTTCCACATTGAGGCGCTATGTAAATTCTCTTCTTCCTGAAACTGCATTGCTCAGCTAAGTTCACCAGCTGGCCGATCAAGAGCTCTCCGTGGCTTTGCAGTAGTTAATATTCATCCAATGCCCTGGGAGGTGATGAGTCTTTTTTCCTTATCTCATACTAAACAAAAAATGTCACTGTGAAACTGCTGTAAACATATGCCAGATGTTGAAAAAAATAGGAAATTAATAGAAACACTTACGTGTAACATAAAAACATGACTTAAATATATGTTACATTTTTGGCATGTTCCTTTTTATACACATTTCCTATTGTGGTGCTTTAGAGAAAATAAAGAAATTTTCTGTCTTCAGTTAAAATTGGTCCATGGCCAATCATTGACTTCAACAGTAGAGTGCTTTCCACTTCAACAATTAGTCAAATACTGTATAGTTAATTATTGTAAAGCTTATTTGCCTGTGGGCACAGAAGCGCTAATCATTGTGGCCCAAGAGCAGGCGCTAAGTACCAGATCCATAGAAGCAGGGATCTACCATACTAGACAAGACCCAAGATGCAGACTGTGCAAAGAACTCTTGGAAACAGTCCAAAACATAGTGACAGGGTATAAAATGCAGGCATAGTTTATAATGAACACCATAACAAAGTAGCGGGAATTGTATACAGGAACATCTGTGCAGCCTATGGGCTAAGTCGTCCAAGTCCAGGTGGGAGACCCGAGAAAAAGCGGTGGAGAATGAAAGGTCTAAAATCCTGTGGAACTTCAAGATTAAGATGGATAAGCAGGAGTTGGTTAACCAAACAGATACCGTGATAGTAGACAACTATCTAAAAACAAAAATGATAATAGATGGGACAGAAAGAAGGAACAGCTGGAGAAATGATAGAGCCTCAAAGAACAACTAGAGAAGATGTGGAAGGTGAAGGCTGGTTCCTTCTGGAGTAGATGCTCAGTATTTGATCTTCAGGTACTTCTGGAGTCCGATATTCAGTGTTCTGCCTTCTTCCACATGCGGTGCTGTAGATATCTAGCATACAGCTTAACCCTCATTCACTTTCCCAAGGAACAGACTGTGGATTTCTGAAGTCTATGTTTATTGAGATGATGAGGTGAACTTGATTGCGGTAAAAACTATAATACAAGGAATAAACAGTCTAAATCAGTACTGGCAAATCACAAAAACAGCAGTATGATACAGAAATACAATTACTACCAGTACTGGGGCATTACAGAAACTGCACAGTAACAGTATAAGGCTACCTTCACATTACGATTTTTAGGGAGCCGATGCTGTCCGATATAAATCGGACAGCATCGGCTCCCTTCTGATGCCTGGAATCGGGTGCCAAATAGGCACCCGATTGCGGCATAAAATCCGCAATCACCATGGTAACCCGCGGTCACATGACTGTGACATCACCGCAGGTCCTATAAGGCAGAGGAAGCGCTCTGCTGACACCGGCAGCCTGCGAGAGCCACAGGGAGCCTCCAAGAAGATGGCGGAAGACGGCGGGGGCTCGGGGGGAGGTGAGAATAACATTTTTTTTTTTTTTAACACTTGTGCTCCTAGTTAGGAGCAGTTTTACTGTACTGAGCATGCTCAGTACAGTAAAACGGGGTCCGAGGAGACATAGATGTTTCCTCGGACCCTTCTCCATAGGGCCCCATGTTATAGGGATCGGGTCAGATCGGATGTGCACTAAATGCCATCCGATTTGGTCCGATCCGAATCTGTCAGATTTTATTTTCGGTGCTAAAATCGGAGCATGCTCCGATTTTAGCACCGATAATAAAATCGGACAGAATCGGATCGGACCAAATCGGATGGCATTTAGTGCACATCCGATTCGGTCCGATCCCCATAGGGATGCATGGGGTCCGAAAATCGGTCCGATGCTGTCCGATTTTTTTCGGACAGCATCGGAAATGCAAAAATCGTTATGTGAAAGCACCCTAACACAGAATGCAGTTAACATGGCTATCTATGGCAAAGTTCATGCTGCTAATACAATCTGCCTGCATGTAATGCTGGAGCATTAACTTAGGTAGAGAATCATAGTACAACTATACAATGGCTGCATAACATCCTGCATACACATTCTGAAAGCCGGGTTACACGCTACGATGTCCCAGCGACCCGACCAACGATCAGGATCGCTGGGACATTGGTATCTGATTGCTGGTGAGCTGTCACACAGACAGACTCACCAGTGACCAGCGACCCATGCAACGACCTCGATATTGTGGAAAAGAAAAAAAAAATATTATTTTCCACGATGTTGAGGTCCCGCTATGCTGGGGTAAGCGGGAGAACGCTGGTAACCAGGATAAACATCTGGTTACTAAGCAGAGTGCTGCGCTTAGTAACCCGATGTTTATCCTGGTTACCAGCATTCTCCCGCTTAGTAAACAGATGTGTTCCCTGGTTACCAGGAAACACATCATGTTAGAAGGGCGTCACACGACGGGAGAATGGCACTGACCATTTACCAACGATCAGCAATCAGCGAGCTGATCGCTGGTCATTGGTACATGTCACACGCAGCGGCATAGCTACGAGGTCGCTGCAAAGTCACAAGTTGCAGTGACACGGTTAATGATGTCGCAACATGTAAACCGGCCTTAACACAAGTATATTGTGTTTGTACCGGAATCATCTAACAGGAGAAGAGGAAGGTTGTAGGAAGAGGGACAGGAGCCAGGGACACGTCTCTTATCTTCTCAGGAGATGTCTGCCATCTCCTTCCTCCAGAGATGCAGAGGGAGGTCCCTTCTAAATGACTCATCTTAAAGGGGACATCCTCTTGCAAGAGCTCTGCTAGATCATGTGTAACACATCTAAACAACATAAATGGGTAACTAATGACCACTATGGCTGTAACTAGTAGTATACTGTCAATGTTTATTTGCTGCTGATAAATGGTCAGAACATTCCGCATTAGGTCTTTGGGTTCCATCTGAACTCTATGTTTTGTATTCCGTCTTTAGATATTTTGTCGAGTCAGTGTATGCTTCAAGCTATCAAGGAGGTGTAGTCTCTTGTAGGCACTTCTGTGGTAACCAAGACTGAAGCCCAATCCACCGCACAATTGTTTCCTTCACGTTTTGACGCCACTTCTTCCCTTTCTCTGACATCCCATGATTTTATACTTTGCAGCTGCGCCACAACTACCACCTAACCTGGTGTCTCTTTATATCTCTTCCCTCGAGGAAACAGTCCTGTTGTTATTCAGTGCCAAGTTATTCCTTCATGCAACAGATGGTCATGTTCTTCCGCAAGCACTGTCAGATCTAGTTAAGTGTATCTTCTAATGTTCCCACTCCCTTACAGATCAAGCAGAGCTTGGTTGATGTGCTATGTATAACCTCACCCACACCACGACTTTATATGTACACTGTATGGTGACAGAGAGCTGTAATCAGTTGGACTACTCTGCATGTGCCAAGATGTCTATAATGATAATCTCCTGCGGATATAATACTGATTGTACTGAAACTGCAAAACAGAGCCTCATTTTATCTCTCCTTTACCCTCAATTATTTTAGTTTCAGGTTTAATTTAGCCCTTTCATGCTCATTTTCACTTTCTTCCCAGAGTTATCAGGAGGGTTAGGAGAAAACAAAATAAACGTTAGTATTAGATTAAGATCAGATGAGTCCACATGAAACTGTAAAATGGAAAGTCTGTTCTCTTCAATTTGGACCCTTAAGCTCCTGTCACACACAACGACGCAACAGCAATCCCGACAACGATAACGATTCTGTAGGGATCGTTGGTGTGTCGTCAGGGGCGGACTGGCCCAGGTGGCAGGGGGGCAAGTGCCCCCTGGGCTTGTGGTATAGCCCCCATCTAGGGCCGCCCCCCCCACACAAATGGGCCAGCGGCGCTTTTCGGCTGGCGTTGTGAAAGCACAGGAGACGCGGCGGCTTGCGGCAGAGACGGCACACCAAAAATATCTGACAGCACCCCCCCACCCCACCAAAAATCTCTGACAGCACCACCCCCAAACCCCCCCCCCCCCCGACCACAAAAGATCTCTGACAGTACCCCCTCAAATCCCCCCCCGGCCCACCAAAAAAAATCTCTGACATCACCCCCCCGGCCCTCACCCAGTCAGCCCCAGTGCGTCGTTACCTGGTCACTGAGGAACTGTCAAAACAGGCAGATCTCCTCAGCGACCAGGGACCAGGGAGCAACCTCTCTGAAAGCGGGAGGATCTGGAAGCCACCCGGAAGCTAGAGGACACTGGTAACTATGATAAACAGTGGGTATCTAGGCAGCACGTTCTGCCTAGGTACCTGGTGTTTATCATAGTTAACAGTGTCCTCCCTGCTTACAGGCTGCGCTAAGCAGGGAGGACGTTGGTAACTATGATAAATACCGGGTATCTAGGCAGTGTGTGCTGCCTAGATACCCGTTGTTTATCAGAGTTACCAGCATCCTTCCTGCTTAGCGCTGGTAACCATGATAAACACCGGGTATCTAGGCAGCGTGCGCTGCCTAGATACCCAGTGTTTAACATGGTTACCAGCCTGTGAGGTCGCTGATTGTTGGACTCTTGCTGTCACACGCAGCGATGCGTGCTGACCAGCGGGAGCGCAACGATCAAAAAATGACTCAGAGCGCTTTGTAACGATCAGCGATCTCACAGCAGGGGCCTGATCGCAGCTGTATCATACATAACTAGATCATTAGCTAGATCGCTGTTACGTCACAAAATCTGTGACGTTACAACAATCTCGCTAACGATCTCGTTATGTGTTACGGGGGCTTTACTGTATAGCTGTATTGAGGCAGAGAGGGAGGCGGGCACCAACCGAAATGGAGACTGAGTTTTTGATATTGTATCTTGCCTGATTTAGCTGGTGATATTACCTTTTGAATTATTATACATATTTTGCTGTCTTGTTTGTTAGTGTTACAGTAAAATCATGTATTTTTAATTATCATTCAATTATATAGAAAAAAATAAAAAGTACAGTAGGGTCTTATCTGGGGTCTCGGGTGAGAGACCTGGGAGATAGGTTGAACTCACCGAGACAGGTAGTGTAGGAAACAAACTCCATGAAAAGCCTGGTGTGAACAGCTGCTACAGCCCCTGTATCGTGGATACTTAGATAATAGTAGATTGGGGTGGAACGGGTTAATGCTGCGCTACTGCTATAATAAAGATGAAAATGGAGTTTTCAAACAATGTGGTTTATTATATGCATTTCAGAGCAACTTCCATCATAAGGAACATCATGAAACATCACGACAGTTGCTCCGAAACGCGTAGAATAAACCACATTATTTGAAGACTCCACTGTAATCTTTATTATAACAGCAGCGCAGCTTTAACTTGTTCCACTCCAACCTGCCAATTATCATTCACGCAATCTGTATTGTGTGATTCCATGAAGTCCTAAGTTATTTGATTGTATTGTAAAACAGACTCAGAGGCAAACCTTTCAGGCCACTGAAAGAAGAGACAGAATAATCATTTAAGCTCATGTTGTCAGAATTAAAGCTGATTTTGATGTTTCTCCATTTGTTTTTTTTGGGAACTTGCATTCCTTGGGGACGTTAACTGTGAACCTACTTGCCCAGGGCAGTGAATTGCAAAAAAATAGGGGTAGCATAAGAGAGGTTCTGCAAACAGAAGTGTGAGAATAATATAAGTAAGTTATAGAGTGATGTTGCCTGTGGCTTTCCCATATGAAGACATTTTAGGAGCCGGAGTTTAGCAATAGCTCTTGTCACAGGGTGGTAAAGGGAGTAAGGAGGCAAGATAGCAATGTTGGACAAAAGGCAAACTGGGGAACTAATCTGACCCTGACTGGGGATCCCTTGTTCACCCTGTTCCTGGAATTACCTCTGAAGGTGAGGATGTCCAGGCCACCAGCATTGCTCTTTGCTCCTGACCAACCCTAGGCTAAATCACCCTACCTCCACTCACGAACCAGGGAATACAGACATTCCAACAGGGATTAAAACAGCAGCCAAGTACCAGCATGAACGTGTTGACTACACAGGGTCTTAGTAGAGAATGAACTCTATCTGCGACACCCGGAGTAGGGAAGTGGAACTACTTAAAGGCTGAGGAAGTGGAGATCTGAATTCACTGACACACACCCCCACCTCCACCTGCAGATCTGCACACAGCAGCTTTCTGAGATTAACACTCAACGTGCCAAAAGAAATTACCGTAACTAAGATTTAAATCACAGCATGGACTGTAAGGCAATCAACATAGGACACCATCATGCCTAGTACTTCTTTGTGTTTTTATATTCTCTAATACTGAACACATCCCCTGTTTAACAATTTGACCTCTATATGTATTTCGAATCAAAAGTTATGAATCTCTGACAATCCTGAATGCTATTTAATTTTTGATAGTTATTTCAGATGATTGATTGCTGCCTTTTGCTCCGTACCAATCCATTCCCAAAACAGGAGTCAATCTTAGTGCATTCTTTTCCAAGATCTCTGGGGGTAAAACCAACACTTTTCTGTTATCATGCACAGGACTATAAAAAGAGTAACAGTTACAGCAAAGAAATGGCTTTGATTACCGTACCTGAAAGGAACAAATTGTTTGGCATATATTAAAGAATATGATTGAGTGCACCAGTTGGAATATGTAGAAGTGCGGAACATTCAGTACGGAAAATGGTAATTCCGCCACAACATTTCCTTAATGCTGTCATTTTTGTGCATAGGTTTTGAGTGAAAACAAACAGGCCGGATGAGTGGAGCAGATCCTTAAATGCAGATAACACGTGACCAGACTCATTTTCACAAATAATCCTGAGACACCTGTCAAAATGATAGGTAAATGCATAAATACAACACAATGCTAGGCTAAGGATAGGGTGGATGGCAATTACACCGGTAGAGAATAGAAGATGATCAGATGGAGCAGAACTTTATTTCTTTCAGAACTGTTTCACTTGAGTAATGCTATCATTTAAAGAGAACCTGTCATTTACCGTAAATATGCAACTTTTTTCTCCTGAATCTGGCATTGTTTTCCTTTTGTCCTTGAGCCTTTAAATTCCTGAAATATGGCCTCCTTTTCTCGGTATTTTAATCTAGTCTTGTTTAGTCAAAGGTACTTGGCTCTCAATTTATCTCTCTGGTTGGCTTCATGAGGATCACACCTTGTGGGGATAACAAAATTAGATTTATATACAAAGAAGAGTAGACCGTATCTCAAAAAATAAAACAATGGCACTTTCGGGAGAACAACTGTATGTCATGACTGAGCCGTTCCATTAACACAAGGACGAACAAACCAGGAGAGATGTGACCCTTGCAAATCACAGGTCCCTGTTCAGACTAGAAGAAATCCTAAATCTGACACTGGTCATTCCCTTACTGACCACAGAGGTTGGCACCGTAAGGCTATGCAATGGTGCCCTCCTTCATCCTTTACTTAGCACACAATAAAACAGCTGTGTGGAAGAAGTTGACATGTTTCAACCCAAGTCTTGAGTCGAAACACGTCAACTTGTCCCACACTGTGTTCTAAATAAAGGATGAATATTTGAAATGTATCTTTAGTCTCGTCGGAACCCTTCTTTCTTCCGGAATGTGTCTAACTGCCCAGCCGATGGGCACCTGCTTGAAACCTGGATCCACGTGCATGTCTGGATGTAGTATGGTGGGCGGATCTCTTTGACTTGCCCTCACTCAACGTCAACTAATTCTGAATGTCCTTAACTGAACCTTCAATCTTTTACTTGCCCTCACGTAACATCAGATGATCCTAAGCGTCCTTAACTGCACCTTACATTAAAAACTAAATGTAACACAGGGGCGGACGTACCGTGGTGCAGCTGGTGCAGCTGCACCAGGGCCCTGAGCAGCTAGGGGGCCCCTCAAGCCTGCAGGGGGGCCCCCAGCCGACCCCCATGACCCTGTGCCAGAGGAGAGGGGGTTAACCAAGGGAAGCTTCCTGCTTCCCCTGGCTGAGCCCGCCCCTCCTCTCCTCTGCTGCCCCGACTCTCAGCGCGGCTCGCACAACGCAGGTAGGAGAAGCCGCACATACAGCCCCGCCCACCGCCGTTGCCTGGTAGCACCCCCACCCTGGTCCTTGCCGACCATCCGATAGCACATACCTTCATCCCCCCCCCGCTCCTCACCATCATCTGCTGCTGCACCAGGGCCCTCGGGTCGCAAGGTCCGCCACTGTTGTAACACAAGCAGCAATAACAATATATGAAGGGCACAGAAGGAGACAGGGTGACACGAGGCTCAAAACATGCCCACAAAATAGTAACGAAATGACAGAGGAAAATGAAAGAAACCCAAAAGTCCAATGAAATACATTGAAGCCCAACAGTGAGCTGGGAAATTTGCACAAAAACCACATGAAAAAGTAATAGAGTTAAATCAGCAGCTGGGTCTCCAAACATTTGTCTATCTTGAAATGTAACCAGCGATGAAGCAGTGGCGTAGCGTGGGGGGGGGCAAAGGGGGGCAGTCCGCCCCGGGTGGCAAGTGTGTGGGGGCAGCAGCAGCCTGCAGGTGACTCACCTCAGCGTCAGGGCTGTATTAGCCTGCCCAGTACAAGAGATAATATGGAGCAGCAGGACCTGCGATGATTTCACAGGCATGTGACCCGGGTGGGCGGAGCCATGGATTATACCCAGCGTGAAGGAGAAATCATACAAGAAGCTGGAGAGAAGATGGGACCAAATAAACAAAGGAACAAGAGGTGTGTGAGAGAGAGAGGTGCAGAGGGCGGCAGGATGTGCACGGGGATGAAGGATGCAGGGAGGGTGGAGGATGGAATCTGCAGGGGATAGAGGATGGAATCTGCAGGAGGGGACAGAGGATGGAATCTGCAGGGGACAGAGGATGGAAACTGCAGGGACAGAGGATGGAAACTGCAGGGGACAGAGGATGGAAACTGCAGGGGACAGAGGATGGAAACTGCAGGGGACAGAGGATGGAGTGTGCAGGAGGATAGAGGATGGAATCTGCAGGGGACAGAGGATGGAATCTGCAGGGGACAGAGGATGGAATCTGCAGGGGACAGAGGATGGAATCTGCAGGGGACAGAGGATGGAAACTGCAGGGGACAGAGGATGGAGTTTGCAGGGGGATAGAGGATGGAGAGCGCAGGAGGATGGAGCACACAGAAGGATGGAGCGCGCAGATGGATTGGGAGCGCAGGAGGATGGAGAGTGCAGGAGGATGGAGGGTGCTGGAGGATGGAGGGTGCAGGAGGATGGAGAGTGCAGGAGGATGGAGAGTGCATGAGGATGGGGAGTGCAGGAGGATGGGGAGTGCAGGAGGATGGGGAGTGCAGGAGGCTGGAGGGTGCTGGAGGATGGAGGGTGCAGGAGGATGGAGAGCGCAGGAGGATGGAGCACACAGAAGGATGGAGCTCGCAGATGGATGGGGAGCGCAGGAAGATGGAGAGTGCAGGAGGAAGGAGGGTGCAGGAGGATGGAGGGTGCAGGAGGATGGAGGGTGCTGGAGGATGGAGGGTGCAGGAGGATGGAGAGTGCAGGAGGATGGAGAGTGCATGAGGATGGGGAGTGCAGGAGGATGGGGAGTGCAGGAGGATGGGGAGTGCAGGAGGATGGAGGGTGCTGGAGGATGGAGGGTGCAAGAGGATGGAGAGCGCAGGAGGATGGAGCACACAGAAGGATGGAGGGCGCAGATGGATGGGGAGTGCAGGAGGATGGAGAGTGCAGGAGGATGGGGAGTGCAGGAGGATGGGGAGTGCAGGAGGATGGAGAGTGCATGAGGATGGGAAGTGCAGGAAGATGGGGAGTGCAGGAGGATGGAGGATGGGGAGTGCAGGAGGATGGGGAGTGCAGAAGGATGGAGAGTTCAGGAGGTGAGTGGCCATTTGACCCAATTCTTAGGGGCGGCAGCTGCGGCAAATTTTTTGACCGCCCCGGGCGCCACAAACAGTTTCTACGCCACTGCGATGAAGGTATGTTCTTGGTGAGAATAAATATCCACTCCCAAGATGTGATAAGGTAAACAAAACAAGGAAGTGAAAACACCTGGAGATAAAAAAAAAGAAGAAAGCAAAACAAAGGAAAGAAAAGACAAGAGAAACATCAGCTCCCGGACAAAGATTCTAGTTTTTCCCTGCCTGACCGCTGTTGGTCAGGCATATGGTTAGGACTCATAAGCGTGAGGGCCCTTCACGGTGGGTTACGAGCTTATGTTATTTTGGCCCAAAATATCTACTAACACCTCACATTTTTATCTATAGTGTTTTGTTGCACCTTTTTATCTAGTTGCAGTTGAGGCTGAGCCCTCTGAGGGGCGTCTGTCACTTGTGATGCATATATTTGGTGCAGAGCAGCCCGCTTTGTCTAACAGTTGGGCATGACTAATAGGCTGGGCTCTGACACTGTGTCTCACATAGACCTGTGTAGCTGATGCCCTGCTGGTAACCTCGTGTCTATGTATATCACCACACTCCTCCCTGTTAGCCTTTAAAGTCTTCCAGGGTAGGCGAGAGTCTAATGTGTTGCAACAAAGAGTTCAAGAGTAGAAGGGGAGTAGAGAAGAAGATCTTGAGAGGATTGCAGGTTGTGTGAACGCAAGTACAGGAAACCATGTCATAGATGTATGGAGAAGACAGGTTGTGGATGGCTTTGTATGTTGTGGTTAGGGTTTTGAACTACAGTCTCTGGGCAATGGGAACTCAGTGAAGGGAATGACAGAGAGGAGAGGCCAGGGTAAGATCTAGCCATCGTATAGCTCAGGAAGGAGATGAGTTCTGTGCAGGGCTGGCTCCAGATATTTGTGGGCCCCAGGCGAAAGAGTCTGCAAGGGTCCCTTTAACACTCTGTCTGCGCTGCTGCACATTCGCACCATAAGCCGCACCCCAGGTTTAAACAAGTGAAAATAGGAAAACATTTCTTCCTATTAATTGAAGCTTCCCCGGTGGTGTAAAAAGGAGGGGTCATTAATGCTAATTTTAATGTACGAGGGTAGAATACAGATAAAATAAATCTATAGTTAGCGTCTTTCTGTAAACTACTGTATATTAGACACATGCAGCTCTGCTATATACCCATAGACTTAGATGGCTCTGCTACATGCACATGTACACCCATACAGCTCTGGTACATGCACATTTGCCACACAGCTCTGTGACTTGCACACAAAACACACACAGCTCTGACACATGCACACCAGACTCACAGCTCTGCGACATGTACAGTACACACACACAGCTCTGCTACATGCCCAATACATGCACATACAGACATACACAGTTCTGCTACATGCAAACTACACGCACAGCTCTAATATATATTCAATACATCCACACTACACACACAGCTCTGCTACATGAACATACAGGTACATACACACAGCTGTGCTACATGCACATATAGATACACTAACACAGCTCTGCTTACATGCACATACAACATACAAACACACATCTTTACTACATAGACAGTACATACACATAGAAGCACACACACACATATACACAAAGCTCTTCTATATGTATAGTGCATGGACATACATACACATACACTCTATACATTACCACATCGGTGCAGAGCAGGAGAAGAGACATTGGGAGCTGCAGGAGGCCACAGAACATGAGCAGCAGCAGTACCTTCAAGGGCCTTAATTTCAGTCATGTGATCAATCACATGAATGGAACGAAAAGGTCCTTCATCCTCCATGTAGCTCCCGGTAAGCTTCTTCTCCTGCTGTGTACCGATCACTTAGATCAGTGCAAAGCAGGAGAGAAGAGAGGGATAGAGGACAGCTGTGTGTGATTGGATCTCCCCATTGCTTCCCTCACAGACAGGAAGTGGGCCCTCTCACTTCTTCAGGGCCGGGGTATGCCGGGTGCTTGTGCTGTGGCTGGTTCTGTGTCCCAGAGATGAACATTCTTTTTTCCGATATGTGCATATTAACCCAACAACAAAAGCAAAAGACCTTGTGAAGATGATGAGGGAACCTGGTAAGATTGTGTGATTATCCACAGTGAAACAAGTACTATGATACATGGGCTTAAAGGCTACTCTGCCAGGAAGAAGCCATTACTCCAAAAGAAACTTGAAAAAGTCAGATACATTTTTGTAAATGCACACTGGAGCATAGACTTGAATTTATGGAGACATGTCCTGTGGTCTGACTAAATTAAAATTGAACTGTTTGGCCATAATGACCATTTGGAGGGACAAGGGAGAAGCTTGGAAGCCTAGGAACAAAATCTCAACTGTAAAACACGGGGGTGGAAGCATCATATTGACTCACCATAGCCGGGGTGTTCACGTCGCAGGCGTTGACTCTCCTCTTGTCACGGAATCACGCCTGCGGCTGTGAGGCCCAGTGGTCCAGATCAATAGGGGGGATGGCTGAACAGTAAGGGTTAAATGTCTTCGTGACGCCACCTGCGGGTGTTCGGTAACTGTACCGACGCTGCTAGGCCTCCGGGGGATGTTAGGCAGAAAGATGGAACGCTCCCCACAGGATGAGCGGGAGTCCCCGGAGCCGGGAGCTGCGCAAGATGTTGTGAGGCAGCTGCTGTAATACTGCTGTTAGGCCCAGGAGTCAGACACAGACACGCCAAAGTCTTTTAAGTACCTTTACTGGTGGTAATCAGGTACGCCAGACCGGGTTAGTGAAGTTAACACTCCTGGAGGTTCACAGCAAGCAGATAGTGTTAGGCTTCCTTTCTCTGTACTTCTGGTGCTAAGGTCGGGTGGAGGTGGAATCCAGCCGGACCGGGCAGCATGTTCAATAGAATGGATTTCACCTGGTTATCAGCACTGAGGGCACTGTAAAAGGGTGATGATAATTCTATCTTCTTCCCTGGGCTCTCGCTGGTAGGTGCGGCAGGTGAACAGGGGGCTAGACTCCCTGTGAAGTATGCTGGTTCTCTGTGGTGGCTATGTAGTTCCCACAGCTTCGGTTCCAGTAACTGGTTATTAAGGGAGAGAGTTATGATCACAAAACAGGAGCTCACCCTCGCCTCCAATGATCCGATCCCAGGTGTGCAGAGTGGCTGGTATCCACCAGGTCCATAGACAAATTTCAAAGAAAATTCAGCACACTGGGTCCATATTTCTTCAAAATGGATATTCCTTTATTTAGCGCTCATATAAAAAAATTTAAAAGCAACATCTTGCGGGGACAACCCGGTCAGACGCGTTTCGATAGACTTTATCAATGACAATGACTTCAAGACATACAGGCAATATATACATTGACAATTAAGAAACAAAATGAGCACACATGTGAAACCTCAAATCCTGCAAGGTAATTTAGGGCATGGTGTTCCCATTGTAAGTTGTAACCTGCAATCCAGAGAAAGGCTGGAGAGAATTGCCAAAGGAAAACTCCTTGAAGGAGAACTCCCAAAGGGAAACTCCTAAAAGGAGGATTCCTCAAAGGGAGAAAATTCCCAAAAGGAAAATACTGAAAATGTTCAAGATATGGAACATGCACACCATCCTACATATACTGATTCAATAATAATGAAGTAAATGATATGGCAAAAAATTGCCTTTATATTATAACAATAAATAGTTGTTATGGTGTGCAGTCCATATAGAACACTTACAATTAAACAATACACAGTACGTATAATTCATAGTGAAGACCGAAGAGGATATAGCATTATTTATTATTTCTTTGCATATGTCTCTTAAATGGGGATCCGGAAAAAACAAAAAAACAAAAAAAAAATTATATTCAAAAGGTTTTTTTTTTTTTTTTTCTTTTCTCCTTCCTTTCTTTCTCCTCTCCTCCCATGTTGACATTATAATAAGACCACAAGATATTATAAAAAGACCACAAAAGATTATTTTCTTTTTTGTTGAGTTTCAACAAAAAAGAAAAGGAAAAGGAAGAAAATGAAGATACTCAATTATATTGTATACATGTTAGAGAGAAACCAGGAGGAAACAAAGAAGAGGAATCAATAAAAATACATAAGATCACTCTTATAATTTAAACCGGCTGGAAATCTCGTTCCTAGGCGTAGGATCCACAAACTTTCTGTATTCCGAAGTTTGCGATCCCAGTCTCCCTCACGGGTGGGCTTATGGACATGTTCAATTCCTCTAACCACTAGACTGTCTGTCCAGCCATTATGCTTCTCCAAAAAATGTCTGGACAAGCCTGAAAGGAACCTTCGGCTGCTGGCTGTAGAAGGATCAGCAGCCGTAACATGCTCTGATATCCTCTATTTTAGAGGACGGCTAGTACATCCCACGTAGTCCAGACTGCACACCGTGCAAGATGCCAAATAGACTACATGGTCAGTGCAACAATTGATGTAAGTTTTAGTCTTATGTGTCTCATTTGTGTGTCTGTTTATGAAGGAATCACTTTTTTTTTTGAGGATCATGGTTCCAGGGCCAATTACTTGGATATCACACTTATTGTGGGTTTACACGTCCCGATATCGGGCCGATATCGGGACCAACGACGTGGGAGCGCGCTTTTTGAGCGTGCTTTTCCCGCTATCGCATCGCAGCTTTACACAGCCCGATATCGGGATACAACATCCTGACGATGTGTACGCCCCCCAACCCAGTAACGACCACTTAACATGGGAGTGAATGGGTGACGTGGGCGTACACATCATAGTTCTGCTGTCACACGGTACGATGCGGCTACAACGGCCATGCGATATCGGGCGGTTGAATAGCACGCTCATTCAACCCCGACATCGTTTTGTCATCGTTCCAGCACCGCATTGTACGTTCAAACCGTACAACGCGCGAACGATATCGGGTTCAACTCCCGAACCACGTGACTTTTGGTCGGAGTTGGATCGGAGTTGGACGCAGATATCGCGGCATGTAAACCCACCATTACAGGTGACCCCCTCACCAATTCTATCACTTCTGACCTCTATAGGAAACCCGTATCAGGAAACTCACTCTTGTACGCTGATAGCTGCCATCCAGCACATACTATTAGGAGTTTACCAACAGGAGAATTTACTAGGGCCAGGAGAACTTGCTCCAATCCTATAGATTATAATAAACAATGTACAATGATAGAACAGAGGTTGAGGTCTAGGGGGTATAGTAAGTGGATGATTCATCGGGGCAAAACTATAGCCGATAAGAAGATCAGGGATGATCTGTTATCTTATACTTCTCCAAGAAATCGGGTCCAAAAATCATCCCAAACATGTCAGTTAGTAACTTTTACAACCCCCTATAGTGCGGATTTTAGGGATGTAGCATCTATTTTGCATAGATATATTCCAATGCTGTACCAAGATGTGGATTTGAACAAGGTATTGGAACAAGGTTTCAGATGTATACCGAGAAAGGGCAGGGATGTAGCAAGTTATATCTCCCCAAGCACCTTCCGTGAAAATACCGCCAAGCCCGCTCCCTCCTGGTTACGCTATTCTGGGAACTATAAATGTGGACAGAATAAATGTGGTTTATGCAAATACATGAAAAAAAGTGATTCCTTCATAAACAGACACATAAGATTAAAACTTACATCAATTGTTGCACTGACCATGTAGTCTATTTGGCATCTTGCACGGTGTGCAGTCTGGACTACGTGGGATGTACTAGCCGTCCTCTAAAATAGAGGCTATCAGAGCATGTTACGGCTGCTGATCCTTCTACAGCCAGCAGCCGAAGGTTCCTTTCAGGCTTGTCCAGACATTTTTTGGAGAAGCATAATGGCTGGACAGACAGTCTAGTGGTTAGAGGAATTGAACATGTCCATAAGCCCACCCGTGGGGGAGACTGGGATCGCAAACTTCGGAATACAGAATGTTTGTGGATCCTACGCCTAGGAACGAGATTTCCAGCCGGTTTAAATTATAAGAGTGATCTTATGTATTTTTATTGATTCCTCTTCTTTGTTTCCTCCTGGTTTCTCTCTAACATGTATACAATTTCATTGAGTATCTTCATTTTCTTCCTTTTCCTTTTCTTTTTTGTTGAAACTCAAACAAAAAGAAAATAATCTTTTGTGGTCTTTTTATAATATCTTGAGGTCTTATTATAATGTCAACATGGGAGGAGAGGAGAAAGAAAGGAAGAAGAAAAAAAAAAAAAAACTTTTGAATATAATTATTTTTTGTTTTTTTTTGTTTTTTCCGAATCCCCATTTAAGAGACATATGCAAAGAAATAATAAATAATGCTATATCCTCTTCGGTCTTCACTATGAATTATACGTATTGTGTATTGTTTAATTGTAAGTGTTCTATATGGACTGCACACCATAACAACTATTTATTGTTATAATATAAAGGCAATTTTTTGCCATATCATTTACTTCATTATTATTGAATCAGTATATGTAGGATGGTGTGCATGTTCCATATCTTGAACATTTTCAGTATTTTCCTTTTGGGAATTTTCTCCCTTTGAGGAATCCTCCTTTTAGGAGTTTTCCTTTGGCAATTCTCTCCAGTCTTTCTCTGGATTGCAGGTTACAACTTACAATGGGAACACCATGCCCTAAATTACCTTGCAGGATTTGAGGTTTCACATGTGTGCTCATTTTGTTTCTTAATTGTCAATGTATATATTGTCTGTATGTCTTGAAGTCATTGTCATTGATAAAGTCTATCGAAACGCGTCTGACCGGGTTGTCCCCGCAAGATGTTGCTTTTAAATTTTTTTATATGAGCACTAAATAAAGGAATATCCATTTTGAAGAAATATGGACCCAGTGTGCTGAATTTTCTTTGAAATTTGTCTATAGAGTTATGATCACTCTGGTGTCCCTGAGAGGTGTTCTCCTTTTCCTCTAACCCCAATTGCAAGGGTTTCCTCACTGGCTGGATGGCTGGTTGGGCCTAGTGTGTCCCTCATAGGGTGGAGGTTATACACAGGCTGGCAACTCTTGTAGCGTCTGCACACTCTGGAGTTTCTCCCTCCAAGACCCTATTTATAGGGGGAACTGGCTCGAAGTGACCAGTGGAGCTCCCCCTAGAGGCTCGGGGTGAAACCAGGTGTTCTAAGGTGTTGTTGTGTTTTGTTTGTTTCTTGTGAGTGATGCTTTGCTGTTAGCTCCATTCATGCCCTAAGGATTTCTGTGGTGCCCAACAAGGTGCCAGGGTGCCACAATATTGTTGGGTTGTTTTGCTGCAGGAGGGACTGGTGACCTTTACAAAATAGATGGCATCATGAAGAAAGAAGATTATGTGGCAACACTGAAGCAACATCTCAAGACATCAGCCAGGAAGTTAAAGCTTGGACGAAAATGGGTCTTTCAAATTGATAATGACCAGAAGCTTCTGCCAAACTGCTTACAAAGTGGCTTAAGGATAACAAAGTCAATGTTTGAAGTGGCCATTATAAATTTCTAATCTCAGACCTATTGAAAATTTATGGACAAAGCTGAAAAGGCTGTGATCAAGGCAATGTAAAAACATGGCTCAGTTATACCAGTTATGTCAGGAGGAATGGGCCCAAATTCCTTGTGGAAGGATCCAAAACATTTTACGCAAGTCATAGAGTTTAAGGGCAAATACTTATGAAATGTATGTAACTTGTGACGTTTCAGAAAGTAATAGAAATGCCATAAAACATCCCCATTCTCTCTCTCTCTCTCTCTCTCATTTTGCAAACAGTAATAATTATGGTAATCCTGATTGACCTAAAACAGCAAAGGTTTATTCTGATTTCATGTCAGATATAGTGATGAGCGAGTTCAGAAATATTAGGACGCGCTGTACCTGTAACGAGTAGGTCCAGATTCTCGGGTACTCAATATGACTATAGCGACTTCAATGTAATTAATGGGGAAAGAGAGTACTTTTGTAGTGTATCTATATATACACTGCAAAAGTGAAATAAAAATTAATAAAAATTGTTAAAAATAAAAAAATAACATACTCACCCATCCGACGCCTGCACCGGGACCCGAAAAGAACACATCTGTTGTAATTCTAGGACCTTGTAATCTGATGGCCAGTCAGATGGCCAGTAGCGATCAGGTGGTGTGTGAAATCACGCACCACCTGATTGCTACCGACCATCTGATTGGCCAGATTGCAAAGTCCTGGAAGTACATCAATGTTCTAACACATGGCCAATCAGGTGGCCGGTAGCGGTCAGGTGGTGTGTGACGTCACACACCACCTGATCGCTACTGGCCATCTGATTGGCCAGATCGCTACCTGCCATCTGATTGGCCAGAACGCTACCGGCCATCTGATTGGCCAGATTGCAAGGTCCTGGTCGGGTGTCAGTGCAGCCGCCGGATAGGTGAGAATGTTATTTTTTACTTTTAACAACTTTTAATAACTTTTATTTCACTTTCGCAGTGTATATAGATACAGTGAAAGTGAATGGACTACTCGCTGCTATTCCTAGCAAGTAATTGCAAGAAACTCGCGGACTAGCAAGTAGCCCGAATACCGTTACTATTCGCCGAGTACCGAATAGTAACGAGTATACTCGCTCATCCCTAGTCAGATAGTGAGAAAATCATGCAGATGTGTCTTTTCATATAGTGTATGTAAACTTTTGTTTTCAACTGTAGCTTCCCATTGCTGGATGTCCATGTTGGGCCCCTTGTCCTGTTCAAGTCTTATTACTATATTTGTGTCAGTAGGCATATTGAAAAGTTTTATATATTGGACGCTAGGACCATCCCGATAGGGGTCAACTTGATGACGAGGGATGGCTGTTAGTTTTTTTCTTAAAATAATGGTAACTAAGTAGCCTGTTTTATTTATGTGTACTATTGCTATTTATTAATTTTAAGGTACCGTATATACTCGTGTATAAGCCGAGTTTTTCAGCCCAAAATTTGGGCTGCAAAGTCCCCCCCTCGGCTTATACACGGGTCAATACGGTAGGGGCTGTGGTGGGGGCTGTGTCCGGGGCTGGGGAGGCTGGAGGAGGCGGGGGGAGGCTGCTGTATGAGCGCCCCGTCACGTGGGGCTGCTCATTATATATGCACTGCTTCCCCCTGTCAATCAGCGGCAGGGGGAAGCAGTGCATATCTGCATATATGGCCCCCAAATGCTGGCACTTGCCCCCCTCCGTTGTAAGGATGCCCCCGGCTGCTTAACTTACCATCCCTGGTCTTCTGCACCGCGCCGGTGCTCCGTGTTCCCGTCCTCGGCAGCATCCGTGGTCATGTGACTGGCCGGTCGCATGACGTGATCGCTACGCGACGGCCAGGGACAACGGATGCAGCCGACGACGGGCACGGAGGACCGGTGCGGTGCAGAAGACCACGGATGGTAAGTTAAGCAGCCAGGGGAGCCTTACAACGGAGGGGAGCGAGTGCCAGCATTTGGGGGCCATATGGGGCCTGTATACTACCACTGGAGAGGCTGCTGTATATACCACTGGGGAGGCTGCTGTATATGCCACTGGGGCTGCTGTATATACCACTGGGGAGGCTGCTGTATACCACTGGGGAGGCTGCTGTATACTACCACTTGTCAGGCTGCTTTATAGTACCACTGGGGAGGCCTGTATACCACTGGGGGGCCTGTATACCACACTGCTGGGGGCTGTATACCTGTGCTGGGGTCCACCCTCGGCTTATACACGAGTCAATAGGTTTTCCCAGGTTTTGGGGGCAAAAGTAGGGGGGTCGGCTTATACACGGGTCGGCTTATACACGAGTATATACGGTATTTTCTACTTTTCTCTTGATTGTGCATGAGACTTAAAAAGCTGTCGATCCTATGACTCTTCTTTAGGGTAAATTGGAAGGTGGGGGCTTTTTTGGATAGCAGTCAAAGCTACTTCTGGGGCCTGTGACTATATATCGGGATGCATTGGATTCCTTTGTTGGCTTGTTTTAGATCCAAACCAAAAGCATTCAATGTAAGGTTTCTCTAAATAGAAATGCGGCACCTAAATCTGTCTGGGAAATCACTGCCATTACTGTGCAGCCGCATCACTTACAACTATAAAATGGGGCAAATTGCTTAGTTTTACTGATTGCTTTACATTGTGATTTGTTCATAGTGTCCCCTTGATGCATCAGGCTGATTTTTGTAAAAGCTCCTCTCGGCACAGTCCCTCGAGCACTTGGAATATTCTTACTCTCCAGATTGTCCTTCAGAAAGCAAAAATAAAGTCTGCATCGCATTGGCAATCATACAGCTCGCATTAGCAGCGGAATCACTCACACTATTTGATGAGCAATACACTGATTGCTGCTTTTTCAATGAATGTAATAAGTTTTCTTCTTTCAACTTTTCTATGCATTTATCATATTTATAGTTTACTTTAAAGATCCTTCCAATGTCTTCTTTTTTTTCAAGTACAGCCACCTGCTGCTTACAAATCAAGTGCGTGTGAATATTTCACCATCTTCGGGGAAGTGACATAGCTGTTAAAGTCGCAGGTGGAAAAGACAAAAATTCCTTCACTCTACTGGTGAAAATAGGCAACTTTTGCCCAAGCTATTTTTCAATGTTCCCAAATAAATTTGAATTAAATTTGTAAAATAAATTGTGGTAAGTTATACTGTATGTAGAGAGTCACAAATGTTATTGCATGTGGAATTGGCGCAAAAACCTTTTTACCTCTTGAACCCACTTGTAAAAAGTTGAGTAATAAATTGATTGTGGTTAACTATGCACACAAGTGTAAACCACTCTAAGGCTACTTTCAAATCAGCGTTTCTTGGCATCTGATAACACTCTTGCACCTCTCCAATTTGTCCTTAATGGTGGGTTTACACGTCCCGATATCGGCCCAATATCGGAGCCAACGACGCGGGAGCGCGCTTTTTGAGCGCGCTTTTCCCGCCATCGCATCGCCGGTTTAGACAGCCCGATATCGGGATACAACGTCCCGACGATGTGTACGCCCCCCAACCCAGGAACGACCAGTTAACATGGGAGTGAATGGGTGACGTGGGCGTACACATCGTAGTTGGGCTGTCACACGGGACGATGCGGCTACAACGGCCATCCGATATCGGGCGGTTGAATAGCACGCTCATTCAACCCCGATATCATTTTGGCATCGTTCCAGCATCGCATTGTACGCTCAAACCGTACAACGCGCGAACGATATCAGGTCCAACTCCCGAACCACGTGGCTTTTGGTCGGAGTTGGGTCAGAGTTGGACGCCGATATCGCGACGTGTAAACCCACCATTACTCTGCTGCCTGACTAATCCACATCTCTCCTCGATATTCCTCTACCTTTCCCCTCTACAATCCCTCCACTGGCTCCCAATTCACCAGCATATCCAATTCAAACTACTAACATTGACTTACAAAGCTGTCCACAATCTGTCCCCCCATATATCTCTGAACTAATCTCCTGATATCATCCAACTCGTAATCTTCGATCCTCCCAAGATTTCCTCCTTTCCTCCACACTTGTATGTTCCTCATCTAACCGCCTGCCAAACTTCGTCCGAGAATCCCCCATCCTCTGGGATTCTGCACCTCAAAATGTCCAACTGTCCTCTGCACTCAGAACCTTCAAGCAGGACCTGAAAATCAATCTGTTCAGAACAGCCTACAGCATGCAATGTCCACGGTGCCACCTCAACACCAATGCACCTGGTGCTCCACCACCACTGGACCCGATGCTCCACCACCACTGGACCCGGCGCTCCACCACCACCAGAGCAGACCCAACCTACTCTTTCCCTCCTCATTGCCCTGTAGAATGTAAGTGTGGCACCCCTGCAGGGATTGCCACAGGATCCACCGATGCAAGGAGGGAATGACACCTTGATTCACACAGCACACAACACCTGCTACCCCAGACCTTAAGCCAGTTCCCTTTTAAAAGATCCAGGCCTGAGGGGAGGAGTTAGCCAGTCCCAGGAGTAAGTTCCAGAGAGTCTGAGGAGAGAGCTGGAGCAAGAAGCTGGTCGCTGGGAAGGAACCAGGCCCAGGACCGGAGACCACTGACCGCTGTGTTGCACCATAGGGAGAGGGTCGGAGGCCATTGGAGGAAGTAGGGAAATCAAGGAAAGGAACCAGTTTACGGACACTGGAGTCAAACACTGCCAGTATCCACTGTAGAAGTAAAACCCCGGGAGAACCAGGAGGATTTAACCCCTGAAGCAAGTCAAGTAAGAGACTCTCAAACTGACTAAGTACAGGACCAGGGGCCATAGGAGAAACAGGGACCCCGCAGAAAGAACTCATAGTCAGTTTAGAGTAAAGCCCTGAGAGGGAGAAGGAGCGGCGCGTTAAGTCACAGGCAGGACTTACCCCAAACCACAGAGCACAGAGACAGAGGAGGCCTAACAACTTTCCAAGGTGGAAGTCCCAAGTTGCACCGGGGACCTGGTTATTTCTCTGGACTGTACCTGTTACTCTGTCACCAGTAAAAGGTACCGAAACAATGATCACTGTGTGTGTGTGTGCCTGCTTAACCGTCGTTAGTCACCGCATTGACTGCAGAGTCGCAACTACTACTCCCCTCATTCATCCCCGCTGCCCTGAGGTAAAGCTCCACCTTTGGGGAGCTGTACCACACTCTGCTGCACTCACCATCACCTCAGCGGCCGGCTGCAGCGCTGGTATACCCATTACCAGGTACCATAGGTGGTGTCATGTTACCAATCCCATTACCCCTCACAATTCCCCACCATTGAATGTCCAGGGCACGGGATCGGGGACCGACCAGCCGTGATCCCCCATCAAAGCCGCCATCAGCCCTGGTACCCGAGTACCCCTACCCTGTCGACCGCCTCATAAGCCCGCAAGGGCATGGTCCTCTCTCCCCTCTGTACCAGTCTTTCACTGTTAGTTTGTTCATTGTATTTTAACTTGTTAGTATGTAACCCTTTGTCATGTACAGCACCATGGAATCAATGGTGCCCTATAAATGAATAATAATGATAATAATACGCGCACATCCTGCAGTTTTGCCGCATCTGCCACCTATCGGATCACTTGCAGCTAGATTGCGTTCATCCTTATTCATTCCCTATGGGACTTGCGAAAATGTGCGGCAGTTGCGGTTTTGCCATGATACGGCCAAGGAAAAAAACAATACTAGCAGCGTTTTTTTGACTTGGCACAAGTGCAAAACTACAAGTGCTGCACATGTCTGCAAGTCTCATAGGGAATGAATTAGGCCGAACGCATTCCTGCCACAAGTGATCCAGTAGGCAGCAGATGCGGCAAAACTGCCGGGTCTGCCACAAATGCCGAGAAACGCTGATGTGAAAGCAGCCTAATAAAGGAAAAGCCGGGCTCCACCGGTTGTCACATTTCTTTAGGGATTAATGAACACCGCTTTGTTCAACCTCCAGATGTCGTACTTATACTTCCAGGTGCATACTCAAAGGTAAAGTGCATATATATATCCACACAGATAGAAGACGAGTAGCACTCACCAGATAGCTGGAAAAACTTTTTATTTCACGCGGTTAAACATGTAGACAGGTGAGAGAATGGGAGATGAACTGTGTGGATACATATGGAATTTACATCTGATTATACACCTGGAGCCATAAGTACGAGATCCAAAGGCTGAACTCAGCGGTGTTTCTTGATCCCTGAAGAAGCACCTTGGCAACACATTGCCATGGATTTAATTATGGATCTTCCTTGCTCATCCGGCTGTACGGTTGTATGGGTAGTTGTGGGTCACTTTTCTAAAATGGCCCACTTCGTTCCTTTGCCTGGTCTACCATCCGCTCCTGAGTTGGCCAAGATATTCATCGAACACATCTTCCGGCTCCACGGATTTCCTCATCATATCGTGTCTGATAGGGGAATCCAATTCACTTCCCAGTTCTGGAGGGCGCTGTGCAAGCATATGGACATCACGTTGGACTTCTCCTCTGCTTATCAACCTTAGCCCAATGGGCAGGTGGAGCGTATTAATCAAGTCCTCACTACCTACCTTCGACACTTCGCCAATGCTCATCACGATAACTGGACCAGTCTCCTTCCTTGGGCGGAATTCGCTTACAACATTCACTCCAGTGAGTCGTCCACTAAATCTCCTCTTGTCATTGTATTTGGACAACATCCTGGTATGCCTCTTCCGATTTCCTCTGCATCTGGCAACCCTGCAGCTGATGCATTGTCCATGTACTTCTCCAAGATCTGGTGGGAAACCAGAGACGCTCTTACGCAAGCCTCTGGCAGGATGAAGAGACATGCCGATAAGGGGAGCCTGGACTTTCCGTCTTTCCTCCCAGGCGATAAAGTATGGCTTTCTTGCAAGTACATCAGGCTACATCCTACAGGTTAGGGCCACGTTACGTCGGTCCCTTCGAAGTCTTGGGATGCATCAACGACGTTGCCCCCAACCTGAGACTGCCTGCCTCACTTCGCATCCCTAACTTCTTTCATGTCTCGTTGTTGAAACCAGTGGTGCTTAATCGCTTTCATCCTTCCTCTGGCACTGTACCACGGCCTCTCAGCTCTGAGAACATATATGAAGTAAAGGACATCCTTGCCATGAAGAACAGTAGAGGCAAAACTCTCTTCTTGATTGACTGGGTAGGCTTTTGTCCTGAGGAGAGATCCTGGGAGCCACAGGAGAACATTGATGCAACCCGTTTTCTGTAGAAGTTCTTTGCGCGCCTTTGGTGGAGGGCGTGTGAGAGGGGGTACTGTTTGGTCCCCTGGCACCGCTCCCCAGCTCACCTTCCCTGGGTCTGCATCCTCTGCTGCTCTGCCGGTCGGGCATCTGGTATACAGGCATGCTGTGTCTCAAATCCATCGCTGGGTCCCCTTCCTGTCTGACGGTCATCGGGTTCACACACAAGCACACTACAATGGACGGTTTAATGAGCGGTGCCCTTGCGCTCCTCCCCTGTAAATCTAGGGGCCAGGATTACTCAGCCTGACACTCCCCTTGGCCAATAGCTGTCTGTCCTCCGGTATATCAGCCTGCCTCCACTGCTGGGAGGTGCCTGATTATTGTGTTAGTAAGCTTCTGCTTCTTTGTCTGTTAGTCAGGCCCACCTCATGCACTCCTCCGGTGGAACCAGTTCCAGCTTTTCTAGCCCCGGGCTTTGGTGCCTCATATCCTTCTTAGCCTTACCGTAGTATAGGCTAACCCTACGAGCCGCCCCTCTGGTACTAGCAGCTGTGGTATTTAGACCACCAGGGCTTGCCCCTGACAATCCCTGTATAGGGGTTTGATAAATTAGGACCAGCTCACCCACGGGAGTTTGGTACCATGGCCCAGTGGGTCCACTCTAGGGCGCCTTCCCCCGGAAGCATGACAAACCTGCTCTCTGAGTAGCCAGATAGAGGTTCTTTATTACTTGTAGCTGACACACCCACTCCAGGGTCAGGGATACTCGGAAACCGGGCAGCTTGTTGTTCTTCTCAGTTCTTTTCATGGTGACAGACGGGGTAAGAGAACAGGTCCCGTGACCCTGGCGGTGTCATTTAACAAAGGGGGATTTACAGGGAAGATAGGGAAAAGGGGTATTTGTGACACCACTTGCGGTATGCGGCCATGGGCGGCCGCCACTGATTCAGAACTTCTGGGGATGGTGACCGACAGCTTGGATGGTTTTGCTCCCCGCAGGTGGAGCGCGGTCCCCAGGGCAGTGGGAAGGAGGATTCAGTTCGTACCTTGGGAGATGTTCATTAGGTCATCAGTACACAGGTGTTTCATGTGGCCTCTGTGGCCGGTGGTCGCTGCTAAAGAAAGTCTCATATACCAGAGCTGGATTTCTGTAACTTTTACTTAGTTGTTTCAACATGGCCACCGGGTGCTTCCCTTTGCAAACCTCTGGTTCAGTGTTGTCTCCAGAACGAGGACAGCGCAGTCGAGCCTCTTTCGGTGTTCCTGTCTTTCTTACTGGGTGTCTCTTTCTCTGGTGGTCCCTTAGCGCTATAAGCTAGTCTCTATGCTCCTCTCAGCACCTCCGCACACAGAGCTTGGGTATCGACAGCCACGGGTACTCAGTTGTACCACTCCCCGGTACTGCTCACTAGTTTGGCAGCCTTCTCCAAGTTGTGCCGGGTGTTTGGCCGCAGCTCCCATTAGGAACTCGGGGCCTCTGGTTTCAACGGTTCATGCTTACAGCATGCACGCCTTGTTCAGGGCCGGTTCCCTGTATCATCCACCAGTCCCTCTGTACTCTTGCCAAATACAGGCGTACCGGGACCTACGTCTTGTTCCATACCCCAAGGACCCTGTCTTTCCTCCTCACCCGCTTGTCTTTCCCTCCCGGGGTGAGCGTGGGCATGCTCAAGCCCACGGAAGCCAACACTTCCCAGCTCCTCTCTCTCACTCCTTCCTCTCTTTTTGTACTTCTTCTCCCTTTTTCTCCTTCCTGGCTATGCTTGGTTCCTTCCTCTGGGTCCACCCACCATCTCGGGGTCCCTAAGTGTTTTGTGTGTGTGTATGTGTGAAACTCAACTGCACCATCCCAGCACCTGGATAGCAAAGGCACAACCCTCCCTCTAATGGAGGAGTGCAGTACCTCTGGTGGGGGCCTGCCGGTGGAACGCCACATAGCCTGTTAAAAAATTGACGTCCTGCCAACAAAGTCCACATTGTTTTTCAATTTTTGGTAGTCGTCTTAGATTTTCATGCATGAATTTTTAAATATTTAACACAGTAAGACAAGATGGTAAAATAACTAAAATTGCAAATCAAAGTGAAGTGAAGTGATGAACTATAATAATTAATTTTGCATTTAGACCAAGTTTTCGATGTTTCAGAGTAATCCTTATTAGCAAAAAATAGCTGGGTGAAAAAAGAAAAAAATCTTACAATACCGTAACGAGCATAGCTCACTAATTCAAGTGTAGTTAGCAATTTTCTGCTCCCATAGGAAACAAGGTAACACTTGTAGAACATCGTGTAGCAGCCACAAATCAATTGTCTAATTTTTAATTATGTCTTTTCTGGAGAAATATGTTATGAAATAAAAGCAGTAAGCAACTTTCTATAAAGTCAAAGTCACTGCTTTTTATATCACCAAAATGCGAGTGTTCAAAAATATTATCTACTTAGGTGACAGATGAAGTTTAGTTCACGGATGACACCGGTAATGCTTTTATAATATAGAATGTATATAATATGTCATTCACCATATGGCCAAAATAGAGGGATAGCTACTGACTAACCCAGGGTTGAATGGGGACTCGGGTGTCTAGGCCCTGCTGTGGTTGGGATGTCACTGGTGGCCTGCCCAGACCCATGGCCCTGGTGGTCAACTGGTAAAGGAGTTGGAGAATGGTAGTAAAGAGTTTGAAAGTTTGCCATGATGCCTCCTGCAGATTCTGGTGATGGGCACCAGCGCCGCTTCAGACCTCCGGGGGAGATGGTACTGCAACTTGGATGGAGCAGCTCCCTGTAGGTGGAGCTGAGTTCCCTGGGGCAGACCAGCACTGAAGGTGGTGGTTGTTGCTTTCTCGCTCTACACGGGTACTTTACTCTGTAAACCAGTTCAGGTTACAGCACAAACAGTCTATAATTAGGTAGCTGGTCGTGTAATCACAGAGGGTTGCAAGGTCATTCAGCGGATCCCGTAGTATACTCTCTCTTGTCAATTCTGTGTCCTGCTGCTAAAACCTGCCCGGGTACAGACCTCTTGTATACCAGGCCCGTTGGGGTGCTGTGAGATTCCCTTCTTTTCCCTCTCTCTCTTTCTCTGATGGGGCTCAACCTTTGGTGGGCGATGTGACGAAATGGAACCCTTTAATGGATAACATATGATGATTTCTTATTTGTCCCGACAATATTGTATTTTGTTTACAAACTTGTAATATGCCACGCATGGGTTACACAAGATTTCTAGGAGCCTGCTAGTATTTAAAGTGGGTAATGTAATTATCTTGCCTCTTTGTATTGTGATTTAATTCCAACCTTGTGAGGGGCCACTCATTATTTTTACCAGTCTTGTAGATGCTTGAAAATGCTGACCGTGTGTAATGTAATCATCTCAATTCTTTGTTTTAGGAAGCTCAGAGGACTTAATCCTCTAAAATTCCTTTGCATTAGTATGGGTATTGCTGATACTATGCAAATTACTTCAGCCACCATTGTTTGTGGTCAGGGTGTTACACTAAATGTGTAAATGTCTATACTAAACCCTCCTTGACCCCTCTTTGTCAATCATCATTTAAATGAACATTATTTAGGCAGCTTGAAAGCGAGCCAATGAGAGAACAGTCTTATTCCTCCAATCATGAAGTCCCTAATATCCTGCAATGAGGGCTGAAGATATATAAGGAGACCTGTTCATTAACCAGGGTGATTTTGATTCTGTCTAGTGACCTCAATCTAGGGGTTTTGGTCCCAGCTAGAGGTGCACTAGATTGAATACAGGCAGCCAATCTAAGATCTTCGGGTCCGATTGGCAAGCCATTACCCCAGGCCTAGGCATTTTGGTGCTGACCAAGGGATCAGAACCTTGATTATAAGACCAAAATGACTTCAGCATCAAATGATCAGATTCGGCTGGGGATAACAAAGACTGTATAAGGATGCAACCCAGGTTGGGATGATCCTGTCACCTGGCTACAGACTTTGCTGTGCTATATTCTAATCCCTGGTGAGCCAGCGGAAGGGTGAGACTCTGTTGCCTGTTACATTTTGTGTTTTGCTGGTTATGTGTTATATGCTGTTAACTGTTTGGGGATCCAATAAAGCCTTAATATTGTGTTTCCCTCACCCTGTGTTGTGTTCACCCTGTGTTCCGCCCACGGTTAAGGAGCTCGGGCGTTCAGTTTGGGGATGAGCCCTGGTCCAGGCTGTCTTTCTAAAGGCGGCTGGGCCAGCAGTCGGGAGCACCCACTGACCCCCGTGTCTCCACAGGCGATCCTGGCGAGGCTGCACTTTTTAGACAGGGTGTCAGGGTTGATGAACTGCCCCATGATGACCGATGTGGATGGCTCAGGACCTGAACACTCTGCACCGTATCCTCGGAGCCGGTACTGCATTAGATGGACCAGGGTTCCCCCAGAGTATGGGCGCTCCGATATGAGGTTCCCTCTTTCTTTTCCTGGGCTGCCTCTTCTCTAGGCCCCCTCCCTGGGAGTCTCCTTCTCTCTCTTGGAGGCTCCCCTCTGCTTTGCTCCTCAGTGCAAACTAGAACTCCAATTTCTGACTTCCCTCCTCCCCTAACTCCGCCCAGTGGGAATGGGACTACCCGTCTACCTGGGGTTAAGTGTGGGAGTCCTGGGAATGGGATCCACTTGCAAACCTTATTGTCCCCTGTGACAGGAATAACTGCACACTCATTTGTGGTGCAGTACCTCTACTGTGGCGCACTGACTAGTGGGGCGCCACACTACACATTTCACCTGCAAGCAACATTTATAACATCCTATTATAAACCCACTAGATGGGTGCCACATGCTATCGCATTGGAAGGGCAGTGACGTCTCAATAGGGGCAAGCTCTTTGGTGCTGGGGGAGGGCATGTGCGTCGGTTGCGCCCTTTCTTGTGAGGGCATCAAGGTGAGGATGGGGGTGGGCTCTGGGGCGGGCTTGTGACTGATGCTGCTATTATGTTTGTTCACCCTGTCATGTGTAATAGCGGACTGGGTGTACAAACATGGCAGCTGCATTTAAAAAGGGTGTGACATCAAAATAGAGGTACTCTGAGGTGGTCATATTATAAGAGGGTACAGTGCAGCAACACCGGTGGAGAAGGAGGACCCAGAGGACAGAAGCAGCATGCAATGCCACTGCCAACTCTGTGCAGTGTGAACCATCGACTGCACTGTCTCACCGGCTGCTGCCATCTTGGCACAACCATTACTTGGGTGTGCCAACATGACAGCTGTGAAGCTGTGGCATTTTATCGGAGACATTAAAACACCAAGGCAATTATCTAAGTAGATAAGAATTAATTTGAAATGCAGCAATTTTTGAAGTTTTGAGGAAGGTTTTTCTACCGCATCCTGACATTTGTGTTATGATCGCCAGGAGGGCGAGCGTCGAGACTTGACCTGCTGGGCCAAGACACCAATCACCACCCAGAGGAATTAACCTGGGAGGGCCATTGTAGCGCCCCGCTAGCCAGCACACTACAAAATGGTACTGCACCACTAACAGAAGGTGCAGTATGCTTTGTCCTGGTAGGGGTAATAGAAGCCTGAAGCTCCACAACCACACACACACACACACACACACACCTTATAGGGGACCAATCAGACAACCCGTTACTAGGGTAACCGGTCCCGGTGGGAGGAGAGCTAGGTTATATAGTGAGTGGGTAAAGAGCGGGAAAGAAGAGATAAACAGGGGAGTCAGTGAGAAGTCAATAAAGAGAAGTAACAGGAGGGCACCTCAACCTGGTGACCCAGACAGAGAGGGGTGGATAGAGGGTAACTGAATACCATGGCCCAGTCCGAAACAGGTTACCGGCTCCGAAGTGGTGCAGAGGACAATCCCTGAGCCACAAACACCGGCGTGGTCGAAAGCTTCTAAGGAGCACGATCCAGCCTGACCTATGCACGGTCCCCACCAGAAGCACCAAACCAGGTTGAGCACCCCTTAGAGAAAGAAGGGATCCTCATATCACCCGACAGGCCTGGTTCAACAAGCGGGATTTGTGCAGGGCAGCGCAAGGAAGAAGGAGAGCGCAGAGGAAGGACAGAGAAAGAGATAGAGAAGGAGTATCACTCTAGTTTCAGAGGGACATTACCTGCTGCCAGGACCACCCGGTCCACTACCCAAGCTGTAACAACTGCATATCCTGTAAGCTGCAGATTACCGGAGTAAAGTACCAGTATAGAGTGAAGAAAAGTGTCTGTGTTTCTTCTTGGTAAACAGAGGTAATTCTGCATTGTGAAGAAGAGACAGCGCTGGCTCATTCCTACCGTGCTACCCTACTCCACCATCAAACTTAACAGCCCCGGGGACACCGCTCTTCCTGTAGAGAGCCACAACACCTTGCTGCCATCAATCACCGCGGAGGCTTCAGCAGCGCCGGTGCCATCACCGGATCTACTGGTGGCATCACGACAATCACCTATAAATTATTATCCCTGTAAATACCCCTTTTTGTTGTCACCGCAAGGGCACAGGCTTGGGCACCGACCACCCGTGACATCTACCGTACCCAAACGCCCAAGACCTGAGTACCCCAGACCCTTGTCAGCCAAACACCATCAAGACTTCAGCTATAGCCACAGGAGGTGGATATAGCTTTAGCTGGTAGGTGTAGCCCGATTGGGTCTTGGTGTCATAGCAGCTGACTCAAGAGATTTGGCTCATATGGATAGGGTCTCTAGGTAAAGTGGTGCAGCTAAATGTCAGATGCTGGCAGATATCAGGATTCAGAGGTACCAGGCAGATGCAAATAGATGCAGGCAGGTATATGGCAGATGGAAACTGGTATACAGAGTTGATATGGGCAGGTGCGGAATCTAGAACGAGACAAAGGTTAGCAGGTATAGACACTGATACAGAGCAGGGCACAGGGTGTGATACTGAGAACTAGCATCTAGTGTCTTAAGGTTAGACAACATTTTTCAGGCACCTCCGAATGGGGAAGGGTGCCTTAAACACATTGGGCATTTCAGGTATAGGCGGAGAAGCACTTCCAGGCTAGGGCACTCGGTCACTTTAAGAGACAAGAGGATGTGGTGTACTACCTAAGCATGCTCTCAGGAGATCTGTGCCGAGAGTGAAGGTCCTGGGTGCAGGAAGCCACTGATGGGGACTGAGTGGATGCCGTGATACGACTAGTGTGGTGAGCATGCTGCGGACGTCAGTCTTCAAAACTGCAACCATAAGTGTAACATTTTGTTTATGGAAATTTTTGAATTTTTGTACATTCATCAAGAGGAGCATTCATAAGATCAGACCCTGATGTTTTACGAGAAGGAGTGACTCTCAATTTTTATTCTAGCTAATTCCAGAAGCATTAAACGTACTTGAGGTCAGATATTTACTCCAAAGTCCACACACCATGTCTTTATGTTCTTGTTTTGAGCACTGAGGTACTGTCAATGTGAACAGAAAAGGGTCTTCCCCAAACTGCTACCACAAAGTTAGAAGCTTCAATCTTTACACAATGTCTAAATACTGGAGATAATCATACCTTTTGAAATTCAACTTTGCCAGGTTTGAATATCTTCTTAGAAAGATGTAAAGACATTATCTTATTCCCTGGAGCAGTTTTTGGTTCATCTATCCTGTTTTGGGGTTACCAGCAACAGTTTAGATTTATAACACAATGGACAAGCAGCAAATAAACATGAATCTTACCAGCCTGATTATACCAGCCTGCAGCTGTCTGCTTTACCTTGGCTGGTTATCAAAAATGGAGGGGGTAATCCCATGTCAGTTTTTAAATAATGTATTCTTTTAGTTCTCAGCAGTAACCTTTGGGTCAGAGATGTGTCAAGGCATCTTCCCCATACTATTCCCATTCCATTTGAGCACTGTGGCTCTTGACCTCTTTGTAAGTACAGATCCCTTTATAAGGGTGAGACTAGGGTCAAACTAGTGTTATGCATTGCATTCAGGGGGGGGTCCATTTAAAACTTAGTATTTAGCAGCATTAGCGCAGTGTTATACCGGAAAGGTAAGACTGCGTTAACGCTGAAAATTCATTCCTATGGATGATGGAACTCCTCGCGTATTGCAAACGCTGGCATCTATGTGCCAGAGTTCGAAACCTCGTGCTTTTTCCTAGCACATGACATTACATGCGCTTCCACGTCATGTGATGCACTTGGAAAAAGCGGAAGGTTTAAAACTCCGGTACCTAGATGCCCACGTTTGCAATGCGCGAGGTGTTCCGTCATCCACAGGAATTAATTTTCAGCGTTAATGCAGTCTTACCTTTCTGGTAACACTGCGCAAATGCTGGCCAATTCTGAGAGTTAAACGGAACCCCATGAACTCAGGGAGTAACTCTGGTGTGGCCCCAGCCTTAAAGGGTTTAGGACAGGGCAACCCTTGAATTCTGAGAGAAGCAGCTTTCCCCAAGCCTGTTCGCGGAACACATTTTGGAGCAACTAGGTGACTACAAACAGTGTCCATATGATAACTAGATGACATCAAGAAAATGCCAATTTTATGCACAGATGCACACAACATATGCAGTTCAGGCCGGCTATACACTGCGGCACGATCCGGTCCGTGGCTGTCTGGTATCCCTGAGGAAGACGCCAGGAGGGCGTTGAAACGCGTTGGAGAAATAAAAGAGAGGTTTGATTTGGACATCGGCTACTTGCATTATTTACAAGCGGGAGATTTTGGCAGCGCGGACTGTGGTACACCTTCCTTTCCCAAAGCTTGGGAGGACCCTGACAGCCACGGACCAGATCAGCACACAGGACTGGAGGGCTATTATGCCCTCCGGTCCGGTGTGCAGCGCACACAGCTGCAGCCGCTGACAGGTCAGGACCGCGGTGCCCGCGGTCCTGACTTATCAGCAGCGGGAACTGCGTGCGCTGTACACCGGACCGGAGGGCATAATAGCCCCCAGTCCTGTGTGCTGACACGGTCCGCGGCTGTCAGGGTCCTCCCGGACAGCCCCGGACCGAATCGTGCCGCAGTGTGAAGCCGGTCTTAAACTGAACGTATGATAAAGAGCACTTCAGTCTGATGATGACCAAAGTATACATTAGGGGTGATTGGAGTGTCACCAGAAGAAGGTTCCAAGCATGTGCCTTGTGGGAACGGTGGTTATGGGTTGGGTCATTCCAAAAATACTCAACTCTTTTATTTTGTAAATAAAATAGTAATAAAAAATAAACCCTTACACCGAGCAACCCTTTAGCTTTGTGTCTAAACAGGAGATTTGAAGCCATGAAATAGAAAGCGCCTTTGAGTTAAAAGCATAAAGCGCAGCCTGCAATTTAGACCTGGCCACGTTTCCCTTTTGTGATGGCATTGTTTCTAAATACCAGGTTCCATTTTCGGAGCAGAATATTGTTATTGCAAAATTCTCCCATTTTTTTTCTCCTCTCTGCACTAAAAACCATTACCACGCTCGGGTTGTTTACACCCATCACTGTCCTCACTTTAAATCGCAAAGTAAAAAATGTCGAGTGGGTTACAAATGGTGTAACAATACCTAATCTGCTTCCAAGGCAAATTTTGAAAAATGCTAAATGGCTGCAACGTTTATAGCATAAACACTATAAGAGGCAGAAAGAGCGTCCAATGCGGTTTATGGAGTAATTGTCTGTGTGCAATGATTATCCATGACACGAAAAGGTAATTATAGAAGATTGGATTATTTTTTTTTTTTTTTACCCACAATTCTTAGAAGGCAATTCTCACATATGTTTTCTCACAGGGATAAACTGGGCTGAAGCATTCTGGCTTTCAGCTATACAATTTATGTAAACTCATTAATGGAATTGACAATTACAGACTGCCCAAAGCCTCCGTCAAAGGAACACAAGACAACAAAACTTGGCTTTAGCCAGACGTTATTTAATGAGTATCTGATCATCCCTGGCTCTTGCATTAGACTTGACCAATTAATAGATTGTTGTTTCCCTCCGACGCGCGGTAGCTGTGCTTTTTCTTTTATTATTATTATTTTTTTAATATTTTGTTTTTTCATCCATATGGAATGACACGAAATGAAAACAGACCAAACATCCAAGTCATTTTCCTGTGAAGCCAGAAAAGAAAGAAAAGAAATAAATGAAGAAAAAAGCAAAAAACTGTAAAGAAATATCAATAATAAGATATAACATGAGTACGCGGCTGCCATAGTCAGCTGTGAAGATATACTAATTGTATACTAATTGTATAGGAATATAAAGACCTCATTGAAGTGGTTATTTACTTTTGGATGATACATTATTTGTAAACTCTTTGAATAAAACTAGTTAAACAGACAATAATATGCATATATATATCCGTAATTAGGCATTAAAAAAGAACTAACTTTTTGGTATTGAAAATATTTTACCATTACAGCCCCAACATCAGTGGCGTAACATCACAGGGGCCCCATAGGTGAGGAGCGGGGGGGTTGGGGGTGCTAGTGGGATTTTTTGCCCTCAGGCTGAGTTGATGAGCGGGGGGTGTTGATGGATAGTCTGAGATGGACTTGCCTTTATGTGTACTGCCGCGGTCCCGCAGTCAGCTGTCCCGCTGTACAGAGGAGAGGAGGGGTGAGCGCAGCAACAGGAAGTGAGGCTTCACTCACTTCCTGTCCTCCCTCCTCTCCTCGGACACACGCGATCGTGGTAGGGCGGCTGGTAGCGCAGCCCCCCTCCAGTGAGGCACTGGCCCCCCCCACAGGGGCGGGCCTGGTCTCAGCCGCGACTGCTGCGACCTCGATCATTACGCCACTGCCCAATATTCAGAGAAACTTACTCAGTTTATCAAATTCACATACTCATTTTATCCAATGGATTGGGGCATCTTGATTAAAGAGGAGTGAACGTTCCCATATTTGCCAAGTTCAAATTCGACATTGACATGATCTATTTGGATTCAGGATCGGGATCTAGAACATTTTCTTGGAAAATCGGTGATTTCGGCTTTGCTCGGAAAGTGATTTACAAAAAGCATTACTGCGTTTGCAGCAGGGGTGTAACTAAAATAGGTGCCGGGGTTATGATCACATACAGGTCCTGGAGCCTTAGGGGGCCTCAAAAGTCCCTTTGGACTTAACCAATATTATTAAAGACTCGCAATAATTGGGAGCCCCGGTGGAGCTTTTGCATCGGGCTTCAGGTTGCGCCACTGGTTTGCAGTGCTGCTTTCCTTTTATCTTACGACTGTCTAGGATTGCGGATGGGGTGTGTATGATGAGGGAAGGGGGTGGGGAGAGGTCAGAGGAGCGTTGAACTTCATTTTTTTCCCGCACTTGCTGTGCGTATGTTCTGACCGACATCCAACACATGCAGAAACAAGGGGTTGTGTCATTGCCTGTCCTAGGCTAGGGCCACACTAGCATTGTGGCCTCCGTCATGGGCGTCCGCCAAAGAGCAGGATTCTGGCAGCATTAGTGCAGCATTACTGCAGTGTAACACTGCCTTAACACTGCCAATAGAGTCCCATGGGTGACAGACTCCTCAGCTCATGCAAACACCGGCACATAAGTTTGAAATCTCTCGCTATTTTGTAGTGCACAGGAAAACGCTCCTTGTGTGCTTCCTGAGGAAGGAGTTGGGTCTGACTCAGAAATTCGTCGGATGTAATAAAAAGCCACATGCTATCAACAATTCTTTGGCCGTCCCTTCTATCAGCAGCGCGGGTCTGGTGAACACAGTCCTATATCTGCCTTGCATACCACGGTTATCCATTATTGTGTGGACCCTGCAGCAGCCATAATACAAGCATGCCGGTTGTCTGCTACACAACCTGACCAGGTGAGCAGTGATCATTTGCACTTTGTGATACTCATTGAGATAAGACATTATTGTGCTCTCTCTCTTTCCTTTTTAGCTCTCAATATTGCCAACTTCTGTTACTGGATGTGCTACTCCAGTATCTTTCTTTGGCAGCAGCAGAAGAAAGGTATGAGTTGTATGACTTGTAGATGAGGTCCAGAAGGAGCATTTGGTACAATTAATGGCAAGAGATGGATCAAGTGGCCTCTATTTCTCTTCCTCCATGCTCAACATCACACTCAGTGCAGTCCTCAAAGGTTGAGCCCAAATTATCTATGTTTCACACTGTGGCACAACTCTCCAACCGCACTACTGATTGTGGGGAAATACAGATGAGTCACTCTGCAGAGATGTTCACACATTCTATTCCATGATCAACAGAGGTTTGCTCCAAATATTCACAGACTCCAGAAGAGGAAAGCATCTGCACCGATACATAAAAGCTTTTAGAGTTTGATCTGGGGATGGACATAGGATCCGAGCAGAATCCAGACCCTCCTCACTAGACGTTAACCCCCAATGGTGGAAGTGATGATGAGGCCCAGATACCTGAGGCACAGCCGCACATTACTGTGATGTCATGGCAGGAAGAAGAGGAGGGTGACTCTCAGAGCGAGGAGTGAGACAGCAGAGATGATGATAATGAGGTTTGAGATTCCACTTGGAATCAACCCAGAGTCAAGCAGAAGAGTAGCTTAGCAGAGGAGGTGGAAGAGGAGACGGTTAAGTTATGGCTTCCCATACAGACACTGAGTGCTGCAGCCACGACAAGCACTGCATCCTCCGCCACAACTCTGGCTCTGGATATTAGCAGTCGCAGGTCTGCAGTTGTCAGGGGTGGAAAGGATTGCCTTGCCTGGGCCATTTTTGAGACCGTAAAGGATAACCCAACTTATATTTTTTGCTAAGATTGTTAAACAAAGATTCAGTAGAGGCAAAAAAACTACTAATTTGAGTTCTACATGTTTAAGCCAGCACATGGCCCAGCCCCATACGTTACTCTGTCAAAGCTAAGCTCTAAAACGGGGTCTAGCAGGACTCACCAAACACTGTCCACCACATATGCTGCTTCTTCCTCCTCTGTCACCGAGGCAAATGTTGTCAAACAGTTCTCATGCACAGAACCTCCACTTTTTCACACAGAACAGGATGAGTGAGAGCCTGTAGCTGTTACAGAAGTGCACTTGCCTGTTTTTTTTTGTTCTCAGACAATGAGCACGCAGTTTCTTTCTTAATCTACCATAACATCTCTGCCTGCACCTCCCTCATAGTCCAGTAGTTTGTCATGTACACCCTACTCCATTCTCTCAGTAAAGCAGGCAGCCCTCAGTTCCATGGTTGTGATCATGTAAAGATTATTTTCTCCTACATATCCCACAGCTAAGAGCTTGAAGTTCACCATCACCAATTTTTAGGCCACAGAAATGTTGCCTTTCCACCTGGAGGATAAAGACAGTTTCCGTCAGGTAATGTTCATTGCAGTCTCCCAGTACCAGTTGCTCAGTCGCCATTGCTTCTCTAAGAAAGCTTTGCCTACGTTACACCAGAATGTCACAGACAACATTACTCATTCCATGGGAAACACTGTGTTTTATGGGGTGCATTTAACCATTGACACCTGGACGTGCAAACTTGGCCTGTGGCGTTGCATCTCTCTGACTGGGCACTGGGTGACTCTGGTGGCTGCGGGGCTAGGCAGAGAAGGGGCTGCTCCAGAAATCTTGAAATCCCCAATGTTTGCGGGACAAACCTCTGTATCTACTGTTTCATCCAATGTTTCTGCTTCCACTACCTCCTCTAGGGTCTCCAGCTGTGACCTAAACCTCTTCCTTAATATTCCATCATTCTATAGAGAATCCTACCCTCCTCCGTACATTGCTGCCCTGGCTCCCCACCATCAGGCAGTGTTGAAATTATAATGCCTTGGAGATGTCAGTAACACAGCTGAAAATTGTGGTCAGTTATGCAGGCCAATTTTAACAAAAAGCTGTCTCCACTGAACCTGGAGAAAAGGAAGGCCTTGTGCAAATATCGTTCAAATCTTGTGCCAGCGGAAACTTACAAGCGGCAGAAGGGATGAACAAAGTATATGGTAACCGCATTGCTCCGTATTACACATCCGGAGCAATCCGGTTACCGCATTGCAGTTGACGGAACACATTTTGAAAAAAAATGTGTCTGAAGGCAATTGCGTTAACATACTTGCCTTAACAAGTGTGACCCCAGCCTTAGTACATTCTAAGTTCAGGACTAGAATGAACAAGTTGGAAGATGCAGGGGCAGACACTTGTCTGTACAGAGTGATGAAACAGAGCAGACATTTCTCTCCCTGTGGACTACATCGGATGGAGTATTTTTTTTCTAATAAATATGGAGTCTCTAAATGTGTTTTTTGTTTTATTTCTAATAATTTTTTTTGCGTTCTGTTTTTTTTTACTGTTGACTAAAAATTAATGGGAGCCATGTATAATTTGGCACGATGCCATGAATTTTTGGCTTAGTACCAGCTGAGAATACAAACCTGGTATTAACCCCATTATTACCGAGTGTGCCACCCCAATCAGGGCTGCTGGAATAGCCAGATAAAGCGCCTGAAAATTGCACTATGATGAATGTGCCATTTCCAGGTACAGCTGCAGACTGCGGTTTTGAACAGGGGGGACAAATAATGCTTGGGCCTTACTACACTGAGAATCACAGCCCCCAGCTGCCCCTGGTTTTACTTAGCTGGCGATCAAAATACAGCAGGAGCCCACACATTTTTTAAAATAATTAAAAAACATTAATGGGCTTCCCTGTATTTTGATTGTCAGCCAAGGTAAAGCTAGGCAGCTGGGGGTGGTAGTCCATAGCTGTCTGCTTTATCTGTGCTGAGATCAAAAATACAGTGGAGTGCTAAGTCATTTTTTTTTTATTATTTATTTTTATACTACTATATGTATGAGAGACCCAACAGTCATTCACAGATGCTGTCACACAGAATGGGTGTCTGTGATTGGCTGTTGGAGTTACCTGGAATCTGCCAGTACATTCAAAAAGCTAGAATGTATGGGCTGGTTTCAGGTTACTCCAGCAGTCAATCACAGATGCCCATTCTGTGACAGCATTGGTGATTGGCTGTTGGCCCCTTCACAGATTAACTGACATTATAGCAATGTAAAAAAAAATAAAGAAATAATTTTAAAAAATGGCATAGCACTCCATGGTATTTTTGATTCTCAGCACAGATAAAGCGAACAGCTACAGGCTTCCCCCCCAGCTGCCTGGCTTTACCGTGGCTTGCAATCAAAATACAGGGAGGCCCATTCATTTTTTTTAAATGATTTTAAAAAGTTATTTAAAAAAATGTGTGGGCTCATGACGTATTTTGATTGTCAGCCAGGTAAAACCAGGCAGCTGGGGGCAAGGACATTTATCATAGCGCAATTTCCAGGCACTTTACCAAAATCTTCCAGTGGCCCTGGTGGGAGGTGGCACACTGAGTAATAATGGGGTTTTATTAGCTAGTACTAAGCCCAAAATTTATGGCGTCATGCCAAATTAGACATGGCCACCATGAATTTCTAGTAAACAGTAAAAAATAAATTTAAATATACATGTATAAATGTATTAATGTAAATGGCTAAAGCCATTATTTAGACAATGTAATAATATTTATTAATTTATATAGCACTATTAATTCCATAGCAATTTACATACATTTTCAACACTGTCCCCATTGAAGCTCACAGTCTAAACATATATCAGTATGCCTTTAGAGTGTGAGGGGACACGGGAGTGCCCGGAGGAAACCCACGCAAGCAAGGGGAGAACATACAAACTCCTTGCAGATGTTGGTGTGAATTGAACCCAGGACCCCAGTGCTGCAAGGCTGCAGTCACTGAGTCACCATTTCACCCTTTGCTGTGGTCAAAGCATATTTAGTTAAAGGGGTTGTCCATTAACAAATGAGTTATCAACAGGAAGGGAGCTGCAGTGCTTACTATCTGTTGAAAGCTCGTTTGGAGTAAAGGATGGAAGAAAGCAGCTAACGGTGTCTGAATGCGGGCTCATGTGACATCACAATGTTACATGAGCCCCGAGCTGCGGTTTATGACAGTGCCGGAATAGAGGCAGCAGCACAGGCGGTGAGTACAGGGTCTGTTATCTCAACTGTAGGAAACAAGTGGATTCTGAAGAGGTTGTCCTAGTAGGGGACAATACCTTTATCTCTATTGGCAACTCCCTGTGTTCTACATATATTTCACAGGCAATTAAAGACTTCATTAATAATACACTTTGAGCAAATTTGTTTACCGCAAATCAAATTTTGTCTGGTGATGTGAAGTATATAAGTTGGAAGGGAGGAGGGAGCAGCTGGGGCGGTAAAATCTGAGTTCAGAGATAAGAGGCACAAACAATTTTAGGGTATGTGCACACGGGGGCGGGTTAGTGGCGGCGGCGGCGGGGCGGACCCGACAGGAAGCTCCGGAGCCGTCCACCGGCTTCCTGTCGGGTCCGTGCTGCGGGAGACGGGCGGGTGTGCGGCGGTGCACAGCGGGTTAGCGCCGGCGGTTCTGCAGCGGCTGGAAGCAGCACATGATTCTGCTTGCAGCCGCTGCAGAACCGGCCGGATTATAGAACATGCTCATTCTTTGCTAACCCGCTGGGAACCCAGCGGGTTAGCAACGGATGAGCATGTGGAAACCGCCGGTATGTGCACACCGGGGGTCGGTTTCCATAGGTTTATATGTTAACCCAAAAGCCGCTTTTGGATTAACATAAATTTGCATAAACCTCATGGAAACCGACCGGCGGTTTCCGCTGCTAAACCGCTGCTAAACCTCCAAGTGTGCACATAGCCTAAGGCCGGCTTCACACTTGCGCTCCCCGCTGCAAGCTGAGCACAGACACCTCGCGACCCTATGTTTAACATGGGGACACACGGTGATCATTCACCCATTCACTTCCGTGTGTGATTTGTACGCATGTGGACAAAACATGTCGCGTTCAGAGTGCGGAACGAGAATGTGTGATTTGTACGCAAGCATCCGCATGCGTACAAATCACTCACGGAAGTGAATGGGTGCGCACAGCAATCCGCAGCCGAGCACATCACCGTGCGTCCCCATGATAAACATAGGGATGGCGGTGCTGGTGCTCAGCTTGCGTTCGCCACCGCAATACGCAGCGGAGGTGCGTATATATAAATGAATAAATTATATTAAAATTATATTATTATAGGTGTCCGCAAGTGTGAAGCCAGCCTTAATGTCCTTTGATTAGTGGTTGGTGCAAGAACAGGAATGAGACGGGGTGATAAATGGTTGTGGTAACAGTTCACATAAGAAGTGTCAAAGTTTTATTGTCCTCTCTCTTGGGTCTGTTCAAAGATATAATACCCACAAATGCCAAATTTAAAATTGATGTAAAAAGACATGAATCCAGGGGAAACGTTAATTAACGGTTAGTAGAAGATATTGAGATAACTGATCTAGGGGTGCTGGTATAGCATGTGACACTATGCGACTGACCTTTATTTAAGGAACCCAGCAATCATGAATTGTCCAAACTTTATTGACCAATATCTTACAACAGATTATGCGGTTCGATAACACCATAGACCTAATAATAAGGATTATAAGGGGATACAGTCATTAGAGGAGCTTCACTATGAGATATAAGTTGAAGTTTTTGTTATAGAACTCGGTGCCCTCTTATAGAGAACTATTCAATTGCTTATAATGGTTTAAACTTCTCCCTGGAGAACAATGAACCATTTTTCCTCTTTATTAATGCAAAATAGTAGTGGATTTATGTAGAATAAATGAATACTATTATGGCTTGATATGGACAGAAAAATAATTGTTTCAATTTCTGTAAGTCTAGACTTATTCAACCACTTTATACTTGATTTATAAAGCCGTAAGAGGCTATTCATCATAGCTCCTGAGAGAGACTGAGTTTTTCCAGTTTTATTTGAATTCTTTATTTTTTGCAAATTGCAAAATTTATCCTTTTTTTGTACAAGGTTTCTGGAACTTTTTCTGTGTTTCCAGTTTATTGCTTTATAGCTGCAATGAAAATGGAAATGGTTTTCTATAGAATGAATGGCTAATAAGGGATTACTGGGAACATATAGATGTAGGACCCACCAATTTGACAGGGATAATATACGGTAGTTAATCTACGCTATTTACTTAGCCGAGTTGCTCATTCAAGGTACAGCTTCCATAAACAACAAGAAAAGCCTCCATCGGACACTCTGAATTTATGATTGTATGCCAGAGATACAGGTGCAACTCAATGAGTTAGAAGATCATCAAAAAGTTAACTTGTTTCAGTAATTCAATACGTAAAGTGACACACATATATTATGTAGAGTCAAAACACACAGAGGGATCTATTTCAAGTGTTTATTTATGTTAATGTTGATGATTATGGCTTACATTATATTCACCCTTTGATGTCTCGTGGAATACGGTAGAGTGTTTTTTAACCCTTAAGTCATAATCATCAACATTGACAGAAATCAACACTTGACACAGATCCCTCTGTGTGTAATGACTCTATACAATATATGTGTTTCGCTTTATGTATTGAATTACTGAAATAAATTAAGTTTTTGATGATATTCTAATTCATTGAGAGTCATCTGTATATTACCTTTCTTTATGGTATAACCATATGCCCTACCCTGTGGGTAATTGACAGCCAGAAGATGATTTCTCAGTGACTAAACATCTTGTTCCTTAAGGTACCTTTACACGCCACAACTTTTGGCGGCGATCGGAGGCAACCTAACGTGCGCGTGCACATTTTACATGGTTGCCTCCGAACGACGAAGGCGCATTTACACGCCACAATTGCGCACTCAACCTAAGGTGATGTGTCACCCCAGAAGTTCCCACACCAACAGTGGAAACTTCCGGTTGACTCCCGACGCAACTTCACACGCCGCAATCCCAAAAGGAATGTGGGCATACATGGTTAGCGCCGCAAGAACATAGGCGTGACAGACTGGTGTATTCCGCGCCCCAAACACGCTGATTAGACAACGCAATAGCGTCATGGTTGGCCAGCCTACGCAGGAAGGCTGGCTAATACATGACGCCATTGCAATTGTGTAGTGTGAATGGACAGCTCTTCAAATATGTCGTCCTGGGAAGCACAGTAGCCACCACTAATCATCGCTGAGGGGGGCGGTCTCCAGCACGCTGTGGCACGCCTACGGGAAATCAGTAGGCGACGCTGATTCCATCCCTATCGCCCCTTCACACGCCAAAAGCAGGGAATTTCCCCTTCATGGTTGCCTTTGGTTTTGGAGCAGTGCAGTGAAATCGCAACCGGGCGCAACTTTCAAAAACACCACCGGGTTTCCCAAATACACACCGCAATTTAGTAGCAATTTCATGGCGACAGTGACGGGGCTTCGGATTGCTTCTCAGTTTTCACATTCCAGTTGCGGCGTGTAAAGGTACCTTTAGATAGGCAGCATCATCTCATCATCAGGCTTTACCGTAGGTTCTGTTTAACGAACTTGACTTCAAACTATTTTGAGTTAATACTTTAGGATGACCTAACCTTGCCACACTCTTTTTTTGAAGTTAACCTGTCAATAAAAAAAAAGAAGAAAAGGCAAGCACTACTCACAGACTTCTGCATAGAGGAATCTTGGATCTGTCCCAGAGCTCCATAAACCACATCCAAGAATAACGGGTGCCAGCTTTTAGTAGAAGCAGTTGTATCCAATGTAGAAAAGAGTCCAGCAGCATTTCGGTCCTTAAAAAACTTTCAACGTTATTTATGATATAGGCATAGGCAAAGCAGGGAGACATGCAGGGTGTGGGACAACAGCCTGTTTCACACCTTCCAGTGCCTCAACTGGTCCCAGGACCAGTTGAAGCACCACAAGGTGTGAAACAGGCTGTTGTCCCACACTCACCCTGCATCTCTCCCTGCTTTGCTTATGCACAAATAGTAAATAAAGTTGGAAGTTTTTTAAAGACCGGAGTGCTGCTGGACTCTTTTCTACGTCAAAGTTAACCTGTGCACAGTTTTGCATATAAGCCATAGCCACCACCATTAAGGCCTTACCAGCATTCAGGAATACTGTATATAGGTCCCCAGGCTAATCTGTATATTATAAAAGAACAGCTTTTATACTCATATATGGTCAAGGCCGATGGGTGTCGCTAGTCTTGACTCGGGGCCTCCTTTCATCTTGCGATCACAGCCCTCCTGTGCTTCCTGTGGGTGATGCATCCTACATCACCCATGCACTTTCTCCTCCTTTGAGCTTCTCTATATATATGCATGATTCTCTGCTCTGCTAAGGGCTGAGCAAAGTGCTTTAATGCGCAGGTAGGGGAAATGTCAAAGAATGCACGCATAGTGTGTATGTGTGGGCATTCTTTGACATTTTCCCCTCGCCTACACATTACAGTACTTTGCTGCACCCTAAGTAGGCTGAATATAAGGTACTGAACCCATACAAGAGCTAGTATACAGCAAATAATGACCATTGTTCATGACCTATCTTCCCTCCTGCCTCTGTATATCTTAGCCTAAAGGAATACAGAGGGTTTTGCTAGCGATCTGGTGAGTGCTACTCTTTTCTATTTACATAGGCTCTATATAGGGTCTTACTAGTGGTGGCTGCAGCCTATAAGATGTATGCTTCATATTGGCTGAGTATCAAGTACGGGAACCCCACATGTGTTTTTTTTAATTATTTAAATAAAGAATTAAAAAAAATACAATGTGGTGTTCCCCCAATGTTAGAATTAGCCAAAACAAAGCACACAGCTTGGAGTTAGTATTCTCATAGTTGTTGCCCCCCCGGGTAAGAATATCAGTCTGCAGCCACCCCAGAATTAGATGCATTCATTAGTAAAGCCAAAGCATTGCGCTTTACCTAGCTCCAATCTATTGCCCTGGTGCGTTGTCAATGAGAATAATAGAAGGGGTTAATGACAGCTGAGAATGGAAAGCTTTCATCAAGCCCTAGGTTGGTGATGTTCAGGTCTCTATGAGACCCCTACATTATCAATTCTTTAAGTAAATACACACACTCAGTAAAAATCTTTTATTTGAAATAAAGCAAACAGACTCATTTATTAGCTCCCAAACATACCCAGCTCCAACGTTAAATCCACAACACAATGTTGGGTCTACTACATCGCAGTGAGAGATTACATTACAGTGACTGTTCACTGTGAGGACCACCCACACATCAACAGAGCCTCAGCTGTGGGAGCGGTGATGCCAGTGAGTTACGCAGCTGTGACCTCAAGTGAACTCAGGTGATGTCACCACTCTAACAGCTGAGCCTCTGTCAGTGTGAGTGTGGTCTTTGTGGAAAACAGTCACAGTAATGTAACCTCCCACCACAATGTAGCAGAGCTGGGCAAACTTTGCAATACATCGCTCTGTGTATTTACAGTCAAAGCTGGGTATGTTTGGTAGCTTATAAATGGGTAAATGAGGGCTGTCTGCGTGTTTTATTTCAAATAAAGGATCTTTCCATGTGTATTTTTTTCAGCTATTTACTTACAAGATTGGTAATGGGTGGGTCTCATAGAGGCCTGAACATTACCTATCCAGGACTTGATGACAGCTGCCAATTCTCAGCTATTATTAACCCAACTATTACCCCAATTGCCACGGCACCCAGGCAATCTAGAACAGATAGGTAAAGTGCATGCATTTGGTACTCATTAGGGATGAGCGAGTACTGAAATATTTGGACTCGCTAGACTCGTAACGAGTAGGTCCCAATACTCGGTACTCGTTACGAGTCTAGCAAGTCTAATGTAAGTCAATGGGGAAGCGAGTATTGCGAGTAATTCCTCTGCTGCTGGACCCTATAAAGAGGTCTGGCAGCAGAGGAAAAACCTGCAATTCCCCACTTCATTGTTTAAAAGCCAGCGGTAAAAAGCCGCCAGCTTTTAAACAATGTTGAAGCCCCCTACTGGCTTCCCCGTAACCTGACAGCAGGATCCTCCACTCCCGCCACCACCTCTCCACCCTGTCCTAATTTAGGATCAGGTGGGGAGGCTGCGGGGGAAGCGGAGGATCCTATTGTCAGGCAGCCGAGGAGCGCAAAACCGACCGCGGCCAGCAGGGAGCTGTCCGCGGTCATGAACTGAGGTAAAACCAGATTCTCCCGGATTGCCCCAGTCCGGAGCAATCCGGGACCATAGAGCCCCATGTTATGTGACGCCGGATTGCACCGGACGGATACAATCCGGGAGAATCTGTTTTTCAAACCGGTTTGAAAATTGGATTCTCCCGGATTGTACCAGTCCGGTGCAATCCGGCGCCCCATAACATGGGGCGCTATGATCCCGGTTTTCTCTTTTTGATGCCTTCCCGCCGAGATTCTCAAATAAACAGCTGACTCAGATCAGCTGTTCAACTGAAGTAACAGTGCTGTCAGGTTCATGTGAGTTCATGCTTGCCTGCATGAACTCACATGAACTTTCCCAGGGTGCACAGCTCTGCTACATCTCTGGTGGAGGTTCTCTACCAAAGATGTAGCAGAGCTAAAGAAGAACCCTGGATTGGACTACATAGAACGGAAGAGGATTTTTTAAAATAAAGATGGAGTCACTAAGTGTGTTTTTGTTTTTGTTTTCAATTAAAAATATTTTTTCCTGGTGTTGTGTTTTTATTTAAACATTTTAATAGAAATTCATGGCGGCCATGTCTAATATTGGCGTGACCCCATGAATTTTCGGGCTTAGGGCCAGCTGATAATAAAAATCTGGTCAATTGAAGTAACAGTACTGATCGACGCGGAAACTAGTGATGAGCGAATCCTAAATTACTCGGAATCGCTTGACTCTAGCGAGTCCGAGCACAGGACTCGCTACTCGTTGCGAGTCTAGCGAGTCCAATGTTAATGAATGGGGAAGCGAGTAATAGCGAGTAGTGTGCGATTTACAAATCGCAGATGTGTCTCGGAAGCTTCAGCCTGAAGCAATCCTAGTTTTGCCATTGATTTGCATTGGACTCGTTTACTTTGCAAGTAATCGCTGGGAAACTCGCACAGATAAGAGTCCTGTCTGCTCTGTGTGCTGGCTGCCGCAGCTCCAGGGTCCTAGAGCCCGCCTGCTGCCTGATGTAGCAGAGCTGAGATTGTTCTCAGTCTGTTCATTCCCTGTGCATAGACATCTATATCTATGCACAGGAATGAGCAGAGAGGACATCGCGATTTGGACTGCGTCGGACGGAAGAGGACCTTTTTAATTAAAGATGGAGTCCCTAATGGCTTTTTTTTTTTATTTCTAATAAAAAAATTTCTCTGTGTTGTGTTTTTTTTAAAACAATTTAATAGAAATTCATGGCGGTCATGTCTAATATTGGCGTGACCGCCATAAATTTCGGGCTTAGGGCCAGCTGATAATACAAAGCTGTCCCTAACCTCTTTATTACCCAGCGTGCCACCGCCACCAGGGCCGCTGGAAGAGCGGGGTTCAGCGCCAGAGGATGGCGTTTCAATGAACGCGCCATCTTCTGGGGCGGCTGCGGGCTGCAATTTGCAGCGGGTGTGCCCAGAAAGCTTGGGCATCCCTGCGCTGCGGATTCCAGCCCCCAGCTGCTTAGCTGTACCTGGCTAGACATAGAAATTGCGCGGAGCCCCACGCATTTTTTTTTTTCATTATTTCATGAAATTCTGAGACTCAGACTCTGACTCTGAGGGTGAGACTCTGACTCTGAGGGTGAGACTCTGACTCTGAGGGTGAGACTCTGACTCTGAGGGTGAGACTCTGACTCTGAGGGTGAGACTCTGACTCTGAGGGTGAGACTCTGAGACTCTGTCTCTGAAATTCATGAAATAATTAAAACAAATGCGTGGGGCTCCGAGTAATTTCTATGTCTAGCCAGGTACAGCTAAGCAGCTGGGGGCTGGAATCCGCAGCGCAGGGATGCCCAAGCTTTCTGGGCACCCCCCGCTGCAAATTGCAGCCCGCAGCCGCCCCAGAAGATGGAGCGTTCATTGAAGCGCCATCCTCTGGCGCTGAACCCCGCTCTTCCAGCGGCCCTGGTGGCGGTGGCACGCTGTGTAATAAAGGGGTTAATACCAGCTTTGTTATACAAGCTGGTATTAAGCCCGAGATTCTGAATGTCAGGCCACGTTTGACCCAGCCACTAAGAATCTCCAATAAAGGGTTAAAAACACAACACAGAGAAAATTTTTTATTTGAAATAAAAAAAAAGCCATTAGGGACTCCATCTTTAATTAAAAAAATCCTCTTCCGTCCGACGTAGTCCAAAACGCGATGTCCTCTCTGCTACATTCCCTGTGCATAGATATAGATGTCTATGCACAGGGAATGAGCAGACTGAGAACAATCTCAGCTCTGCTACATCATGTCTGTGAGCAGGCGGGCTCTAGGACCCTGGAGCTGCACAGAGAAGACAGCTGGACTCAGCTCGCAAAGAAACAGCAGTTACTTTGCGAGTTTCCCTGCTATCACTGGCACAGTAGCCGAGTCTAATGCAAGACAATAGCAATCCTAGTTTTGTCAGCGTTTGCCATTGATTTGCATTGGACTCGTGCGAGTAAACGCTGGGAAACTCGCAGAGTACCGAGTCCTGCGAGTCCCTTACTACTCGCCGAGTAACGAGTCCTAGCGAGTAGATTCGCCCATCCCTAGCGGAAACGCGTCGTGGACGGGAGAATATAAAGATTAATTAAAGGTGTGTGCTGTTAATCCCCTCTCCCAATGCCTTAGTGCTTCCTTAATACTGCTGATTTCGTTCATTGGTATCTCGATCATTAAGCCAGTTATGAATCCACCTAGCAGTTGCCTTGTTCTTTTGATACTTGGTAATTTTTTCAATAAAGATTGTATTAGATACGTTATCAAATGCATTGCTGAAGTCAAAATATACTATATCTGCTGCCTCCCAATCCTCCTGTTTCTCTGGGTCACATGCTTCTATTCATTGGATTCTTCAGGTGCACTACAAATTTCTTCTTTTTCTTTATTGAGGAGACACTTCTGCTCTAAGAACTGCTCAATTTCCTAAATAATTTTCAATGTACCTATTCTCTCATTTAGACTTTGCAACTTTTAATCCAACATGATCACATACCTACATTTCTGGCAGATGAAGTTCCTGTGAAGCAGTGAAGACCATGCCAAAAGTCAGACTTATTTTCCCTGTATAGTTCAAAGTAAGAAATATAGTATACAAAAGAATTTACTTATGTTTTCTAGGAAATCATCTCTGATCGTTATCCTCATCAATGTTATGTCTGGCTGTTAGACCACTGTCTGTAGCAAAATCTCCCTATTTTGCATTTTGCAAGCCTACAACCTGCAGTGAACTTCAATCAACTAAACCACAGCACAACCAGCTCTACCCTCTCCTAGTGTGTCCTGACACTTCCATTATAGATTGTGAGCCCTAACAGACTGGGTCCTCCCCCCTCCCCTGCTGTTTCTTTACCCATCCCTTGTAGACTGTGAGCCCTCGTGGGCAGTGTCCTATCTCTGAAGCTACTGTATCTTCACCCATCCCTTGTAGACAGTGAGCCCTCATGGAAAGGGTACTCTCTCCTCACCTACTGTAACCTCACCCATGCCTTGTAGACTGTGAGCCTTCACATGAAGGGTCCCCTCTTCTCACCTATTGTATTTTCCCTCATTCCTTGTAGACGTTAAGCCCTCCTGGACAGGGTCCTCTCTCCTTACATACTGTATTCTCACCCATCCCTTGTAGTCTGTGAGCCCTCATGGGTGGGGACTTTTCCTCCTGTACCTTTGTGTGCCTTGTATCGTTCATAAATATTGTACTTGCCTAGGTTTGCCCCTTTTCACATGTAAGGCACCATGGAATAAATGCCGCTATAATAATAAATAATACTAATAATAATATGCCACAAACAGGTTTGTGTTCCATTCAGGATGCTGACAATCGTCCTCATGTTCATGCTATAATATACATTGCAGTGCAATTTTTGATAAAACTTCCACATTATTTTGAACTACAAAACTTCCAATAATAAAAATATTGCAAATGTAAAAGTTTAAAAAAAGTTGTTTTAACAGTAAATTCATCTCTTTTCTTCTGCATTGAATTTCGTTATGCTACACTACACAGTATTTCATTACAATTCCTTGCTGTCACACAGTTGCCTGCATACAGCTATACAAATTGTACCCATCCTAATGAATATAATACAGCACACACTTTATCTTTGACTATATCCCTTCAAGATCAATAGAAACACTTTTCACTCCTGAGTGGTGCTTGATGAAGCTACCATACATGAATAAGGCACAAGTGGAGGCCACCTTAGGATATGACATGTGAAAAATGATTAAAACACATAATACTTACCGTAGTAATCCTATTGTAAGTGTTTTCTTTCCTGTATTGTAAAGGAGAGGACACCAGAATTTTTGTATCATAACCTTGAGGTTTACATGAGACCTATTGATAAAGATATGTAGCATTCTCATTCCATGACTTGAAGCAAACATAACGGTGCAGACTTGATATGTACGGTAAGTCATCAACGTCTGAAAAGAAAACCTCTTTACCTTGAGTAAATCAGAATTCATTCACGGTCTAAAATAGTAACAGTAGAAAACATCTAACAGGCCAAGCACGTTGGGTCATTTTAATACTATAAAAAGAGAATCCATAGAAACATAGCTAAAAGATGAAAAAATAATCCATTATGGAGTCAAAGACGCTCAATAAAAGGAGTAAAAATATCAATAAATTCTTATTTCCATATACTATTTTTGGATTATAGTAGGCTCAAAATATTTTGCCTTAAGGTATAGAGGAGACTTGCTTCTGTTTAGCTGTCGTGTAATGCTGTTAGGTGTGGACACACTGAGCCATGGGCCAGACATAGTAAGCAAAGGAGTGGCTATGTGTCTACTGGGTCTTCACTAGAGTCTCAGATGGACAGCTAATAGACACCTGAAAAAAACTCCAGGACAGCCCATGGGACTTTAGCAGCTGACCTGAGGGTCATAGACACAAGAAAAAGGTATAGGAGGGCAACAAAGAGGCGTAGTTAGATTGTCCAAGTTCAGGGTAGGCCGGAATGGTTTGACATTCTAAGCCAAGGAGCAGAGAGAACAGATAGGATGGGTAAACAAGCCAGGTAAAGCACAGGAGAATCAGTATAGGTAAACACAAGAACAGGACTCAAGGGTGACAAGCAACTAGAAGGAACCAATGTTTGGATGATGAAAGGGGGGAGGAGTTGCCTGATATATCACCTGCTAGCAGATGATAGGCTGGAGAAAAAAAATACCTGCAGGACTGGGTGGATACAAATTCCTCCAGACTTTGTCCACTCCCTCTATCACTCACTACCAGTGTAGGGTAACTCAGAGAGATGGTCAGGTACTGGGTGGAGCATAACACTCGATGAGCAGGACAGTGCTTAGAAGATATGTGAGTGGCCGGTTTAACATCATGTTAACTTTTTAATCCTGTGCCTTGTATTTCTTTTAGTATGGTGGTTCTCTTCTTTAGTCCCATGAAAATCCTAAAGCTTGTGCTATAATACTTTGGGAGCAAGACTGGAATTCAATGGCCAGAGGAGCACGAGCAGGACATAGCAAATGGCAATAGAATACCTAGAAAGTAGAATAAGAATTATTGGAAACAATCTGGAATAGAGTGCAAACAGTCTAGGTAAGACAGTTCTCATGGCCTGGAGATTGGAACACACAATACTCAAGCAGTGAGTTAGATATCCACATGGTTTAAATAGGCCCGAGCAGGAAACAAGATGGCTTCCACAGGTTCAGTATCGGCCATTATAGTAAAGAGCAACTGCAGAACATAACAGCTGCCTACAGGGATTAAAAGGGGAAATGTAGCATAATTATTAAGATGAATAGTAACAGTCATGAGTGGTCAATTCATAGAAGGAGGACAGCAAAATACTGATAGATGTTTTTTAAGGCTGATAAATTCTCGGTCGACATGTTGCAGGGTTTGAACTCTCAGCATAGGAAACATTGAGATGCTTTCTGCAGTAGGGGGAGAGAGAAGGAGCTTATAAATGTACAAATCAGTGTACCCACTGGTGCTCACTAGATAAATTGAGACCATAAAATCCACCCAAGAATGTGTATGTGTAAATGCAGCTGTAGGTAGCATGGCTGGACCACCGGTCAGTACACAAACAAACAGCAAAAAATATGCAAAATCCACAACCGCGCTGTACACCAAGTTGAATAGAACTTGACCTCTTATAGTAACATCCTTTATAATGCATAAATGATTAAAATTGAAACTTGAATCTGATAACAAATGTATAAAAATGAAAAAATTAGGCAAGAAAAAATGATGAATAACACAGGTTGATAGTTGGACTTAACCAAGGTATTGGATACATAAATGAATATTAAATAGGCAAAATGATATATACACTTTAATATTCAATATTATAAAGGGCTATAGGTTCAAGGATATGAGCGATGTGTAAGTACAGTCCTACAAGGAGGAAGCTGTAATAGTGCCAAATTCTAAAGCTAAATGTTAGAGACTGGACTTACTGATATCACTGTTATTCTTGATGCATTAACCCCTTCAGTCCTGGGCGATTTTACATTTTCCGGTTTTTGTTTTTCCCTCCCCTACTTCCAAGAGCCAAATCTTTTTTTATATTTTTATCAATATGAACATATGGTGGCTTGTTATTTGCGAGCCAAGTTGTACTTTTGAATGAAATCATTCATTTTACCATGTAGTGTAAAGGAAAATGGGCAAAAAAATTCAAAGTGCGGCGAAATTGCAAAAGAAGTGCATTTACACATTTATTTATTGTGTGTTTTATTCATTATGTTCACTATATGGTAAAACTGACATGTCGGTATGATGCCTACGTGTTTGTAGATACCAAATATGTTACTTTTTCTGTTATCTAAGTGGTGAAAAAAATTTCAGAAGATTTTAAAGAAAAATAAATTACCGTACACTTTTGCACCAGGTTCCGCGCCCCATAGTGCCCTCATTTTTCGCGATCTGGGACTGTGTGATGACTTATTTTTATGGTTTGAGTTGATGTTTCTAATCACATTATTTGTGTGCAGATGCGCTGTCTTCAATGTCCGTTATTGCATTTTATTACAATGTTGTGGCAGAAAATAAACAACTTAATTTTGGCGTTTGGACTTTTTTTTTCGTTACCCAGTTTAACAATCTGATTAACTGATTTTATATTTTGATAGATTGGACGTTTCTAAATGCGGGAATACCAAATATGTGTATTTGCATTTTTTTAATAGTTTTGTTATTAACGGAGCAAAAGGAGGCATGGTTTGAACTTTTGTGGGTTTTTTGTCGTATTTTCCAAAGTTGTTTTGTTTTTATTTCTGTTTCACTTGTCTCCCCCCCCACCGGTGGCGGAGCTCAGGGTTTGCTGGCAGGAAGTGATTTCATGCAGCTCCGGGGATCATCACAGGACCCTGGGCTGTCAAGGTAGCAGTGGAGGTCCCTTGATTGCATCACGGCATCATGGGACCTCCGATACCAGTGGGAAATGGCACAATCCCTGCTGCGGTGCTTTGTATCGTGCTGTTGAATGACCCAGGGTTGTATGGGGACTCGGGTGTCTGGGCCCTGCTGTAGTTGGGATGTCACTGGTGGCCTGCGAAGACCAGTGGCCCTGGTGGTAAACTGGTAAAGGAGTTAAGGAATGGTAATAAAGATAATAAAAGTTTGTTATGACGCTACCTGCAGATTCTGGTGATGGGCATCAGCGCCGCCTCGGCCCTCCGGGGGAGATGGTACTGCAGCTTGGATGGAGCAGCTCCCTGCAGGTGGAGCTGAGCCCCCGTGACAGGCCAGCACTGATGGTGGTGGTGCTGGTTGTTGTTTGGAGTGAAAGGATAACCTGCGGAGCAGTGCAGCAGTTGAGGTAAAAGGAAGACACCGAAGCTTTCTCACTCTACACGGGTACTTTACTCTGTAAACCAGTTCAGATGGCAGATCAGGTTACAGCACAAACAGTCTATAATCAGGTAGCTGGTCGGGTAGTCACAGAGGGTTGCAAGGTCATTCAGCAGATCATGTAGTATACTTTCTCTTGTTAATCCAGTGTCCTGCTGCTAAAACCTGCCTCAGCACAGCCCTCTTGTATACCAGGCCCGTTGGAGTGCTGTGAGATTCCCCTCTTCTCCCCCCCTCTCTCTCTGAAGGGACTGGACCTTTGGTGGGAGATCCTGGCAAGGCTGCACTTTCTAAACAGGGTGTCACGGTTGATGATCTGACCCGTTATGACCGGTGTGGACAGCTCAGGTGCTGAACACACTGCACCGTATCCTCAGAGCCGGTACTCCGTTAGATAGACCTGGGTTCCCCCAGAGAATCGGTGCTCCGATATGGGGTCCCCTCTTTCTGTTCCTGGGCTGCCTCTTCTCTAGGCCCCCTCCCTGGGAGTCTCCTTCTCTCTCTCGGAGGCTCCCCTCTTCTTCGCTCCTCAGTGCAAACTAAAATTCCACTCTCTGACTTCCCTCCTTCCCTAACTCCGCCCTATGGGAATGGGACTACCCGTCTACACGGGGTTAAGTGTGTGAGGTGCTGGGGTGGGATCCACTTGCAAACCTTACTCTCCCCTGTGACAGGAATAACTGCACACTCATTTGTGGGTGCAGTACTCCTACTGTGGTGCACTGACCAGTGGGGCACCATACTGTAAGTGATGGACAGCATGATCCAAATGGTTAAGCACCGATCCAATCGCTGAGCAGATCAGTGCTGTTAGCTACACATCTCAGTTGATCAGATCAGCTGAGATGTGTGGAGGAAGAAGCAAGCTCAGTGTGTAAGCTCGAATCAGGGGTACAAAGCTGTATAAATGGACATAAATAAGTATTTTGAAGCAGTGTCCACTTGTAGTTCCTGTAGATTCTGCTAGAGGTGAACAGGATGCTATGACAGGTAGTGTTCCTGAAGCACAGGTGCTGATAAACTGTGCCAAAGATGGGTGTAATGTCACAGCTAGTTTCCTTTCAAGTCCTGGTATGCCCACAATTCACCAATGCATTTCAAGGAATTTCAATCCTTCTTCCTTTGGGTGTGGCCAGTACAGGAGTGATAGCCTTATATAGTTTTTCAATCAATCATGTAAAGATGGAGGAATCGGTCTAGAAGTAAAGATAAAAAACACAGTATATTTTCCCAGTAACAGGTGTAGGCAATATGAAAATCACAATTGAAACCAAATGAAAAGGTTAGAAGTTGACTCAATTTTGTACTGATTGTCTTTGTGTGCTACACTAAGCATGGAGAACAGAAACTGAAGTGAGCTGTCTGAGGACTTAAAGGGAACCAACCACCTCAGATCACCCTAATACACAGTTAGTACATGTCCCTGCACCCTAAGGATACCTTTCCAGCACTGTTTTTGTGTAAAATCTTGCATTAGTATAACTGATATAAAGAGTTTATAAACTTACTAGCCTGGTGACTTCTGGGCGTATCCCTCCTTCTGTTATACTTCAGGCTGTGCATTGCATGTCTGTGCTCCCCCTCCCTCCGTGCCTGCTGCCCTGCCCTGATGGGCGTGATCGTTATCTCCTCTGCACAGAGGGAGGGGGAGCACAGCCATGCAATGCACAGCCCTGAAGTATAACAGAAGGAGGGATACGCCCAGAAGTCACCAGGCTGGTAAGTTTATAAAGTCTTTATATCAGTTATACTAATGCAAGATTTTACACAAAAACAGTGCTGGAAAGGTATCCTTAGGGTGCAGGGACATGTACTAACTGTGTATTAGGGTGATCTGAGGTGGTTGGTTCCCTTTAAGAACAAAATTGTTGAAAAATATCACGAATATCAAGGCTGCAAGTCCATCTCCAGAGATCTTGATGGTCCTTTGTCCACAGTGCTCAACATAATCAAGAAGTATACAACCCATGGCACTGCAGCTAATCTTCCTGGAGCAGTGATGGCGAACTCCAGGCCTCGAGTGCCACCAACAGTGCAGGTTTTCAGGATTTCCTTACATTGCACAGGTGATAATATAATCACCTGCACTGGTAATGATTCCAACCTCTGTGCAATGCTGAGGAAATCCTGAAAACCTGACCTGTTGGTGGCACTCGAGGCCTGGAGTTCGCCATCACTGTCCTGGAGGTAGATGGCAGAGAATAATTGGTGAAAGGTTGCAAAGCAGGATAATTCAGATAATGTATAAGCATCACCAAGAAATTCAAGCTTTCCTACAGGCCCAGGGTGCATCAATGTCCATCAACGAAATGAGATGCAATGGCTGGAGAGCCAAAAGGACCTCCCGCTGACACAAAGATATAAATAAGTTAGATTGCAGTTTGCCAAAATGTATGTAAGCAAAATCCTTCTGGGAAAATGTCTTGTGCACATATGAGACCATATTATGTTATTTTTTTTAATTAACTTTTCTTTAAAGGGAACCAACCACCCCAAATGACCCCCCCGGACTGTTAATATGTGTCCCTACACCCAGCACACACATTTGGGGCAATCGTTTTTGCTAAAAAAACTGTTTAGTAGAAGCTAAGATATAGCAATATGAAGTTTAATAACTTGAGCCGAATGGGTGTTACCTAGCTTTGTCCACGTGCAGTGTTCGTGCTTGTCAGCTTCCTCTCCCCCCTCCCCTCTCACTTTCTAAGAGCCTGGCCGCGTCATGAAAGGGGGCGGGGCTCACCACAATTTAGCCCCGCCCCTTTCATGACGCGGCCAGGCCCTTAGAAAGTGAGAGGGAGGGGGAGAGGAAGCTGACAAGCACGAACACTGCACGTGGACAAAGCTAGGTAACACCCATTCGGCTCAAGTTATTAAACTTCATATTGCTATATCTTAGCTTCTACTAAACAGTTTTTTTAGCAAAAACGATTGCCCCAAATGTGTGTGCTGGGTGTAGGGACACATATTAACAGTCCGGGGAGGTCATTTGGGGTGGTTGGTTCCCTTTAATAAATCAATGATTTAACTCCTTACAAATAATGCCAAGAAGTACATGACTCATATCACAGAAAAAATTCAACTACAATTTACTCAACAATGATGACTTATTCATTAGAAAGAACGCAGCAGCAATTTATCTCCCCAAAAAGGTTTAACAAATACTAAATGTTCCATAGAAAGATGGCAAATAGAGATGGCTGAATTTATTTGACTAGAATTGAATTCTAGTTGAGTTTTTCAAAAATCTGCTTTCACCATTTGTCTGTAGATAACTCTGAAGTTCAGTAAAATGATGGCTAGCCACAGTCACCATTTTACTAATCTGTACAAAACTGGCAAAACTACCTCTGTTCGCAATTGCCGACCATCAGGGCTTCTTCACTCTAGGATTCCAACAATCATCAAGCCTAATATAGTAGGGCTTAGCCATCAACTGTATGGCTAACCCAGTTAGTGTTGCGTTCTGCTGTGAGAGGTGTGATGTGGAAAAGTTCACCTCAGATCAGAAAGTCGCATCAGTCCATATGACCTAAGGTGAACCAGACCATGCTGTCACCACTGTCACAGCGGAATAGTGAACGGTCATCGCTGAGGACTGTGAAGGGTTATGTGGGAGTGATAAAAATGGAACTGAGGTATGTCTTTGTGTTTTTAGTTCAAATGAAATGATTTTCTATGTGTTGTGTATTATTTACTATTTACTAGAGATTCATAATGGCCTGGTTTAACATTGGCCCAACATTATGAATCTTGGGCTTAGTGCCAGCTGGCAATATTCAGTGGCCATAACCCCTTTATTACCCAGTCTGCCACCGCAACAGAGTCGGGTACAGCTCTACCGTAGAAAACGGTGCTACAATTTTCTGGGGCGGCTGCGGGCTGCAATATGCAGTGGTGAGGGTCCCAAAACACTTGGGCCACCCCAAGCTAAGGATTCCAGCCCCCAGCTGCCTAGTTGTACCTGGCAGGAGACCAAAAATACAGCAAAGTTCCACATTATTTATTTTAATTATTTCAAGAAATCACTTAAAAACAAGGGCTCCCTAAATTTTGAATATGAGCCAGGTAAAACTAGACAGCTGGGGGTTGGTGGCAGCCCATACCTGCCTGCTGTACCTGTGCTGGGAACCAAAAATACAGCAGAGCCTCATGTCATCAGGGCAAAATATAAGCACTAAATACACAGCAAATACTCCATAAATATTCACTCTGTGAACACTGCTGCTTACCTGCTGTGCATTTAAGAGATAACATTGCATTAGTGCAAATGCGCCAATGCTTTTTGTTATTCCTAATCGCTATTCTTATAACGAGAACTTTGTAATGCTTGCTTTTTCACCTGAATAGCAAGTTCAAGGTTAGTCAATTAGTGATAGGTTCTGTCCACCCACATCGGCCATAAAATGAGCATTTCTGGAACAAAGCGGGAGGGTAAGCACTCTTACGATTTCAGTGCAAACAACACCTTGCTGTGCCCCCAGAGATAACCTAAAATTCAATCTACTCTCATTTAGGTTCCAGCTACCTTTGTGTACTGAAGGGAGTTTGCAATTTGTGTCAGATTGTTCATGATCAACACATCAATCAAGAACACCAGCGATACTCGCCGAGTAATGCGTATCACGAATACTGTACTACCCATGCGAGTATTGAAAAGTAACGGTTACACTCGTTCATCACTAATTGTGGTGTATGATAAAACTACACATTTTAGAGTGGCCTTTTATTGTGGCAGCCTAAATCACATCTGTGCAATTATCTTGTGTCTAATCAGCATCTTGATATGCCACAACTCTTAAGGGGCCGTCACACGCGTCAATAACGCTGTCAATATCACTGCTGCACATGACGTTGCAGCGATATTGACGCGTGTGACAGGGCGCATCAACCAGCAATAAATCGCTAGTTGATGGTCGCCAGGTTTTCGGACTGGAACAAAAAGCTGGCAATGGTCGCCCGGTGTACATGCAGCATCGCTGCGTGAGACACCGGAATGCGCGATCAGCCAGCTCCCAGCGCCTCTCAGGAAGCGCTGGGAGCTGGTATCCAGGGCAAACTGCGGGTAACTAGGCAGCGCGTGCTGCCTAGATACTCGATGTATACCTTGGTTACCAGCCTTCACCGCTCACCGCTGGTATCCAATGTACACAGCGGGTAACTAGGGACCCTAGTTACCCGCTGTGTATTTTGGATACCAGCCGGTGAGCGGAGAAGGCTGGTAACCAAGGTATACATCGGGTATCTAGACAGCGCGCGTTGCCTAGTTACCCGCAGTTTACCATGGATATCAGCCTGCAGACATCGTGGAAACAATATTTAAATCATTTCCACAATGTCACTGGTCCACTGTTCGCTGGTGAGTCTGCCTGTGTGACAGCTCACCAGCGGATCAGCCGTCAATGTCGCCAGCGATCAGATCGCTGATGACATTGACGTGTGTGACGCTGACTTTAGGTGGATGGATTATCTTCACAAAGCGCTAATTTACACAGACTTAGACAATTAAATATTCAAGAGAAAAAGGCCTAAGATCTAAGTCTAAGATCTTTGAGTCGACCTCAGGAAAAATGGGAGCAAAAAAAAAAATGTTGCGTTGATATTTTTGCTCAGTATATGTGATTACAGGGACAATCTAGAGAAGGGGCGGGAAACCATTTTTCTGCTGAGGCCATTTGAAAATTTTCTACAATCCTCTGGGGGCCGTACAAAGTTATCCACTTGAAAATTACCCCCTATATTTGGTTAAATGAACTCACCCCTACTGAGGTAGCTGGAGCTGCTTCTCTTTGGTGTGGGTGATATTGGTCATGTTGCTTCTCAACTGCTTTTCCAGGTTTGCTAGAGCCCTAGACATCACAGGAGAGGCTGGGGGCATATACCTAACTGAGGAGGCACAGGCTGGGCATAGAGATCACTGGAGAGCAGTATTTAAAGAGCAGACAGTCGGCAAAATGCATCTTCCAGCCTGAGCACTGCGGTCCCCAGGAATCTGCCCAGGGGCCACAAAAAAAGTCATCAAGGGCCACATCCGGCCCTGGGACCTGAGGTTCCCTATCCCTGATCTCAGGGGCGGACCGTCACCCCCGGGGGCACTGGTGCAGGTGAGGACCGGGAGGGGGGGGGGCGGGTTGTGGGGGTGCTACTGGGCGATAGCGCGGCCTGGGGGGGGGGTGCTGCTTGGCATCGGCACTGCGGCCCGGGGGGGTGCTGCTGGGAGCCACTGGAAGCCGCTGGGAGCAGCGGGAGCGGTGCTCTCCTACCTGGTGAGCCACGCCGGGCGCTTGTAGGAGCCGGAGGGGCAGAGGAGAGGGGGGACAGGATCAGGCAGGGAAAGCAGGAAGCTCTCTGCTTCCCTTGCCTGATCCTCCTCTCCTTTGTCGGTGGCTTGCGGGGGTCAGTTGGGGGCCCCCTCCAGGCTTGAAGGGGCCCCCTAGCCGGTCAGGGCCCTGGTGCAGCTGCACCAGCTGCACCACGGTAATTCCGCCCCTGCCTGATCTAGAGCATGGGGACATTGAGTGGACCATTCAATGGTGAAATTTATGACAATTCATGGATTCATGACAAGGTCGAAAACCTCTAAACTTGACCTTACCTATACCCTGAAGATCATAAACATTTGGCATTTTTTTTTTACTTTTTGTGGTTCTTTCACAGACACGTTCTTGACATATTGATTAACTTCACAATAACTTGGACCTGGAGTAACGTTTTAATTGATAGCACGTGAATAATGAACATGACTTAAATGACTCATTTGCATATAACTTAAATACATCAAAGTTTAAGTATTCTGCATGGCAAAATGTTGCAGTAGAACAGTGTAATAGCTTCATTATCCATTGTCTAATGAATAAAATAATACAACCTTCACACTGAAATGGCAACACGTGTTGCAATCTGCTTAATTAATTGTCATATTATAGCGCTATTGCGATTCGCCAACAAGTAAACACTAACCTATGATGCCATACTGCCTTGTCTCCTCTGTAATAATCCTCCAAAGACTTGGTGTACTGGAGAACATTACGATATTTAGAAAGAGCGTGGAATTTACATAAAGCTTCTTTAATTAGCTCAAAGCTGTCAGGCCGTCTTTTGTGTATTTTTATGTCTGGAATTAAAAAAAAATTGGAAAATGTGTCATGAAATGTAAGAACAACTCACATTTTACTAAAGAATGAAAATGCAGAGTTCATGAAAAATCTTTAAAGCATTCCTGCTGTTATAGTTGACATCAGAATAAGCTACTGTGTATTACATCCAACGCAGAAAGGGAATGAAGCGGCACTCACCGGTAAGTTCTCTTCAATCATTGACTGTGCTAAGTAGGGGATCAAGCGGGCGTGCGGGAGCATGTGGGCTATATTTCTTGACAACAGCCATTTCGCACCTGTTGAAGCACACCTGAGCGTGAAACGGCAGTTGTCAAGGAATGTAGCGGCATTCTCCGTCACACTCACTTGATCCTCTTATGAACACAATAAACGCTTGAAGAAAACTTACCGGTGAGTGCCTCTTTATTTCTTTTCTATGTTGTGTATATTGCACGCGAAGAAGCTTTTGCACCTGTGTAGTGGGTAATTGTCTATGACTGCACTCCAATTTCCTGTTCAATACTATATGGTACACAGAAGCGGTAGAGTAGGTAAGAACTCTTCCCATATGGCATCATAAGCTACTGTGTAAGTATAGATGACGAATAACAGTGTACTGCTAGTATATGAGTTGTGCATTGTATTTTTTGTCTCTAATTCTCTGTTGTCTCTGAGCTAGTGGGTGCAGACTAGCTGTTATCTGGTCTCCCATACACAGCACACACCGACGTAAGTTATTCCTCCTCCCCTGTCTTTATGCAGCACAAGAACAGATGTTTCTGAAGCATGGAAGAGCATTATATAGTACTACTGAGGAGTGTAACTGTGAATCTAGCACTGGGGTGGGGTAAAATCTAGATTGCTACAGAATGACCTGTCTCTCTGCCTGCCTACATTCACTGCCCCCAGCTAAGTAAACGTATTGTCCAGCTTGGCATAGGCATTCTTGCACATAGGTTGCTTGAAAGCTATACACTTACCCTCTCCTTAAAGGGAACCTATCATGTAAAAAAACGCTATTAACCTGCAGGCATGAGGATGATCTTTAGGTTAACAGTGTTCTGAATATGCCCAACACCTGCACTAAGAGCCCAAAAGCATAAGAACGCATAAGAACTGTATTCCTCCTCGCAGACTCAGGCTTTCAGTCACAGGGTTGGGCCGACATTGGTCTAGTCACCACTCAGTGCACAATGATCAGTAGTTGTAACCATATCCCCCAGTACTGATGGAAAGCCGGCTCTAATGCTGAGCCATATCTGCATGTTAATAGTATTTATATATAACAGGTCCCCTTTAAAGGCAAGAGAAATAGTCTGCTTTAATTAATCCATCACTGGTACACATATGTGCCATGGCACACCATGAGATCACTCCCCGTGTTGATCACAGACCAATCTTACCGTCACCTTGGCAGAATGTCGACTCGAGTCTACTTTCCTGATCCCATGTGTTTAGAACCATGGCCATCACAAAATCTGCCAGTGAATAACATATAAAATACATATGCCAGTATAGCAGACATTTTAAGGAAACAGTAAATCATAGACAAAGACATGGCTCGTACAGTCTGTTTTTTTCTGTAATAACCTATGGAAGTGATACCTGGACGATGAAGAAACAAGACAGGAGAATAATCAAGACGGCACTCCGGGATCCTTTATTCCAAGAACAGCTTTATTCCAAAAGTTTACATCGGTGGGTGCAGGGAAGGGAGGATGGAGGGACGATGGTGACCGTTTCGCGTACACAGGACCCGCTGAAGCGTGCAGAGCACGCGAAAAGGTCACCGTTGTCCCTCTGTCCTCCCTTCCCTGCACCCACCGATGTAAACTTTTGGAATAAAGCTGTTCTTGCAATAAAGGATTCCGGAGTGCCGCTGTTTTCTTCTTAAGTTCCTAATTGATCCCTGCATCTACAGCTGAGCAACCCAGATCCATGAATGCCTCTGCACACAGGACTTCAATGCAACAAGGTCAGTGCCCGATTTCTTTTCTCAACTAAGAGAATAATCAAGACCTTTGCAATGTGGAGCTGAAGAAGGATGTTTTCAATACCATGGATGACAAGAAGAACAAACACATCAATACTGGAGCAAATCAAGCCAGACATGTCACTGCAAGCAAAGATCACCAAGCTACAACTTGTCTACACATCATATGAAGAGAGCGATCAAAAGAGAATGACATTATGGTAGTAAGTCTAGAAGAAACAAGGTAAAGAGGAAGATCAACAACCGATGGCTTGATATTATCAAGATAACATAGGAGAACACCCTGGTGCTTGGGCATATCTAGGGGGATGCAGCCGGACCTTTTGCCCCGGGCGTAACTCAGCGGGGGGCGCCGGCGGCACCCCCCCTTCCTGCTCGGTGTGTATATCACATGTGCCCTGCGGTCTCTGTAACATCTCACTCATCTGCCAGTGTGTGATATGCACAGATTTTATGTGGGGCCCGATTGGTCGGCACTTCCGGAGGAGTCTGCACCCGCCTCACACTGAGCTCCTATCTATAATACCCCCTGCTGGCCGGGAGCAATGGTACCGCCCTTCGTGACGTCACCGGACATGCCTCGGCAGCCATCTTTGTACTCCAGCAGCATCCCCGAAGTGTCAGGTAATGCAGCCCATGCTCAGGAAGCGTGTGATATGCAGCTGTAGGTGCAGCCCTCACATGTGGGGCCTGGTGTATAAAGTTGTCTTACGTGTGTCAGGGCCGCTGGCAGCTGTAGTGTGAGGCCGGCAGAGAGTGCTGTGTACAGAGGTGACGTCTTGTCTTCTGGTTCAGGTGCTGAATGTTTCCAGAAAGTAGAAAGTCCCCGATCTGTGACCCCCTTCCCCGCCCCTCCACAACCATGGCTGCAATAGGGGAGGCGGGAGCAGCCGGGGCTGAAAACTGACGGAAACCCACCCCCGGTCCTCACCTGCTCTGGGGGGTGCCAAAGCAGATATTTGCCCCGGGCGCCGTCAAACCTAGTTACGCCGCTGCCCTGGTGTACCTATCTAGGATTGGAGAATACTCTGGTGCACCTATCTTTGCTTGGAGAAGACTCTGGTGGACGTATCTAGGCTTGGAGAAGACCCTGGTTCACCTATCTTTGCTTGGACAAGACTGTGGTGGATGTATCTAGGCTTGGAGAAGACAATGGTGGAACTATTTAGGCTGCACAAGATTGGTCTTCCTACAGAGCATTCATCCATCAAGTTTCCATGGCTCCAGATCAGTCTGAATACTGTTAAAATAATAAATCATTTTCCGTAAAATAATTCAACTAGTAGTTTCTGCTTATTACTGGTCCCATAGTGTAAGCATAGAAACATACAAGAACAATAAGGACATCTTGTCTCTGTCCAAGGACACATATTATTTGCAGAGTAATAAGGGCAACACAAGTCTATAATAAGACTACAGTAAAATATAATAGACTCAGCATAAATGATAACACAGTTGATGACAATACCAATTAATCAGATGGAAGTAACCACCACACCTCACAGCAGCTGAACAATTCCATTTTGCTCTCTATTCGTGATTTTTTTATTAGTAGTCCTTTATTGCTACATTCAGGATCCGTGTTTGCAGTGAAATGGATCAATTTCTGGGTATTCAAGTAAAGCCAATGTGTTTTCAGACACAACATTTTACAGTGATGTGCTGTTTGGCTCAAAAACTGATCCTCACAAAGAATGAACTGTCAATGTGGGCGGCGTTTTCTTGATCCACTTTTTCCATTGAAACCATTGTCTATACGCGCCAAAAATCTGCAACAGTCTAAAACGATTCAAAAATGTGTGGCGCTCCGCAACGAGTGCGTCACAGGAGGGTATTGCAGCCAAAACAGTAGCAGCAATATTCTCTGACTAAGCAATGATACAGTTAACTCAGAGATCCATACCCTACATGCATCATCAGTATAGAGGGCCAATAAGGTCCTGGTGGGCGGAGTGTAGTGGTAGAGTGTGAGGAGAAGGTGAAAGGACAACGTAGGAGAAGGAGCTAGACCAAGGAGCTCTGCAACTTAGGAGTGGGGGTTGCACAGTTCCGTGCGGTCCCCTGGCCGTTTCCCTGGCCATCACCCCGGTTGGGCACCATTATTCCCGGTGCCTTAACAACCGATCAACGGGCATCTATATGCGGGTCCAAAAACATCCCGTGCCCATCTACAGCCGGTTTGCTGGTACCGAAGCTGGGAGTCGTTTATCACTTCTATGCGAACCAGAGGAGTGGAGGGATCACTTTACAGGAGCACCCCACCACCGCCACACACAGTCGTCTAGCCAGCGGTGTACCCACCAAAAGGACCCAAGGCTCCCCAAAGCACCCAGAACGTATACCCTGGGTATGGCATTGAAGCAGCCTCCTTGTACCCGATCTGGCATTCCTGGGCGACAACGGCAACACAAGTTTAGTTAGAATGGAGGAACACCGCGGATCTCTGAGACTCACTGGTCATTGCTGAGTCCACCCAGTCCACTACCCGTCACTGTATACCATGTATTGCCTGCTGGTTACAGTAAAGAACCCGTTACAGAGACTTCCAGTGTCCGTGCTTTCTTATGAACTGTCCATCCGCATACTAAGGTAACCACAGCTGCCTCAGAACATCTTGTGCAGCTTCTGGCTCCGGGGATCACCGCTCAGCCTGTGGGGAGTGTTCCATCTTGCTGCATTCCATCCCCCGGAGGCCCCGCAGCTTCGGTACAGTTACCGAAACTCTCATAGGTGGTGTCACGAAACAATTAACCCCTAATCTGTTCAGCCCATGACGTCTCCCTTTTTGATCTGTACCACCAGGCCCCACTACCGGCAGGCGCGGTCCATCCGTGACATGGTGGAAAGAAGAAAACGCCTGTCCCCCCGGAGTCCCGGCCACGGTGAGTCAAATGGATCACCTGTTTTTTTAGGCGTTTTTTTGAAAAGCTGATCCAGCTTTACCACTGAAGATTGGATCCTTAAAAATGCATCAAAAACGCTCAGTGTGAATGTAGCTTTAACTCCTTCATGACCGGGAAATTTTTCGTTTTTCATTTTCGTTTTTTGCTCCCCTGCTTGCGAGAGTCATACTTTTTTATTTTTGTGTCAATACAGATATATGACAGCTTGTTTTTGCGGGACGAGATGTACTTTCATATGTAATGATTTGTTTTACCATATAATGTACAGGGAAATTGCAAACAAATTCTAAATGCAGTGAAATTGCAAAAAAAGTGCAATGACACGTTTGTGTTTTGGTTATTTTAGTCACCATGTTCACCATATGGTAAAACTGACATGACGGGGTGATTCCTCGGGTCGGTACGAGTTCGTAGACACCCAACACGTATACCTTTACTGGTATCTAGGTGGTGAAAAAAATTTCAGAAGTTTGAAGAAAAACAAACACGGACTTTTTGCGCCATGTTCAGCGACCCGTAGCGTTCTAATTTTTCGGGATCTGGGGCTGTGTGATGGCTTATTTTTTGCGTCTTGAGCTAACATTTCTAATGATACCATTTTTGGGGGGATCCACAGTTTTGATCGCCTGTTATTGCATTTCATAGCACTAATGCAACAACCAAAAAAACTGAATTTTGGCTTTTGGACCATCTTTTCCGTTACGGAGTGTACGGCTCTCATTAACGGATTTAATACGATGATAGATCGGGCGATTCTGAACGCGGCGATACCAAACATGTGTATTTTTTTATTTTTTTTAATACTTTTATTGTGAATGGGGGTAAATGGGGGGTGATTTGAACTTTTATATATATATATATATTTTTTTTTACAGGTTTTTAAAAACTTTATTAGCTGTTAGCCCAACATCTCAGCTGATGAGATCAGCTGAGATGTAGGCTCCCCACCGGAGCTCACATCAAACACCCCTTACCGGTCCATGACGTTGTACAACGTCACAGGTTGGGAAGGGGTTAAAATAATTTAAATTATATTTAAACTTATTTTCATTATTTATTTAAATAAAATCAATGTAATCATGCTTATTCTTCATTATCCCAATGGTATGCTTTATTTTGAAAGGCGTTCTTTTTTAGGTAATGTTCTTTTTGTAAAAATAAAATATTATTGCATTAGAGTTAGTGATGAGCGCGTACCAAACTATTCGTAAAGAGTACTTTGTAATACTCGCATATTCGTCCGAATAGCAAGTATAATGTAAGTCAGTGGGAAATGCGAGTACCGTATATACTCGTGTATAAGCCGACCCGTGTATAAGCCGACCCCCCTACTTTTGCCCCCAAAACCTGGGAAAATCTATTGACTCGTGTATAAGCCGAGGGTGGACCCTAGCACAAGTATACAGCCCCAGCAGTGTGGTATACACCAGTCCCAGAGGTAGATACAGCAGCCCCAGTGGTAGTATACACGCAGCCCCAGTAGTATATACAGCCCCAGTGGTAGTATATACAGCCCCAGTGGTAGTATACAGGGCCCCAGAGGTATATAGCAGCCCCAGTGGTAGTATACAGGGCCCCAGAGGTATATAGCAGCCCCAGTGGTAGTATACAGTGCCCCAGAGGTATATAGCAGCCCCAGTGGTAGTATACAGGGCCCCAGAGGTATATAGCAGCCCCAGTGGTAGTATACAGTGCCCCAGAGGTATATAGCAGCCCCAGTGGTAGTATACAGGGCCCCAGAGGTATATAGCAGCCCCAGTGGTAGTATACAGTGCCCCAGAGGTATATAGCAGCCCCAGTGGTAGTATACAGGGCCCCAGAGGTATATAGCAGCCCCAGTGGTAGTATACAGTGCCCCAGAGGTATATAGCAGCCCCAGTGGTAGTATACAGGGCCCCAGAGGTATATAGCAGCCCCAGTGGTAGTATACAGTGCCCCAGAGGTATATAGCAGCCCCAGCGGTAGTATACAGGCAGCCCCAGTAATGCAGGCCCCCCCCAGCGTCTCTCCGGTCACCTGTAAAGCAAGCTATACTTATCAGTGTCCCGCTCGCACCCGCCGCTGCCGACATCCGCGATCCTCCATCTTCATGCGACTCCTCTTCCTGTTTCCTGTGCGCGTCGCCGGGAATGACGTCATTGCCGGCGACGCGCACAGAAACAGGAAGAGGAGTCGCATGAAGATGGAGGATCGTGGATGTCGGCAGCGGCGGGTGCGAGCGGGACACTGATAAGTATAGCTTGCTTTACAGGTGACCGGAGAGACCCTGGGGGGGCCCTGCATTACTGGGGATGCGGGGGCTGCTGTATACCGATGTATACATCGGTATGTACCGATGTATACATCGGTATACAGCACTGACTCGCGTATAAGCCGAGGGGGGTACTTTTCAGCCCAATTTTTGGGCTGAAAAACTCGGCTTATACGCGAGTATATACGGTAATTGTCTGCTTGACCCGATGTTGAGGTATGCGAGGGCTGTAGTAAGGCAGAAATGCTTGAGAACATGCTCAAACTGCATGGGAACAGTAGGCAGACATAATGTAGTATGTCTGTACACTGTTCTGCCATACAGCTATCTTCTCTGAGTGACAGAACCTAGTGAAGATAGATGGATGGATGGATGGATGGATGGATGTATGGATGGATAGATAGATAGATAGATAGATAAACAGGTAGATCCGGGGCCACCCTTTAAACTACTTGTATATTCACTGCATTGTCAGACAAACAGCCAATCACAGACTATCACATTCTGTGAAAGCCTCTGTGATTGGCTGCTGCAGTCAGAGTGCATTGACACAATCTGGACGGCGATTGTGCTTGGTTGCCATACACATTAGTGTACGGCAACCAACCTGCAGTTATAGAGTGTTAAATAAATATTTAAAAAAAAGGAAGCGTGGGGCGTGGGAGTATTTTTAAATCTAGCTCAGTGAAAGCCGACATCTGCGAGCTGCCACCCTCAGCTGCATAATTTTACCTTTGCTGGCAAAAAAAAAATGTGTGGGCTCTGCCCTATTTGTAATTGACAGCCAAAGTAAAACTAGACAGCTGAGGGCCGGTATTCTCAGCGGGGTGAGGGTCCATTGTTTTAGGGCCCCCCATGCTAAAGTATAGCAGTTCATAGCTGCCACTGCAAATGGCGCATTGATTGTAGTGCCATTTCCAGGTGCTTTACTAGGCTCTTTCCATGGCCATGGTGGAGGTAGCACATTGAGTAATAAGGGGTTAACACCAGCTTTTATTGCCACCTGGATTTAAGCCCTGAGATTCTTAAAAATCTTAAAAAAACTCAGAGACACTTAGTGACTCCATCTTTATTACTCCGTACCCACTCTCGTACCATTCCACGTTCCTTGTCTTATCTCTTCCTCTCAGCTCTCTCTTCTCTCTCAGCTCTGCTACATCAGAGACCACAGGGAGGAAAAACACATCTGCTCCTCATGGTCTCTGATCACTGAATGACAGCACTGAGACTTGCGGTGTAGTAAGTGGTGAGGATCACCATTGCCATACCAACATCAGTTACTATGGCTACAGTGACATCACCGCTTACTATATGACAGCGCTGAGACCTGCCATTTACTGCTTTACTGGGGCTTATTCATCAAAAAAATGGACACAGCTTGATGCAACTGAATGATACCGCAATGGTATTACGCCAGATCGATCAGTCGGATCAGTGATAATACAGGTGCAGAAGTATCCAGTTGCATCATGTTTTAAAATTGCAGGGGATGCAGTTTTCTCTGTAACCTTACCAGAGTCAAAAATCGGTAATGTAAAACCAGCCTAAATTTGAAAATTGCAAATTTATTATGAAATGGCAAATATTTTTGATAAAAAAATCAATGTAAATATACAACTAATATAAAGTACACCAGAAAAAAATGTATCATGAATAAACATATTATCCCTGGGATATGTAGAAGCAATCCATTATTATTGCCATGCTCGCTGTAGAGCCCGACGTTGCACAGGTGTAATGCCAATATATGGTAATGTATGTATGTGTGTGTATGTATCATACCCTCCAGTGGTGTAACTTCAGGCCCAGGGGCCCCGAAGCGAAAGCTCCAACGGGGCCCCCAATTATTGCAAATCTTTAATAGTATTAGTCTTTTTCTATGGGCCTAAGGTACTTTTGGGGCCCCCCTAGGCTGCAGGGCCCGGGTGCGATCGCAACCCCTGCACCTATTGTAGTTACGCCCCTGATACGCTCTATAGTTCTGCCTCTAACATGGCCTCACCCCCTCCTGGTAGCCAGTTCATAATTCTACCCCTACACATAGCCCCTTCCAGTAGCCTCACCTCTTCATAGTTCCACCCCATGTAGATCAGCGCCCCTTCAGAGATCCACATAGTCCTGGAGGCAGGGCTATGTGGAGGAGGTGGGGTTATGGGGAGATGCATTCTGTGAAAAAGGCGTGGCCATGTGAAGTGGGTGGGGTTACATGGAGTGGGTGGGGTCATGTGGAGCAGATGTGGCCATGTGGAGAGGGCATGGCTATGTGGAGTGGGTGGGGCTATTACACATACACTCAGCTTTATATATTAGATAAAATCATATGTCAGATTTGAAAAAGGTAGCTTGGCCACTGAGGGGTTAAACACGCTCAATGTTACTTGTAAATCACTTGAAAGGGGTTAAAATTTGTAACTTATCACTAATGTTAAAATGGGTGGTTTACCTTTGGACATCCAATCCCCAGCTATTCTATAGGTCGGTTCTTTAAATGTAAAGTTGCACCAATCTCGTTATTTGTCACCAATACTTTTATTCCTATATTTCCTGATGTTTCTCTGTAAACTCTTTCCTAAATAATCTCCCGGCTATTGTGTTCTGCTGAAAACTTATAATAACTGAATTGAAAATAGAATTGAAAATAAATGATTATGCTGATTTGTGTATATGTTTCTGGTAATTACTGTTTTTCAGTATTTCTTTTTATTGAACTTTTTTTTAGATGGTAATATTTTTCTTTATATTAAAATTAGTTGCACAAAAAGATGAATTACTTTTCAGGGGAGAAATGGTTTGTACACTTGCTTTGCAGCGTGTAGACTGGATGTCAGGGTATGTGAGACGCTTATTGGTGGATAATAGAAAGAAATCAAGAGGCAAAAGCCCTTAGTGGATCTCATCCTTCCACTTACAATGCTACCACAGTGACTCCAACAAAGATTATACCTCATACAGCATGATGACTCCCACACGCTATGATGGAACCCACAGTCCCCCTACACCCAGTATGATGCCTCCCACAGTCCCCTTACACACAGTATGGTGCCCCCACAGTCTCCTTACACCCAGTATGATGCCCCCACAGTCCCCTTACACACAGTATGGTGCCCCCACAGTCCCCTTACACCCAGTATGATGCCCCCACAGTCCCCTTACACACAGTATGGTGCCCCGACATTCCCCCTACACACTGTATGATACCCCCCACAGTCCTCCTACACACAGTATGATGCCCCCACAGTCCCCATACACCCAGTATGATGCCCCCACAGTCCCCTTACACACAGTATGATACCCACCACATTCCCCCTACACCCAGTATGATGCCCCCCACAGTCCCCCTACACACAGTATGATGCCCCCACAGTCCCCATACACCCAGTATGATTACCCCCACAGTCCGCCTACACACAGTATGATGCCCCCCACAGTCCCCCTATACACAGTATGATGCCCCTACATTCCCCCTACACACTATTATGCCCCACACAGTTCCCCTTCACACAGTATGATGCCCCCCACAGTCCCCCTACACCCAGTATGATGCCTCCCACAGTCCCCCTACACACAGTATGGTGCCCCCCACAGTCCCCCTACACACAGTATGATGCCTCCCACAGTCCCTCTACACACAGTATGATGCCTCCCACAGTCCCTCTACACCCAGTATGGTGCCCCCCACAGTCCCCCTACACACATTATGATGCCCCTACATTCCTCCTACACACAGTATGATGCCCCTACATTCCCCCTACACACTATGATGCCCCACACAGTTCCTCTTCACACAGTATGATGGCCCCCACAGACCTAAACGCACAGTATGATGGCTCCCGCGGCCCCCAACACACAGTACAATGGCACCCACAGTCCTCTACATACAGAATGATAGTCCACACAGTCCGCGTACACAAAGTTTGATGGCAAACACAACATCCCTACATACAGTATGATCACACCCACAGCCCCCCTACACACTGTATGATGGAACCCACAGCCCCCTACCAGCATTATGATGGCCCACACAATCCTATTCACAATATGATTGCACCGACAGTCCTCTACATGAATATGATGGCCTCCACATCCATCCTACACACAGTATGATGATTCCCACAGCCACCTACACACATTGTGATGGCCCCCACAACCCCCCTATACACAGAATGATGACACCCACAGTTCCACTACATACAGTATAATGAACAAACTGCTATACACAGTACGATGAGCCCCACAGTATCTCCACACACAGTTGAATGGCACCCATAGCCCCCCTGCAAACCGTATGATGTGCTCCACAGCCCCCTTACATACACAGTACGATGGCTCTCACAGTGCCCCTATACATAGTACGATGGGACCACAGCCCAAAATCCATAGTATTTTGAAACTGCACGGTGTCCGCACTTACAAATTAACTTTATTCCTACCGGCAGCATTTGGCCTTCAGTCATAGGGGTGGCATCAACACAGGTTCAGTCACCGCATAGTGAGCAGCAGCTATAATGACAGCCAGGTGTAATGATGAGCTGGCTGTCACTCAGTGCCAGTTCTGACATATCACTGAAGGAAAATCATCCTTGTGTGGTTGTCAATTCCATATATTATATTGTCATGTATATTTATAACTATAATACACAGTTCCAAATGATGCATATGTAGCAGCTACCGATATAATGGCTGCAGGGTACTAAGAGGTTAAGAAGTGAAGAACTACAAGATTAAAGTTAATATGACCAGTACGTAGTAAAAAATATATTTTCGAGAATAAAAACTGACACACGGCACTCCATATAGTGTTATATATGTATTCACCCCCCCTCTTGTCAAACCAGTCTTATTACTACACAGTGTAGATCTTTAGAGTAACTCTGCCCTCCCCTTCTCCCAGTTCCTAAATTACCTTGTTTAATATACGGCCGTTATATAAATGGATCCAGTCCATTACATTTCTTTTGTGCTTTTCATTAAATGTTATTAAGCTTTCAATTAGGTTGCTGTAATCAAGGCTGGTCATGGATGACATCTGGAGGTAAATGATGAGTATGATAGAAACTATATGTATCTAATGGTGGAGATATGCTGATTGTTTGGTTATATGTAAATATATGTAATAGTCTTAAGTTAAAGCACAACTAGTGCTCTTTTCATTGATACAATGGTGCTTTACATCTCAGTCCCCTTCTCCCTGTCTTATGCTCACCTGCTGCCATCTTCATCTGTTGGTCTTTGATGAAAAATGGCTGGGTGATCTTTGCTCCCTGGGTGGCAGTCCAATGGCCAGGGCCAATTGAGGAGCGGAGGGGAAGGGGGGGTGCTGCTGGGGCCAAGTGAGGAGCGGGGGGGTGCTGCTGGGGCCAAGTGAGGAGCGGGGGGGGTGCTGCTGGGGCCAAGTGAGGAGCTGCCTCCGCTTCAGTCCCGGGTCCCGCAGGCACTCAAGTAGGTGCGGCGGCTACAGACGCTCTCACTTCCTGGGCGGCCTTAAACTGGGCCTATACCACCTGCCTGGGGGGCAAATGCCACCCTGTCACCTGGGCCAGTCCGCCCCTGCCGGCAGCTATAGTGTTTCGTGGAGCGCAATGGAGGTCACTTTTCAATATAAGTTTATGAGAGCCTCCTTTTGGCCTCAATAAGGCCTTGTTCCGGCCTCGTTATGGCCTTGTTCCAGCCTTTTTATGGCCTTGTTCCAGCCTTTTTATGGCCTTGTTCCAGCCTTGTTCCAGCCTTGTTCCGGCATTGCTCTGACTGTGTTCTGGCCTCGTTCCAGCCTCGTTCTGGCTCTCACTCAAATGCATTGAGCGCATGTGATCTAGCTTCTGTCGTCCGGCCAGGCAATAAATATCGGCACAAGATGGCACCACAGGACCAGCACAGTAACGGTAAATTGCCGTAGGGTGAGTATAAGAATAGGGGTGGGGGCTTTTGTTTAAAGCACCACTACAGCGATGAAGAAAACAAAACATATCCTCTCCTCTCTGCACCAGTCTGTCATTGTTAATGTGTTTACTGTAAACTCTATCTATAATTTTGTATGTAACCCCTTCTCATGTACAGCATCATGGAATTAATGGTGCTATATAAATAAATAATAAGAATTATAATTATAACAATAATATCACTGTATAGGGTGCTTTAATAACTAAGTATTGCAGATATTTACTAGCTAGTTAACCCACAATATGTAATCTTATGATAGTTGTCAGATTAATTGTTATTTAAAGAGCTAAGTAAATGGATAGATAAATACATCGGTAAAAAGAGAATTTTGTTTACGTACCGTAAATTCTTTTTTCTTGAATCATCAATGGGAGACCCAGACAATGGGGTTTAGGGCACTGCCCTCCGGAGGCCACACTAGGTACTACAAGTTTGTAGACACCGCCCCCTCCGCTTATAAACCCCTACCGCAGGGAATATCCTCAGTTTGGTCCATAAGCTGCGAGGAGACAACATAAACCACACCCGAAACATCGGGAAAGAAACCGTGCACAGACGGTCCAACAACCCGGATAAACTGTCCCAACTGGGAACAGGCAAATGCAAAACATCCAACGGAACAACTGGGTGGGTGCTGGGTCTCCCATTGATGATTCAAGAAAAAAGAATTTACGGTACGTAAACAAAATTCTCTTTTTTCTGATCATCATAATGGGAGACCCAGACAATGGGGATGTCCTAAAGCAAACCCCAGGGCGGAAGAGTTCCTCAAAAGACGTTGATATACACGGTCCCCCTCAAAGGTGGGCAACCGCCGCCTGGAGGACCCGCCGGCCCAAACTTGCATCCGCAGAGGCATGGGCATGCACCATATAGTGCTTAGAGAATGTATGCAGGCTGGACCAGGTTGCCGCCTGACACACTTGCAGAGCTGAAGCGCGATGTCGCAAAGCCCAGGAAGCACCAACGGCTCTGGTCGAGTGCGCCTTCAAGCCCACCGGGAGAGGCAGACCCGCCGAACGGTAAGCCTCTTGAATGGGAACCTTGATCCATCTGGCCAAGGTTGATTTGGATGCCGTGGACCCCTTACAGCGACCCGCCGTAAGGATGAACAAAGAGTCCGAACTCCGGAAAGAGGCCGTCCTGGACACATAAATGCGTACAGCCCTCACTAAATCCAGAGTGTGAAGGTCGCGCTCAACCTGATGAACAGGAGCGGGACAAAATGATGGGAGCACAATCTCTTGGTTCAAGTGAAAAGTGGACACCACCTTTGGCAAAAATTCTGCCCGCGGACGCAACACCAACTTGTCCTGGTGGACTACCAGGAAGGGTGACTTGCACGACAGTGCAGCCAATTCTGAAACCCGTCTCAGAGATGTAATTGCCACCAGAAAGACCACTTTCTGTGACAGATGAGAGAGGGAGACTTCCCTCAGTGGCTCGAACGGCGGTTTCTGCAGAGCCGCCAGGACCATGTTGAGGTCCCAAGGGTCCAGCGGTCGCCTGTATGGCGGAACCACCCGAGACACCCCCTGCAGAAATTGACGGACCTTAGGAAGGAGCGCCAAACGCCTGTCAAACAGCACTGAAAGCGCTGATACTTGACCCTTCAGGGAGCTGAGGGATAAGCCCAATTCCAAACCCGATTGCAAGAAAGCCAACAAAGTCGGAACGGACAAGGGCCACGGAGACCGTCCACCAGAGGCACACCAGGAGAAAAAGATTTTCCACGTCCTGTGGTAAATCCTCCGTGATACAGGCTTCCTAGCCCGATTCATAGTGGCAACCACTGTAGGAGAGAATCCCCTGGATGTCAGAAGCCAGGCCTCAAGAGCCATGCAGTCAATCTGAGGGCCTTGGAATTGAGGTGGAAGAAGGGGCCCTGCGCGAGTAGATCTGCGCGATCTGGAAGAGCCCACCGGAGTCCGCCGGACAGTTGCCACAGGTCCGGATACCAGGACCTCCTGGGCCAATCCGGTGCCACTAGAATGGCTACGCTGCACTCCAACCTGATCTTCCACAAAACCTTGGGAATCAGTGCCAGCGGAGGGAACACATATGGTAGATGGAATCCGGACCAACTCAGGATCAGGGCGTCCGCCCCCAGAGACTGAGGATCCCATGATCTCGCCATGTATTGCGGCACCTGATGATTGAGCCGTGAGGCCATCAGATCCACGTCCGGAGTGCCCCATCTGCTGCAGATGTCCTGGAAGACGTCCGGATGAAGAGACCACTCTCCGGCGTCCATTCCCTGTCGGCTCAGGTAATCGGCCTCCCAGTTTTCGACTCCTGGGATGTGAACTGCGGAGATCAGACAGTTGTTGTCCTCCACCCAGGATAGAATGCGGTGGACTTCGGCGAGGGCCTGAGCACTTCTGATCCCTCCCTGATGATTTATATATGCGACGGCCGTCGCATTGTCGGACTGAACCCGGATGGGCTGTCCCGACAGGAACTTCTGAAACGCCAGGAGCGCCAGATAGACCGCCTTGATCTCCAGCACGTTGATCTGCAACGCCGACTCCGACTGAGTCCAGAGGCCTTGAGCCCTGTGGTGTAAGAACACCGCCCCCCAGCCCTTCAGACTGGCGTCGGTGGTCACCACTAACCATGACGGTTTGAGAAAAGACCGGCCCCGTGACAAGTGATGTGGCTGAAGCCACCACAGCAGGGAATCCCTGGTCGATCGTGAAAGGGCCATCAGCCGATTCAGCGAGATCGTCCTCTTGTCCCATCTGCGGAGAATTTCCAGCTGAAGAGGACGGAGGTGAAACTGTGCAAAAGGCACCGCCTCTATCGCTGCCACCATGCGTCCCACCAGCTTCATCAACACCCGTATGGATGATTGTGGGGACAGGAGTATATCTTGGACTCCCGATTGGATGGCCAGCTGTTTGGCTCGTGGTAGGGACACCAGAGCTGAGTCCGTGTGGAAGTCCATGCCCAGATATGTCAGTGACTGGGTCGGAACCAGGGTTGATTTCTGGACATTGAGAAGCCACCCAAACTGTTCCAGAGACTTCATGGTCACCTCTAGGCTCTTCCGGCAAAGATGTTCTGATGGCGCCCTGACCAGCAGGTCGTCTAAATAGGGTATGACGGCATGACCCTGCACATGTAGGAGAGCCATCATAGAGGCCATCACTTTTGTGAACACCCGCGGAGCTGAGGCCAACCCGAAGGGCAGCGCCACGAACTGGTAGTGTTCGTCCCCCACTGCAAATCTCAACCAGCGCTGATGAGCTGGTGCAATGGGCACGTGAAGGTAAGCGTCTCGGATATCTATGGACGCTAAGAAGTCTCCCTGCGACACAGCCACGATCACGGAGCGCAGGGATTCCATGCGGAACTTCCGAACCAACACGTGACGGTTGAACAACTTGAGGTCCAGAACCGGGCGAAAGGAGCCGTCCTTCTTCGGGACGATAAAGAGGTTGGAGTAAAAACCCCTGAACCTCTCTCCGGAAGGCACTGGGATCACTACTCCGTCTCTGCGGAGCCCCTCCAACACCAGATGAAAAGCCTGAGCCTTTTCCGGGGATGGAACAGACCGATGGAATCGGTGTGCCGGCCGCGACGTCAGCTCTATCCTGTAGCCGCGCGAGACTACGTCTCGGACCCACTGATCTTGAACGAGGAGTAACCATCTGTCCTGAAATCGGGACAGGCGGCCCCCCACCTGTGGGGCGGCAGGACTGGAGAGCGAGTCATGCGGAAGTGGGTTTGGGAGTGGCAGCCGCCGCCCCCGTTGACTTCTTCTGGCGACCCTTGGGGCGCCACTGAGTAGAGGGCTTACCCCCTCTGTCCGCGCGAACGGACGAGGCTGATGACTGTGAGCTGGAGCGAAAGGACCACTGTTTAGGGTTCCTTTTAACGATATACCGTGGCTTGGGTTTATTCTGTGGGATCTTAGACTCCGCAGAATCCTTTATCAGCTTATCCAGCTCAGTACCAAACAGTCTGTCACCAGAAAACGGAAAATTCTGCAGAATCTTCTTTGACGTGGCATCTGAGTCCCATAGACGCAGCCACAATAACCTGCGGATCGCTATCGCATTGGCCGAAGCCACAGCCGAGCGAGTGGCAGTTTCTAGGGTCGCAGTCCTGGCGTAATCTGCATAGGCCCTTGCCCTATCAGTAAGCGCTAGGACCTCTGAATTGGACCCCGCCAGGTCAGTTATACCATCCAAGCAGGCGGTGATCGCCTGCAAGGTCCAGACCGTGGCAAAATTAGGGGCAAATGAAGACCCCACAGCCTCATAGGAAGACTTGGCGAGTTGTTCGACCTGTCTATCCGTCGCGTCCTTCAATGAGGACCTATCAGAGGCAGAGAAAAGGGAGCGTGCAGCAATCCTGGTCATGGAAGCGTCCACCTTCGGGGACTGCGACCACTCCTGAAGCACCTCCTGGGGGAAGGGGAAGCGAGTGTCCCTAGATTTGCGGACATAACGCCGCCCAGGGTGAACCCTGGGTGCTCTAACCACCCTTCCAAAGTTAGTGTGGTCCATAAAGGAGCCACATGAGCGAGCCTCTGGCTGCAGCCATTGATAAGCCTCCTTCGGATGGAGGTCCACCTCCTCAGGGGGTGCCACGAGATGAAGAGTCTCGTTTATGGAGGATACCAAATCCTCCACCCCGTCAGGTGGTTCTGACATAGACTCAAGTATTGAACCCCCATCATCCTCGTCACCGTCAGAGTGACGCTCCTCCTCAGAGAGGTTCTGGATCTCGGGTGATTCATCCCGGCGAGCCCGCTTAAGGGATCTCGCGGCAACAAGGGGTGACACCCGGGGTAACTTGAGGGAGCAGCTGGACTTTCCAGTCTCCTAGTCAGTGCCTCCAGGGATTGCGACATGGAGGACAGCTTGGATAACACAGAGTCATTTATCTTATTCTGTGTTTCCCATGGCCCTGGGATCACCTGAACCTCAGGGTACAGCACCGGAGCTGCAGCCTCTGCAGCATCAGTCTGGGCCTCTGGGCGTCCGCAGTTATTGCAGGACCCCCCAACCAGCGTCCCGTTGCATGTAGCACAGGTAGTGGTAGAGTTGTCTGCCTTAGCAGCGCTCTTCTTTGCTGGGGACATGCCGACAGCAGAAGAGAAAAATAAGCCAAGTAGGAAACCGGAACACCGGCGGCTTACCGACCGCTTCAATGCGGTGGAGGGGAGCGGTGTGTGTGTGGCCTCCGCGAGGGTAAGGACCGGATTCTCCCGGGAGTACAGCAGTGCACTCATACAGTCCCAACAGGGAAGTGAGGAGAAGATGGCCGCCGCCAGACAAGTCGTGGGCGGTGCCGAAAACACGCGGGAAGCACACACACACACGCCCAGTGATGACGTCATCCCATGGGCTGCTCCACATCTCTCCAAGCAGCCATTTTAGTAATCTGGTGCTGCAGCGCGGGAGATATAGCATCACACTATACCCAGGGCTGCAGACAAAATCTGTAGCCCGCAGCCGCAGCCCCTGTGACACACAGGGCGGTCAGCTATAGTGACCCCAGCACAGGGTACACCGCCAGAACCGCGGACCCAAAGGCTGCGCGCGGTCTGAGTGTCAAAACACATAGTGTCAGACACTACCCCCAGGCACACCGGAGACACACAGGGCGCCTCAGTGCCGGTCCGGTCTGTAAGCACCATATATGGGAGGCCTCGGACAGGGGTTTCAGCGCCAGTCCGGTCTGTAAGCACCTTTAGGGAGGCCTCGGACTGGGCTGGCTCCAGTCCGGTCTGTAAGCACCATTTAGGGAGGCCTCGGACGGAGCGGAGCTGTGCAAGGCTCCTGTCTCCCACTTCCCAGAGCCCCCCAAGGAGGGATGGGAAGGAGCACGGCAGCGTACCGGGAGGACACAACGTGTCCAGGCTCTGGGCCCTCCGGTACCTCAACCTGTGTGTTCCCCAAGGGTGAACAGGGAGACTGCCGGAGGTCCCCGACCGGGACCTACCTTGTCTTCAGACGCCATCACGTAAGCTGTGAGAATGCTGTGATGTGCAAGCAAAGCGTGTGATTCCTCCGAGCACACTAAGTTTAAAACTGAGGATATTCCCTGCGGTAGGGGTTTATAAGCGGAGGGGGCGGTGTCTACAAACTTGTAGTACCTAGTGTGGCCTCCGGAGGGCAGTGCCCTAAACCCCATTGTCTGGGTCTCCCATTATGATGATCAGAAAAGATAGAATAGATAGAAATAATAGCTAGAGATGGAAACGATGATAGAGAGATAGAGAGATAGAGAGATAGATAGATAGATAGATAGATAGATAGATAGATAGATAGATAGATAGATAGATGCAAAAAAATGGAACAGCACAATTTTTCAAAGCCAGGTGCACAGCCCTCCTACCACAATCCAAGGTGTTATAGATACTGGAAAAATGGACGGCAGCACCTCCTTAAGAAAAGCAAATGTGGATTTTATTAATCCAGAGACTGCAACGTTTCGGCACAGAGCCGTTCTCAAGCAATAACAGTATTCTACTGGGATAGAAGTATATATAGCACCCATACAAGGGGCTGTCAATCACATAAATAATATCAAATTTACCCCAAAGTTACATTGAATCACCACAGTATACATATAAATACAATAGTGTGTACATAAAGTGCAGCAAGAGTTTCACAAATTATTCACATGTAAGCCATATATATTCATGAAACGTTATAAGAAAGACTAATATCCTAAATTAATTAAAATATGTTCATGTGCAGTTGATTAATAAGGGGGACTCACCACACCAATGAAGTAAAAAAATGTTGCCGGTCGCCATGTTTACCACGTCCTACCGGACGCTCTGTGCATGCCCCGGTTAGAATAAATCTACAATAGTATTTGTGTGCTCATCAAGTGACCTATAAAAATCCCGCGCATGCGTAACAGCATTGCAAGATTCTCGGCCGCCATCTTGCTCTTCCACCACCTGCGCACGGGCACCTTGAAGCCAGAGCTGTGCACTCAATGAAACCAAACTTACATATAAAATTGCGGGGTTTCTTGAGCCATACGATGTTTGGCCAGAACACAATTATATTATTAGGATCTCTAGTATTGCACTTTAGTGCCTAGAGAAATAATATCAGTTAGAAGTTTCTGTGCCTATCAGTAGTTACGTGGCACTCAAGGGTATCTTTAAGGGGCTGTACCGGTCACCATCCAGCAGATTTTAAACAGTTAAGTGTGCTGAATAACCAGTCACACAAACGGCCATGGCACAGGGTTGTGATCCGCCTCAGGGCCGTGGGGTACCCGGTTGCGGGCGTTGATTTAGTTGGGGATGTCACGGGGTCGGTCGCCCGATTCCGTGGCTCTGGTGGTCACTGAAAAGGGGAACAGTTAATGGGAATTGTGTTTTGTGATTCCACCTACGGCTCCAGTAATGGTACTGACACTGCGGGACAGTCCTCCGGGGTGAAGGTGAAGCAGAAAGTTAGTTTCGCTCCCCGTAGGTGGAGTGGGATCCCCAGGGCAGAAGTGGATGATGGGAGTTGTGAAACAGCTCAGCAACTCCTCAGGTGCAGGCAAATGAAATACACCAGACAGTTTGTAACTTGCAACGGGTTTACTGCCAGTTCTTCACACACAGTCTTTATGGGTCTGCCTGGCCTGGGTAGTAACTGGAAGTTAGGATGCCACACTTGGGTCCCTCGTTGGAATGCCGACTGTTCCTCTCTAGTCCCTTCCTGAGCTCTCTCCTTTCTTCCTCAGCGCCTCTGTGCTCAGAGCCTGAAGCCAGCTCCTCGGATCCTCTCTAACTGGGCGACTGCCTTCTAAGCCCTTGGGATCCTATATGGGCCTTTTTCTGAGCCACGACTTCCTGAAGAAGCTTTGGCCTCCGGTTCGACAGCTCGGGGGTGAACACCGGCACCTCTCTCGGAGCCCTTCCTCCGTTCCAGGTCTGAATCCCTCCGGCCGGTGATCGTACCGCATCCGGATTCCGGTGCACTGCAACACCTGGTGCCTGTACAGGTGACCTGAAACCCCATAATATTAATTAGGAGTTTTTGTGCATATTCATTATTAGCATTATTAAGTGGCACTCAAGGGTATCTCTAGGGGACTAAGAACATCCAGCGAACTTTTAACAGTTAAGAGTGCTGGATAACCAGTCACACAAATGACCATGGCACAGGGTTGTAGAACACCTACCCCCTATAGTGCCTGCCATCCTGTATAAGTGACCCAAAAGCCCAAACCCTATGCCACATATATTTAGAACCACATAACATGAAATTCAATGCACAGTAATCATTTATTATAAAAAATAGAGACAGATGACGGTGGTGCAGAAATGTTTCAGGTAGGTGTTGCATCAAAAGGATCGGCTTTTAATGTATTCAGGACCGTAATAACACAACATATACATAAAAACATAGATCTGAGATTACCGTGAAGTGGCAGGGTGGCTCAAAGAGTTGAATAAAGTACAGTTTAGTAATGAATATGTGCACATGCACTTTTTGTACTGCATGCTGACCATAGGCAGCACTGGCATCTTGGATTTTTTATTAATTATTTAAAATTCTCATTGTTATGTTGTTTTTGTCCTAAATAAATGTATTAATTATCTCAGTTTTACCACAAAATTAGTTTCAACCTAGTGTAACTTAGAAGAATCCCCATGGGTACGGCATGGGCTACTCATCTTAATTATTGTGATGTCTAAAGTCTGCCGGTAGCTACTTTTCCTGTTTTCCAAAAGCAAGGACTGGCTTGACTCGGGGCGAGTGATGTTCCGTAAAGCTTTGTATAAATTATAACCCAGGACTGCCATTTCATCTGATTTCTTTTAATTTTTTTTTTCATTTCTGGCTTCCAGTAAAATAAATATTCTGCTGAGATCACATTAATTCATTCCGCACATAATGCTTTCAGCATCAACAGCCATAGTAACAAATGAATTGCCGAGATGTAGATATGTAAATAAAACGTTCCATTGATGGATTCAGAAGCTCTGGCGGTATTAGATAGCCCTCGTCTTTTTACCTAATGTTTATTAGAATAAGGTATTAGTATGTAAAAATAGGCCTGTGCGCTCTCAGCAAATACACTAATATATGAAGAAGGTAAGGACATTGTTCAGCTGTGTTTTTTGGGCTTATATACCTTAAATTCCAGATTATCCCATAGGAACATTACAAAATATATATCTATAATTAGAGGCAATCTGCCAGCAGATTTTTCATATGTAATCTAAGAGCAGGATAATGTAGGGGCAGAGATTTTGATCTCATAGATGTGCCTCTAGCTCAGTAGCTTGCTGTGGATTGAATATAATCAGTATTTCATCAGCAGGAGATTATAATTGCTAGACTAGGTTTGACATGCTAATCTGCATAACCCCGCCTCCATCACTGAGTCAGCTTTCTTACAATACACAGTGGATGCAGGAAGCTGCCAATTAGTGATGGTGGGTGGGGTTACACACAGTTCAGCATTCAGAGCACGGCTACATCTACAGCAGAGAAAACAGGGATTCTATCCAAACTACACCAAGCAGCCCCTTGAGTGATATATACCAGAAATCAGGCTCTCTGTCCTTATATTAGGCTTCTCTTAAAAAGTCACCAAAGTAGAGCATAATATTACAAAAAAAAATTACCGAAATTTAGCCAGGTAAAATATCCGTCGCACCTAGCAGAGGGCGGCTAGCTCCACTGGTAGGCAACACAAGTGTCCGAACACCGATGCTCAATCCCCTGCAACCCAAGCATGGGGGCGGTTGTAGCACCTGCATCCAGCCATGCTGACAAGGAGGAGACTGGTGGTATTTATGGACACAAGGTTACCAACAGGGTGTCAGCCACACAGGTCTAAGTGAAGCAAAGTGTTAGAGCTCAGCCTATTGGTCACGCTCAACTATCAGACAAGGCGGGATGCTCTGCACCAAATACATGCATCACAGTGATAGACGCCCCCCACTATCCACCAACACCTCACCTTTAGGGTACCTTTTCACGCCGCTACTGGCGGGTGGATACAACCAGCTACTTCACGTGCACGAGCACGCACAAACGTTTGCAAACAGTAAACGCACCACCTTTACACGCCGCAACAAGGTGCGCTACGCTACGTTACATCTATCTCTGGATACACCGCCGGGTGTCTCAAGTTACCTTCTGCCGAGCACCTTACCTCATTTACACACCGCTACAACAAGCTAATATGGGCGGACCTGGTGCAGCAGGGACAGCACATAGGCGTGCCACAATTGTGGATTACGAGACGTCCGTACGCTGATAGGACAAAGCAAGGACATCATGATTGGCCAGGCATCGCAGGAGGCTGACTAATACATGACGCTCGAGCAATTGTGTAGTGTGACTGGTCAGCTCCTTAAATATGCCGCCCTATGCAGCGTCTACCAATCGTAATGCAGGAGCTTCCTCCAATGATCGCTGATGGGGCGCGGTAACCCGGAGCCTTTGTCACGCCCCAGCTACATACCAGGTACATAGGCTGGTGTCCAGATATCCCTTCTGTTGCTTCTTTACACGCCGATACAGGTCGCTACAATCGCCTGTGTAGCCACCTGTTTCCGGGCAGTGCTCGGAAACAGATGTATCTGTTGCCGGGAGCCTCCTACCGTCTTTATACGCTGCTACTACAGGGTATTTTGCCGCTACAAGCTACATTTGTAGCCTGTAGCTGGTTGTATCCACCCGCCAGTAGCGGCGTGTAAAGGTACCCTTAGGGCCCCTTTACACGCAGCTACATTTCTTGGGTGGCTACAGGTAACTTACTGGTTGCAGTGAAATCATGGACAGATTATTCCATTTGTACACAGCAACAAGATAGAACCTTGTCTCCATGATTTCACAGCAACCAGTAAGTTACCTGTAGCCACCCAAGAAATGTAGCCGCGTGTAAAGGTACCCTCAGTGTTTTATGGCTGCCCATAGACATAATGTTACAACTTTCAGGACCAAGGACAGGGGCTCATACTGTATGTACATTACTACATCATGATGATCTCAGAGGAGGTAGCAAAAACCAGCTGACATTTTTTTTAAGGCGGTTTTCACACAATGCAATCAAGTTGTATTTTACTCAAGGTATGAGAGGAAAATGAAAAATACATGCAGCCCAACTGCATTGTGTGAACACTAAGTTGTTTCCATGTTAACCAGCCCCTATAATAGCTACGAGGAGAAGGTGACCACTTTAATAGGAAACACATGTATACATGTACATGTACAACACTGCCCCTCTGTAGAACCAGGTTCTCCAAATATTTGACACTAGCTGTGAGCCCGATGCAGCACACAGCGACCAATGAGAATAGCGCCTCACTTCCCATAGAGATATAATGGACGACTTTGAGTTTCAAATTTACCGCTGAAAGTGAGGCGCTATGCTGATTGGTCAGCGCACCACACAGCGACCAATCAGCATAGCGCCTCACTTCCCATAGGGATGCATAGCGGTGTTTAGAGGAATTTATGGCCGGGCCCTTGGTTCCATTTTCGGCACGGCGCTTGGCGCTTGTCGGTAGTCGCCGGGGCGGGAGCCCCTGCAACGGCTCGCAATGGCCGCTTCGCCATAGATAGATATAGATAGATATAGATTGATATAGATAGATAGATATATATAGATATAGATAGATATAGATAGATAGATAGAAATAGATAGATAGAAATAGATAGATAGAAATAGATAGATAGATAAATAGATAGAAATAGATAGATAGATAGATAGATAGATAGATAGATAGATAGATAGATAGCGACCGTAGAACCACCGACCACAGCCGAGCCCCGTGGCCGAAAATAGAACCAGGGGCCCGGCCATAAATTTGATGAAACACCGTTATTATTCTCGATGGGAAGTGAGGCGCTATTCTGATTGGTCGCTGTGTCCTGCCAGAATAGCGCCTCACTTCGCATAGAGATACATAGCGGTGTTTCGGCGAATTTATGGCCGGGCCCCTGGTTCTATTTTCAGCCACGGGGCTCGGCTCTGATCGGTCGTTCCACGGGGCGGAGACTCGCTTCGCGGCCATTGCTCGCGCCTTAGCAATGGCTCGCAATCATTGCGAGCCGTTGCTGATGCGTGAGCAATCGCCGCGAAGCGGCCATTGCGAGTCTCCGACCCCGTGGAACGACCGACCAGAACCGAGCCCCGTGGCCGAAAATGGAACCAGGGCCCCGGGCATAAATTCGCCGAATCACCGCTATGTATCTCTATGGGAAGTGAGGCCCTCTTCTGATTGGTCGCTGTGTGCTGACGGCGACCAATCAGAATAGCGCCTCACTTCCCATAGACATATAATGGACGACTTTGAGTTTCAAATTTACCGCTTAAAGTGAGGCGCTTTTTTGATTGGTCACCGCCAGCACACAGCGACCAATCAGAATAGCGCCTCACTTCCCATAGAGATAGAATGGACGAAAAATCGAAATAAGCGGTAAATGTCTTTATTCAGAGTGTCTTTGCCAGACGGTGTTGGCTTTGCAGGAATTGATGTTTTTTTCGGGGTGGTTGGGGATAAGACAGCGGTCTGTCTTTATGGAGGAATAAGAAAGACCAATAGCCCTGAAGGTGCCCGGTGCCCCTACCTTTCTATACACGTGTTGAATAGCTGCTTTCACACCGTTGTGCACAAGGGCTGGCCCTCTTGCTCCACCGCTTGAATATGGATCCGGATCAAGGCAGTTCCGGCCATAAAGCCCCCAAGAAAATTATTAACACCGTAATGGCGGGGAGGGAAGGTGCTGAAGTGTTTTTTGAAGAATGCGATACATCTGATGTCACCATTCATCTAAGTAAAAAAAGCTTAGAACTAAGAATACAGTCACTGGCAGAAAAAGAAATACGCTCCTTCTGGACTGTCCAGTCACTGAAAAGTTATGTGCAGTGTGGCAGGGTTCCCAGGGGTCTGAGGATAATGAAAGCAATGGCTTTTGCACAAGATGATAAGGACTTTGTAGCGGAGTGGGAGGCGATCCAAATAGAATGTTCTGAAAAATTGCTCAAGTTGGTATTAAAGCAAAACGAGAAGGAGCATGTAAAAATCACCAATGATTTAATTAACCTGAGAGAGGAACTTCAGTCTCGGTATACCAAAGAGCAGGAATGGACAGTCTTTATGAAAAAACTAGATGAGAAACTGATTCCCTTCAGGCAGAAATAAAAGCAAAAAAGAAGGAAAAATATGTCCGAGACAAAGAGGACTATTCCTCAGGCAAAATCTTCAATTGGAACCCCAACCCAGCCCTCACCCCAAAAAACAAAAAGAAAAAGCCGTGGAAAAAACCCGGCACTCCTGCCACACCAATCACCCCGAAAAAAACATCAATTCCTGCAAAGCCAACACCGTCTGGCAAAGACACTCTGAATAAAGACACTGACCCAGATAACGAAGACAGCAGCGAGGAGGTTCCTCCACCACCAAAGAAAAGCAGTAAAGAACCAGGCCCTTTAGGAAGCGGATCAGGAGAGGGAGAGGAAGAACCAAGCAGTCCCATAGAAGGAAAACGCTAAACAGTCTCATGGAGGGAGTAGGGTGTGAGAACTCAGATGTCAATCCAATTAAAATCTTCAATCTGACCACAGAAATTCTAACAAAAGACCTGGAAAGTGTCCTGAAAAAAGGACTCAACTATTGTATTGAAGAGCCCTTTGACTTCACAGACTTTAAAATTGACCTCTTTAGGCTAGGTGCACACTGGTGGGCGGGTTTGTGTCGGCGGCGGCTGGGTGGACCTGCCAGGAAGCTCCGGAGCCGTCCACCGGCATCCTGGCGGGTATGTGCGGCGGGTGACGGGCGGGTGCCCAGCGGGTTAGCGCCGGCGGTGTTGCGGCGGCTGGAAGCAGTACATGATTCTGCTTGCAGCCGCTGCATAACCGGCCGGTTTATAGAACATGCTCATTCGTTGCTAACCCGCTGGGAACCCAGCGGGTTAGCAACGGATGAGCATGTGTAAACCGCCGGTGTGTGGACACCGGGTGTCGGTTTACATAGGTTTTAATGTTAATCCAAACGCCGGTTTGGATTAACATAAATTTACATGAAATTTATGTAAACCGACCGGCGGTTTACACAGCTAAACCGACCCTAACCCGGCCAGTGTGCACATACCCTTAAGGCTATAAGAAAAATTCACCTTTTTAAGTTTTTTGCAAATCAAAAAAATCACGATAAAAAATACACAAGCGAGCCTTTGGCACACAAACAAATGAAAGTGGGTCCTTTGGGGTTCTTTGGAGCCGATTCCCTGAATGAAACAGATATTGAAGGTCTCTCTGATCTTTTGGGAATAGATCCTGGGGCATGGGAGGAAACTCCTGTAGTTCAGAAGGAAAAACCTGTATTTTTGGGAGGAATAAAATCTACTTTCTATCCTCCTGTTTCCCCAGGTAACAGCATTGATTTGTTTGAAGAGTTAGTTAGCCGCGAAATAGAGGCCCTGATGTATCCACAACCGAAAAAGAATTTGTCTGAGCCCGAACAAAAAGCACTAAATCTAATGAAAAAATGGGAAGAAATTCTCATTAAAAAGGCCGACAAAGGAGGTGGGGTGGTTATAATGTATAAACAAGACTATATTGCTGAGTCTATGCGGCAGCTAGGAGACAAACAAACATATGAAGAATTCAAATCCGATCCCACTTTAAAATACCAGAGTGATTTAAAAAATCTGTTAAGAAAATGGGCAGGTCAGGGCGCAATAAGTAAAAAACAGCTGGAAAAACTGTTCCCTGAGCACCCTAAAAGGGCGCACTGGTATTGCATTCCCAAAATCCATAAAAATCAGAAAACACCCCCTGGCCGCCCCATTGTTTCAGGGATCGGGTCCCTAACTGAACCCCTGAGCCAATTTTTAGATTGGCTACTTCGACCCCTTTTGAACAACATACCGGCTTACGTCAAAGATACAGGTGATTTTGTAAGAAGCTTAGGCTACGTTCACACATTTGCGTTTTTTGCTGCGCCTTTTTGCGCGCGCTTTTTGCCGCGTTTTTCGGCCGCGCAAAAAAGCGCAGCAAGATACACAGGGGCTTTCACACACTGCGCTTTTACCCCAGAAAGCGCAGTGATGTCACAGAGGGGAGGAAGAATCCTGCTTCCTCCTCCCCTCTGTGACAGCCCCATTAGATTTCACAGTGTATTAATATACACTGCGAAATCTAAATTAAACAGAGGCAAATGTATGTAAAATAAAAAAGAATTAATACTTCACCTCTCCGATGCCTTCTCCCACTGTCTGGTGCCTTCTGCCGCTCTCCGGTCTCCGGTTCTAAGTGAGAGGTGTACTGATAAGACCTGTGGTGACGTCAGAGGGGGGCGTTCCGGGGCGTTCCCATCGCTGATTGGCTGTTGGCGGTCATGTGATATGTATCACATGACCGCGAGTGCCCGGGAACGCCCCTCTGACATCACCACAGGTCCTGTCAGAAGAGATCTCACTTGGAATCGGAGACCAGACAGTGGGAGAAGGCACCGGACAGGTGAAGTATTCATTCTTTTTTATTTTTCATTAACTTGCTTTTGTTTAATTTAGATTTCACAGTGTATATTAATACACTGTGAAATCTAATGGGCGGCCACAGCGGTCACAGAGGGGAGGAGGAAGCAGGATTCTTCCTCCCCTCTGGGAGAATACGCAGAAGTAGCTGCGTAAACAATTGACATATCAATTGTTTACGGAGCTGCGTTTTCTCCCAGAAAACGCACTGCGTATTTTTACGCAATGTCTGCACTGCAAAGTGAATTTCACATTCACTTTGCTGGCAGACAAAAGGCACATTGCGTATTTTGAAAAGCGCGCGTAAAAAAAACGCGGCAAAATACGCAATGTGTGAACGCAGCCTCAGAAGAACTACAGTGGAGAGAAGGGCTCAGTTTGGCTTCTATAGATGTGGAGAGCCTATACCCACAGATCCCTCAACAACGGGCAGTAGAAATAATACAGGAGATTTTGGAAAAAGAAAATCTTGATCATGCTCTAGTGGGATTCGTGTGTGAGGCTCTCGCATTTATACTATCTCATAACGCCTTTTCTTTCAGGGACTTGTGGTTCCTTCAAAAAGAAGGGACCGCTATGGGGATGCCAGTGGCATGTACACTGGCTAACCTGTTCCTCTCCCATCTTGAAGAAAAACTGGTCTATACCACCAGTAACCCTTTCCTAAAGCACATAAAGGTGTTTCTCCGCTACGTGGATGACATCTTTATTGCCTGGGAGGGCTCTGACACTGACTTTAACAGCTTTGTATCTTTTTTTAAACCAGAACGATTACAACATGAAATTCACCTCCAATTTTGGGGACCAGAGACTTGAATTTCTGGATGTCCAGTTGGAGGTGAGAAATGAAACCATCATGAGGTCAGTATTGAAAAAGCCAACCTCAATGAATACCTTGCTCCATTTTGACAGCGCACATCCTACACAAACTAAAGTCTCGTTACCCTTTGGCCAATTCCTTAGGCTAAAGAGAATAAATAACGATACAGAGGTCTTAAATATACAGTGCGATAAGATGGAGAGAGATTTCATTGAAAGAGGCTACCCACCGCCAATAATAAAAAACGCCCGGGAAAAAGCCCTTCATTCTCAATCAAAGAAAAAAATTCAACTTTTAAATACGGGCCCATGTACGATCAGATAAAAAAGGCGATAAGAAAACACTGGCATGTGGCCGAATCTGACAAGGAGCTTTGTGCCTCTGGCATATGCCCCCCCATGATAAGTTATAAGCGCTGTAATAACCTTAAAGACATTCTTATCAGAAACAGATTACCCCCAGACAAAAAAACACTAACTTGGTTGGACAAGAGAAGACCTACTGGTAATTTCCAGTGTAGAAACTGCAACTTCTGTAAATACCATAAGGTTGAAAATCAGATTAATGTAGGAGGAATCGACCGCTATGTCAATACCCTAATAACGTGCAAAACGTCGTGGGTCGTATATGTCATTCAGTGCAGTTGTGGTAGGTTCTATATAGGTAAGACTATTCGCCCACTGTATGTTAGATTCCATGAACATTACAAATCAGTGACTTCAGGGTTTGGGTCAAAAAGGTGAATTAACCATGTGCGCGACTGCCACGATGGCAATGCAGATTGTCTTTCCTTTGCAGGGATCGAACACATTAGACCCACAAAGAAAGGTGGCGACTTAGGGCCCTTTCACATCAGCGTTTTTTTTAAATCGCGGCAGATGCGGTGAAAAAACCGCATCTGCCGCGATTACCGCATACCGGTTGCACTTGCGGCGCGGTTGCGGTTTTTGCCATGCAAAGTATAGGCGGACTTGCGGCAGGTGCGGCAAGTGCGGTTTTGCACTTGCGGCAGGTGCGGCCGCGAAAAAAACCGCGGCTGACCGCGTTTTTTTTCGCGACCGCACTTGCCGCACCTGCCGCAAGTCCGCCTATACTTTGCATGGCAAAATCCGCAACCGCGCCGCAAGTGCAGCCGGTATGCGGTAATCGCGGCAGATGCGGTTTTTTCACCGCATCTGCCGCGATTTAAAAAAAAAAACGCTGATGTGAAAGGGCCCTTACATAGACCTCTGCTCCAATGTGAGAGCAGATGGATAATTGAGTCGCGAGCCTGTGGACCACTAGGTCTAAACGACAAGAATGAGCTAGCTCCGTTTCTTTAGTCTGCAAGCCATCTCTTTTTCCCTCTCCTCTTTTTTTCTTGAAAAATATTGCACTATTTGTATTTGGGATACTAGCATACGTTAATATCCAGTGGCGTACCTACCGCGGTCGCAGCGGTCGCGCCTGCGACCGGGCCCGACCCCAGGGGGGGCCCGCGCCCCCCCAGGGGGCCCTGCAACCCCCCCCGAGTGGCCCCGTGACCCGTGCTGACAGCCGGCCGCCGAGACCGCGATAGAGCCGGCCGGAGAGGAGGGAGGACGGGAAGTGAAAGAAAGCTCACTTCCTGCTGCTGTGCCCGCGCCTCCTCTCCTCCTCACTGCGGACCGCGGGACAGTGGTGAGTGTGACTAGCAGCAGACAAAACGGCTAGCACCCCCCACCCCCGGTCCTCTGACAGCACGAGGGGAGCACCGGAGACACCGGAGGGTGAGGAGATCGATATTATATACACCACACAGAGCCAGAGCTGCACTCCCTGTACTGCACATATACTCCAGAGCTGCACTAACTATTCTGCTGCTGGTGCAGTCACTGTGTACATTACTGATCCTGAGTTACCTCCTTTATTATACTCCAGAGCTGCACTCACTATTCTGCTGCTGGTGCAGTCACTGTGTACATTACTGATCCTGAGTTACCTCCTGTATTATACTCCAGAGCTGCACTCACTATTCTGCTGGTGCAGTCACTGTGTACATACATTACATTACTGATCCTGAGTTACCTCCTGTATTATACTCCAGAGCTGCACTCACTATTCTGCTGGTGCAGTCACTGTGTACATACCAGTGGCGTACCTACCGCGGTCGCAGCGGTCGCGACTGCGACCGGGCCCGCCCCCAGGGGGGCCCGCGCCCCCCCGGGTGGCCCTGCACCCCCCCGGGTGGCCCCGTGACCCGTGCTGACAGCCGGCCGCCGCGACCGCGATAGCGCCGGCCGGAGAGGAGGGAGGACGGGAAGTGAGAGAAAGCTCACTTCCTGCTGCTGTGCCCGCCCCTCCTCTCCTCCTCACTGCGGACCGCGGGACAGTGGTGAGTGTGACTAGCAGCAGACAAAACCGCTAGCACCCCCCACCCCCAGTCCTCTGACAGCACAACCCCCCCCAACCCCGGTCCTCTGACAGCACCCCCCACCGGTCACCACATGGGGGGCCCGGGGACTGATCTGAGGGGCCCTCAGCCTGCCTCCACTGTTAACCCCCTCAGCCTGCCTCCACTGTTAACCCCCTCAGCCTGCCTCCACTGTTAACCCCCTCAGCCTGCCTCCACTGTTAACCCCCTCCGCCTGCCTCCCCTCCACTGTTAACCCCCTCAGCCTGCCCTCCAGTGTTAACCCCCTCCGCCTGCCCTCCAGTGTTAACCCCCTCCGCCTGCCCTCCACTGTGCACACTCTCTCTCCTACCATGCGCTGTTTGTCTGTGCGCTCTTTTCTCCCTTTGTGCACTCTGTCTCACTCCATGAGCTCTCTCTGCCCCCCTTGCGATCTCTTTCCCTCCATGCGTGCTCTGCCCCCCTTTGTGTTCTCTCTCTCCATGCACTCTCTCTCCCTCCATGCACTCTCTTCATCCATGTGCTCTCTACATCTGTGCGCTCTGCTCTTGCTGTGCTCTTTCTGCCCCACTGTGTGTTTCTCTTCCCCCACCCCTCTCTCTGCCCCCCCCCTGCGCTCTCTCCCTCTGTGCGCTCTCTCCCACTCTCTGTGCCCACCAGTGCCCTCTTTCTGCCTCACCATGCGCTCTCTGCCCCCATTGTCTTTGCCCACTGTGTGCTCCTTGGCCTCCAGTGCTTTTTCTGCTCCCTGGGACTTATTGTGAACACAACAAGCAAGCAGTAGCTAGCAGGTGAGGGGGGGCCCCTGGCAGTACCAACAGTGTGTGTGTGCCAGGCTGCAGTGCCACCACCACCACCAGCTGCAGTATGTGTGTGACTGGCAGCAGGTGAGGGGGGGGGCCCTGGCAGTGCCAACAGTGTGTGAGTGCCATGCTGCCAGTGCCACCAACACCACCAGCTAGTGTGTGTGTGACTGGGAGCAGGTGAGGGGGGGAAGCCCTGGCAGTGCCAACAGTGTGTGTGCCAGGCTGCTACCACCACCAGCTACAGTGTGTGTATGACTGGCAGCAGGTGAGGGGGGGGGGCCCTGGGCAGTGTCAACAGTGTGTGTGTGTGCCAGGCTGCCACCACCACCAGCTACAGTGTGTGTGTCACTGGCAGAAGGTGAGGGGGACCCCGGGCAATGCCAACAGTGTGTGTGTGCCAGGCTGCCACCACCAGCAGCTACAGTGTGTGACTGGCAGCAGGTGAGGGGAGCCCCGGGGCAGTGCCAATCTGTGCCAGTGCCTGGCTGCTGCCTGCTAGGGTGTGTGAGCAGCAGGTGATGGGAGCTCCAGAGCAGCATGCTGGCAGGCAGTGCCAGTGTGTGCCAGCCAGTGCCAGGGTGTGTGACCAGTAGGTGACTGACTAGGGCTAGCCTGCGCTAGGGACACATTTGCGTCAGGGCACTGCAGATCCTGATCCGGTTTTGAGCAGTAAAAGTGCTCAAAACCAGATCAGGAACCGCAGCACATAAGAGCCCATTATGGTAACCGGATTGCACTACATGTAGTCCGGTTACCGGTTCCGGTTTCGTTGCCTGCGTGAAAAATCATGCAGGCAACGTTTTTCGGAGCGGTAACTCTGTCGCAGCAGAATTCCTATAATGGGCTCCTATAGGAGCCCATGTGGCTGCCGCAAGGCATATGTGAATGCCTGTGGCAGCCGTATGCTTTGCTCATCCCTGCTGCGGCAGCAGGGATGAGCAAAGTGTCCGGCAACCGGATTGCACATTCAGTGCAATCCGGTTGCCGGATTCTGGATTAGGGACACAAAATGTGTCCAAATTGTGTGTGAATGCAATTGCGATCACTGCATCTGGATGTGGATGCGGTAACCGCAATTGCACTTCCAAGTGTGACCCTAACCTAGCACAGTGGCACTGGTCTAGCTGGTGGTGCTGGGCACAAAAGATTTGTGACTGAGAAGAAGACTGTATTGTGCCTTCCTGCTTGTCCCAGCAGCACAAGACACTTGCTGGTAACACTTGCTGGTAACGCTATCCGCTGCAGCTGAATTTGCTCAGCATTTAGCGCTGCCGTCAAATGTCCCAGACCCTCCAAGTGTGACCCATGACTTATCTATATATATAAATATATATATTCCTTGTATGCTATCTCCAATAGTGCATTAAATGAAGGTTAGGGAGGGTAGTGAATGTAAAATGTTTGGTTTTAGGTCTGAATTTAATTATGGTTCTCAAGTATATTATATTGTTTGATCTTGTATTTTATACTGTGTCTGGTTCTTATGTTTGCCTTTTTTTCAGTCTCTTCAACCTTAGATTGCACAAGTTCCTGGAATCTGGATATTTTTGTAGAGAAGCAAGTAGTCAGTGAAGCCTACAGACAGGAACAAGCCAAGCCAAGACCAAGTGAAAGACATTGTTTGAAAGAAGTGAGTACAGATGACTCTTCGCCATATGGATTTTGGGGGTGATTCATCAAACCTTTTGCCAAACGCTTGCGCACCTGCATTCCTATGTTTAACATGGGAACGCATGTGCCTGCGTATGGCTGCGTTTGGCCGCATTTGCGTACGGATGCGCATAATTTATGCGCCCTCCTCCGCACTCAGAAAGCAGCATGCAGCATTTTTTGTGCATTCGCGGGCGCTTGTTTTATCCGCAAGCGCACAAAAAATGCATGGATCTCAATGGATCCGCAGTGTCCTCCGCATGACAGCGCAGGAGAACGCTGCAGATCACATTGAAATCTCTCCCGGTGGCCACCGGTGATCACCGGCAGCCACCGGGAGATCATGCAGAGCCACAGCTGATCTGACAGCTGTTGAAATCTCCCGCGCTGACACTGAATAGGTGAATTTGGGTTGATAATATTTTGGTATGGGGGGGGGCCCCATTTGAAACTTCGCACCGGGGCCCATAAGTTTGTAGTTACGCCACTGTTAATATCAATAGGTATAATCACCCATAGTTCGTCTTCCGGGCCAGAGGGGCGCCATGATCCGTTATTTGTGCTCCTTCCTGGTACCGGAGATGAACTCTGGGTCTCCCTTGTTTGTTAATTGGATCGCTGTGTCTTCCTTTATGAACACCCACGACTACTGGGCACATCTCTGTGGCCTATGTTACTCTTTCCTAACAAGTAAATGGCAACGTATCAGGTCTAGTAAATGATAAATGACACATCATACACGTAGCTTTTGACTGTGTGGCCAATAAGGTGTCGACACAGAGGCCCGGAGAGGTATCCAGGTGACCATACGTTGCCAGTGTAGTGTGGGTATAGATTATAATACAGGCAGTTGGAGGTGTGTTGGTGTGTCTGTGGAAACAATCCCTCCCTGACCATATACATTATTATATATGTGAATATGTTTGTGATAACACGCATGGTAAAACTTATGGCTTGGAAGGCGCAGGGGAGATGGAATTCTCCCCGTACTGCTGATAATTCAGCCTTCACTTTAGAGGGTTAATCATTCTAATCAATACGACACAAAAAAGGATGGTTTTAAACACCTTTCTTCCTCTTCCCCCTCCCCATTGGGGAGTTTAATTTAGCTAAATTTTACTAAATTTTACTTACTATGGAACAACTTGAGTCCCCTCTAACCGTACATATCAACATTTATATAGATTATGTTTGTAATAACACACAAAGTAAGACTTGAGGCTTGAACGACGTAGGGGAAACGGATTTCCCCCTTACTGCTGATAATTCAGCTTTTATTTTAGAGGGTTAATCAATTTAATCAATATGACACAAAGAGAAGGGAAGAAAAGGGGAAAAGGGGATGGTTTTAAAACACTTTTCTCTTTTTTTTTTTTTTTTTTTCCCCCTCCCCATCGGGGAGTCGAATTTGGTTCAAGTTCTTACTTATTGTGGAAATAAAGGTCTAGGCTTAATAGGTGAATTCCGCCTCTAGGATTAATTCCCACAGACCCACCCACCCATGACGTCACCTCCCCCAGACCTGTAGAAGCGGGCAAACCGCGAAACAGGACCTGTCGTCTGTACCTTCATTCACCCCCTCCCCGCACCTCTTCAATAAAGAAAGCACCTACGAACACACGGTGAGTGTCGCCTATTTGTTTTCTATACTTGGACTGTAAATGCTTGACTGGCTGATGCAGGCATAGCACCACCAGGTGGCTGGGGATAAGACAGCGGTCTGTCTTTATGGAGGAATAAGAAAGACCAATAGCCCTGAATGTGCCCGGTGCCCCTACCTTTCTATAATAATATTTATTCACTTATATAGCACCACTAATTCCACAGCCCTTTACATACACCAGCATCACTGTCCCCATCGGGGCTCACAATCTACATTCCCTATCAGCCTTTGTAGTGTCGGAGGAAACCAGAGAACCAGGAGGAAGCACATGCAAACACAAGGGGAACATACAAAATCCATGCAGATATTGTCCTTTGTGGGATTTGACCCAGGACCCCATTAGTCACAGGTTCTCTGGGACTGCAGTCTGGGCTTCCTGGCTGTGGACCTAAAATTTCACATTGTACAGGGGTAAAGTTATTTCTCTCTTTCAACCTTTTTAGGGGATCTGGATGGTGGAGTCTCCAGAGAATAAAGGATGAGCATTACCATGAGGCCTGTGTCATGCCAACAGTTAAGCATCTTGAGACCATTCATGTTGGAGGATGAAGATTACTTAAAGGAAACCAATCAGCAGGACTTAGTGCTATAAAGTGAATCTAGAGCCTTACAGGCACTGATATGCTGAATGCAATCATACTTTTACTTGAAAGATTCCAGGTTTGATTGCAGAGAAAAGTCTCATAATACTGCTGGAAAACAGGGCAGCAGATGACTGATGTGTGCAGCACTGCATCACTATTTGTTTTTACCTCCCCTGTGGGCATGCCTTTTGGCTGTAAGCTAAACCTTCCCCCTCCCTCATCTCTTTCAGTTTCTGGCTCCTGCGCACTGTCACTATACTCCAGCCACAGGGTGCCTGACAAAACTGAAAGCAGAGATGAGAGGGAAGGTGTGTGTGTGGGGGGGGGGGGGGTTGGCTTACAGCTGAGAGGCATGCCCACGGGGGAGGAAAAAAAAAAACACACAACCCTAAATAGTGACGCAACCCTGCACATATCAATCATCTGCTGCCCTATTTTCCAAGAATTGAATTACTCTTTTCTTTGTAATCAAACATGGAGTCGTCCAGATGAAGAAAAACAGGCCCAAACTGTGATACTACCACCATTGTGTTTCACGGATAGTATGAAGGTTTTATGCTGTATTGCAAGTTTTTCTTTCTCAAAACATAAAGCTTCTCATTAAAACCATAAAGCTCTGTTTTAGTCTCATTGGTCCACAAAATATTGTCCCAATAGCTTTCTGGCTTGCACAGCTGATCTATCTGTCTCTATCTAGCTACCGTCTAGTGAGACCCGAACTCTCAGGAGGCACACCGGATATAGTTTTACCGGATCCTTCCTGAATCGGTAGAAGTAGATCCCGCGCCCATTAACTTACATTTTAACTTATGCTGGATCATAATGGATCTGGTCGGGCCGGGGTTTTTAACCACCCCAAAAAATGCTTCATTTTGTGTTTCTGTAGGTTATAAAAAACGCTCCCTTCTCGGTTCTTGTGCCAGATTCTTGCTATTATACGGTTCTTGGTGACTTTGTGTCAAAAGCACGCATCATTGATACAGCCAATCGCTGAGCTCAGCGGCTGTGCCAATGTATGGTGTCACAAGCTTCTGAGTTCAGTGATTGGCTGCACGCTGTGAATGTGACATCTACAGCCCACACACCGAGACCTGAGTAGTAGTAGGGAACCAGGGAGGGCAAGTACCTGCTGTGTTTGGTATTTTAGGTATACTGTATAAGAGCATTTCGGGTCCACATTCCTTAACCCCATGCACGACCCATGACGTTATTCAACGTCATGGGTTGGTTACCGGGTTTGATGTGAGCTCCAGCGCGGAGCTCACATAATCACTAACAGCGAGATCCAAAGGTGCCGCGTTTGGGAACACGCTGTTCCCCCGCCTGCTCCGGAGATCCTGCGATAATATTGCGGGATCTCCAGCGCTCATGTGACAGCCCAGGGTCCTGGCTTGACCCCAGAAGCTGTCACAGAGCACTCCCAGTAAGTGGTTGGCAGGCGCTGCCAACCACTCACCGTCCGCAATTCTGACAGATACCAATGTGCTGCGGCTCATCGGTATCTTGTCAGAAGTGATCGGACTGTGGAGCGGGCTTCCTCTCTATGGGGCAGTGTAAAAGTAAGAATCAACTAGACTTCTGGTTCCGGCGCTGAGGGCATGACAGCGTGAGCAAGAGGCTACGGGACACCGCATCGGTAATCCGCATCCATCACCGCGATCCCCCGAAGAAATAGAACCGCCAAGCTGGCGGGGACACCGAGGGCCTCGGGGACACTTGACCGCTACATCCTGAGGAGCGCGGGCCGGGAGGAAACGGAGGCACGGAGGAGCACAAGACAGAGCGGGGCCTCATCAAAGATGGCGGCGGCGGAGGGAGAAAGCCACAACTCCACAGCACGCAGCAGGAGCAGTTCCAGAGGTAGGAACACAGGCCCTGATAAGGATAAGACTATTGCTAGTAATACAACGCAGGAGGCGAGGGGGATGCAGGTGGATGGAACAGAGGAGATAGGGGAGAGGGTGAAATCTGGAGACTCCCCCAAAAGACAATCAGGGGATGAACAGGGTGACCCAATGTCCTCAGGAGGCCAGACAGGCATCGATGTGAAGGAACTGGCCAGGGAGGTAGCCCCATATCTCACTGCAGACCTGAAAACTGCACTAAAGGAAGTTATCTCGGAAGCAATATCAGAAGCTATTGAAGACATAAAGCATGTCACTGAGCAGCATTGTGAGAGGCTGTTGGAAGCTGAACAAAGACTGGCTGAGACAGAGGACAGGATCACCAGCCTGGAGAGACACATAGCTTCATTTCAGAAACATTCAGCTTATACTGAAGACAAGTTAGACGACCTGGAGAACCGCCGCTCCAGGCGAAATAACCTGAGGATGGTGGGGCTACCAGAGTCTTTTACGTTCAACCAACTAGATGGCATCTGGGAAATTGAACTACCAAAAGCTCTGGGATTACAGTTTAAGGGCAAAGTAGAAAGGGTGCACAGAGTGGGACCCCCAAAAAATCCTCCCGCCGGCCCACGCCAAGTTACTGCAAAGTTTCTGGACTTTAAAGAAAAAGAAATACTGCTCAGAGAATATAAATCCAGTCGTATCCCGTTGATAATCAGGGGTCATAAAGTTAGACTGTTTGGGGATTATTCAGCAGAGGTGGTACACAAGAGAAAATCGTTCAACGAGGCATGCACCTTACTAAATAAGAAGAATATCAGATTTCAAATGGCCTTTCCAGCCACGCTGAGGTTCCGAGCCCCCAGTGGCGAAATGATGTCCTTCAATAACAACAAAGCTGCAATTAATTTTTTGAGGCACGAGACTTTGAGCCCTTGTCATAGTGATACAGCTACAGAAGACAGACGGTCATCGACGCCGAGACAGGTTGAGGAGTCGAGAGGGGCATCCGGCTCAGAAGATGGAGATAAAGAGGCGGGAAGAAGTTGGTCTCAAGTGTCATACAAAAGGCAGAGACCAAGAGGAGACAGAGCCGAGGCAAAAGAGCAACGTGCGCCAATGAACCCAACCCCCCCCCCCCCCCCACACCTCCCTTTTTTTTTTTTCTCTTCTCTTTCAGTGGAGACCCTGGCGAGAGGACATAATTATGACTGCCATTTCTCGTTTGAGTGTAAGCTACAACTGTTATGTGAGGGGGGGGGAGTGGAGAGTTTTCTAATACTTGTTAACTAACAAGTGGTTAGCCATATGAACAAAAGGGGTGTCTATTCTTATTTGGGGTTCTTAATTATATAACTCAACGTAATAATAAGTGAGAGAGATATTTAGTTAGAAGCGGCGCAAAACGTTACATTATTATACTAGTGAACAAGCGGCGCGGTCCGAGCTAGTCATGCGCAGAAAAAAGGAAGTCGATGGCTTAATACAGGTTCCAAGGGGACATGTTTGTTTCCTCTTGAGTTTTTGGTATTTTTATTTTTCTATATGTTATGTTTGTGTTTGTACAGTCAAATGTCTAAGGTGCCTTCCAGAATATGGTACTTTAGGTATGGGTAAAGTCCACCCTCATCCCACAAATAATTCGGTTACACGTATGGTAATTATCAGGCAAAAAATTGAGAATTACGGCAGGAGGTCATGCTTAGCCTCCAATCTCGGGAGTCATGGTGCGACTGATAACGTGGAATGTTAAGGGTCTCAGGTCACCCAATAAAAGATACATGATACTCAGACACCTGAAAAAATTAAGAACAGATATAGCCATGTTACAAGAAACTCATCTACAAACTCATGAGTTTCATTTCATGCAAAAATTGTGGGTGGGGTCGATCTGGGGTTCCGGGGCCCAAAATAAAAAAGCGGCAGTGTTAATCCTAGTGAGCAAACATTTAGCTCATAATTTAATATCAACCTCCTCGGATCAAGAAGGGAGGAAGTTACATGTATTATTACAATTACAAGACCAACAACTCAGTTTATATAATATATATGCACCTAACACTTCACGTACACAATTTTTTAGAGACCTACATACAGACATAGCTCAGGACTCCCATCAAAATGTGATAGTGGGGAGGGGGGACTTTAAAGAGGTGATGTACCCGGAAATTGATAGACAAAGAAGTGTAACAAGAGAGAAGATCCTTCAACAATTAGAAAGGGAAGGTAGGTAGGCAGACATGGTAGGTAGGGTAGGATTGATGGATCCGTGGAGAACCTCATGGTCCCGTCACACAGCACGACCTGGCCAGCGATGTCGGAAGCGATGCGCGGGTGCCCGCTTGGTTCCGACATCGCTGGCCAGCTGTCACACAGAATCGCTGCAGCCGGCGACACCGCAGCAATGCGGGCGGTGACATCGCTCGCTGGGCTGGGCTTAGCCCAGCGAGCGATCCGCAGCAACGCTGCGGTATAGGCTGGATCGCCGCCAACATCGCTCTGGTGATGTCACACTGCGCGATCCAGCCTTATCGCAGGTCGCAGGTTGACAGGTTTACGGTTCTTCCCGTAAACCTGTCAACCTGCGACCGGCGATAAAACGCGGTCGCGCCGCTCGTTTACACAGCGCGACGTCGCTAGCGACATCGCTGATAAGTCACTTTTTCGGCGATGTCGCTAGCGACGTCGCCAGGTGTGAAGCCACCATTACACCCTCAAGACTTTGAATATTCTCACTTCTCTCATGCCCACTCATCCTGGTCGAGAATAGACTTAATACTCACTAATGACCTGGTGATGCGCAAGACGGAAGAGGTGGAAATAGAATCGATGGTCATTTCTGACCACAGTCCAATACGCATTGATATACTTGATACTCAGCCAAAAGGCTCGGATTATCTGTGGAGGTTCCCCTCATATCTATCAAGGGATGGCGATTTCAAACTTAAATTGAAAGAATGGTGGTCTAAATTTTCTCTGGACAACGTGAGACATAAAGAGGACCACAAGCTCTTCTGGGAAACGGGTAAAGTGGTAATCAGGGGATACATTATGGCACACGCAGCAACACAAAAGACAAAGGTAAGGGAGAAGTTTATGCAAGCAAGTAAGCGGGTATTAGAGACCTATCAGAAGTTTAAAATATCAAGAGACCATCGAGATAAAGAAAATTGGCAAGAAGCCAAAAAAGAGTTTGATGGGTGGGCAGAAAAGAGAGAACTGATAGGTAAAGGCCAACTTGATACTGATCTTAATAGGTTCGGGTATAAAGCGGGTCGACTTCTGGCAAAACTAGCTAAAGGCAGGCGTAAACCAAATCTAATACTGTCATTAAAAAAAAAGGGAGGAGGTACCACTAATAACCCCAGGGAAATCAACAACATACTGGGAGATTTTTATAGGTCCCTATATCAGTCAGGGGATGACCAAGTGAATGGGGGAAGGGAATGGCTAGATGAGGGGACACTTAATCAGATCCCAGAAATAGAACTAGAAACCTTAAATAATCCCGTTACCATTCAGGAAGTCCACACAGCTATTACAAACTTGGGGGCGAGTAAAGCGCCTGGCCCAGATGGGTTCACGGGAGAGTTTTATAAGATATTAAAGGAGGAAATAGCGCCACTCCTGACGGATCTATATAATAAGCTCATATCGGGGGAACCATTGTCAGACGACATGAACATGGCTCATATAAAATTATTGCCAAAGTGGGATAGGGGTGGGGAAGACCCAGCGAATTACCGACCCATCTCCCTCATCAACTTAGATCTCAAAACTTTGTCAAAGATAATGGCAGACAGATTGGCTGGGGTCCTTCCGGGATTAATTGATAAACATCAGACGGGTTTTATTAGGGGAAGATCTGCTGTAACGAACGTCCGCAAAGCTCTTCTAGTAATGGATGTGGTGAGAGAGGAAGGTAGGAGAGGGGGAAGGGACCCAGCGATGGTCACACTAGACGCCGAAAAGGCATTCGACAATGTCAGGTGGCCATGGCTGGGTCTAGTGCTAGATCGAATAGGTATCCAGGGAAGGTTTCGTCAGTTTATCCAAAATCTGTATGCCAATCCAAAGGCAAAGATTTGTACCCCTGGTTTTCTGTTATCGGCCTTCCCACTACATAAGGGAACAAGACAGGGATGTCCCTTGTCCCCGTTGCTATTTAATATAGCCCTAGAACCTTTGGCGAGATATATAAATAAACATCCTTCATTTGAGGGCATAAGGATTGGACGAGAGGAAGTAAAGTTCGTATTGTTCGCGGATGACATCATCCTCTTTATGGCCAATCCAGAACGTGACTTACCTACGTTATTCAAAAAAATAGAGGCTTTTGACACATTTTCCGGTTTTCGCCTCAATAAGAGGAAATGCGAAATTTTAAAGCTGAGAAAGGGAGAGGGATTGGGAAGTGACCTACAAAATCTAGGTATAGCACAGGCACACTCCTCCATAAAGTACCTGGGCCTTGATCTAGGGAGGACCCCAGGCCAAGTATATACGCTTAATTACAAACCACTCATGGAAAAAATTGAGAGGGAATTGAGGGGATGGGAAGGTTTGCCGCTGTCTCTTTTGAGCAGATGTCATCTAATGAAGTTGATAAGGTTTGCCAAACTCCTGTACCCATTACAAACCCTACCACTCTTATTAAAACATTCTGATGTGGGTAGATTAAATAAAGCCTTCACTAGATATGTATGGAGAGGTAAGAGACCCAGGTTGAGATTGTCGGCACTGATGTTAGCAAGGGACAGAGGGGGAGCTAATTTACCAGATATAAGGGGGTACAATTTGGCGTGCCTGCTGAGGCATGTAGCGGAGTGGATCAGGAACACAAATAAATACTTAGACGGCCATCTGGAGATGGAATATTGCACCCCTTGGGCCAGGTGCTCTCTACTGCATACAACCTTGGCTGGCATACCACAACATATCAAATCGTCAGTGATATTTAAGGACACCATTATGTCTTGGAAGGCAGTTCGGAAAAAGTGTACCCTGTCATGCTGAGTATCCAATTAAAGCATTAGATGAAAGGTGGTAATTCGTGCGCTGCCGTCTGTTCGTTGGTTCCAAGAATTCCAAGGAATCACAAGATGTTAAAATCAATACCTTCAATGTCTAATTCTTACGCGTTTCGTGGTACTTCAGACCACTTCATCAGAGATCCACAAGGTAAACCTTGTGAATCTCTGATGAAGTGGCCTGAAGTACCACGAAACGCGTAAGAATTAGGCATTAAGGGTATTGCTTGTGATTCCTTGGATTTCTTGGAACCAATGGACAGACGGCAGCGCACGAATTACCACCTTTCATCTAATGCTTTAATCGGTTTCCATTGGGCGGAGTGCTGCAAGCCGGCTTATGCTTCAATAGTTGTTGTGACTCTCACAACAACATAAGGTTAGTGCAACAGCACACAATGCAACACCCCGGTTACACCCGGATAAGACCCGATGGGCGCTTTTCTACTTTTCTTCTAGTTTTCATGGAGAGTATCCAAACATCTAAACCCGTGGGCATTCCTGGACTTTGGGATGGGCAGGGAAAACATGTTATTTGTAGAAGGGGATTGAGAGGATGGGGGATCTATTACACAGGGAGGAACACAGATGGATGTCTGGTCAGGAGATCATGGACACCTATGGGTTGCATAAATTCCAGGGACTTCAACACATGCAAATCAAACATCACATTATGGCTAACCTAAGAGATGTATCGAAAGAATCATGCCCCATCATATGTGATAGAATAACTGAACTGGACAACTCATGTCTGAATATTTCTAATGTATAGAGAGATTTTGATACCAGCAGGAGCGAGAAATATATTCCCCAAATGGAGAAGATACTTGCCTAGTGAACTAGTAGAGGACGAAATATTGACAGGATGGGGGAAAGTAAGAAAACATGTTTTAAATGAGCAATGGAGGGGATTCACATTTTCGAATCATCCATGGATTGACTTGTGGTTTTAACATACCATCCAATGAAACCAACCCAGACAGGCTTACCAAGTGTCCACAATGTGCACAGGAACGGACAGACATGATCCATGGGCTATGGGGTTGCGGGAAAGTTCAGGAATACTGGAAGATGATAAGAAATCTTCTCACACACATTTGTAACATCACATACGATATGACCCCCAAGCATTGGATTTTCCAAGACTTGCCTGAAACGAGTGGGGTGAGAAAGGGTTCAAACATATCGCATGTGATAATATTGTTAGCCAAGAGGCTTTTACTGAATTATTGGATACACCCCGATCTCCCAAAAGGCGAGGATATCATACTAGGATTGACTCGAGCAATGGAAATAGATAGGAGAGAAACTTTAAAGGGATCCTGTCACCCCCAAAACACCTTTAAAGCTATTAAAACCTGTCCCTACAGCATATTAACACTTTCCCTACACTATTTTTAGCTCCTAAATGCAGTAAATGATATTGCATAAAAACGTTTTATAAGTACCTGATTAGTGATGATAATGAGTGACTATGCTATTCATAGTCACTCATCAAGACTGCCCCTCTGCTTCATAGCACGCCTGAATAGGCGTGATCTACATCCAGGATTCAAAATCGCGCGTCCCTTCTGTGCCCTGTGTTCGTAGGAGGCTGCAGTGTGGCTTGTGACGCGATCCGCGTCATTCCCGGCGCCCTGTGACGTATTTACAGCGGCGCCGCGCTGTTAGCTTCAAAATGTGCACTGCGCATGCCCAATGCGCATGCGCAGTGCACATTTTGAAGCTAACAGCGCGGCGCCGCTGTAAATACGTCACAGGGCGCCGGGAATGACGCGGATCGCGTCACAAGCCACACTGCAGCCTCCTACGAACACAGGGCACAGAAGGGACGCGCGATTTTGAATCCTGGATGTAGATCACGCCTATTCAGGCGTGCTATGAAGCAGAGGGGCAGTCTTGATGAGTGACTATGAATAGCATAGTCACTCATTATCATCACTAATCAGGTACTTATAAAACGTTTTTATGCAATATCATTTACTGCATTTAGGAGCTAAAAATAGTGTAGGGAAAGTGTTAATATGCTGTAGGGACAGGTTTTAATAGCTTTAAAGGTGTTTTGGGGGTGACAGGATCCCTTTAAGGGATAAGGCTGCCTTCAGACTTCCAGATGCATCTGCAGCGTTTTGCAGATGCATCTGCAAGCATCTGCATGCAGACCGCGGCCCCTATGTTTATAATGGAGCGCACTCATTGTGCGCTCTCATTGCCCGCCATTAGTGATCTGTGCGCACGCGGATGCCTGCGCACAAATTACACACTCCCGCCCGCACCAGGGACGCAACATCTCGCGTCCATGGTGCGGGCGGGAGTGTGTGATTTGTGCGCAGGCATCCGCGTGCGCACGGATCACTAATGGCGGGCAATGAGAGCGCACGGCGGTCTGCAAGCATCTGCAGACCGCCGTGCGCTCCATTATAAACATAGGGGCCGCGGTCTGCATGCAGATGCTTGCAGATGCATCTGCAAAACGCTACAGATGCATCTGCAAGTCTGAAGGCAGCCTAACACCTTCTGTTATGCGGAAGTGGAGCGGATTTTTAGAAAATCAATTGGCTGATGGTGATATCAAGGGTATAATGGATCCATTTAAAAATACTTCATGGTACCTGGTGAAGAACTTGGAAGGTTCACTGGGGAGGCTTAAGGTGAACTAATCTATTAAGGATAGGGGGATGGGCTGGGACCAAGGACAAAGTTAAAACGGGAGTTTAGAAAAATACAGGAAAGGAAAATGTACTAATTATGGACGTATTTTATCGTGTTTATTAGATGAAGGGGATAATTAGCCCATTGTCAACGCAATCAGAAGAAGACATTAGTCATTGACTGTAATATCACATATTCTTTCATGTGTATTGTATACTTGTGCAATGTGTATTGTATCTTTTTTCTGTTTTTTTTCTTTCTTTTGTGTTGGAGATGTAAAAAAGAAATTCTTTCAATAAAAAGGAGGTTTGACAAAAAAAAAAAGCCAAAAAGAGATTCTAATTTCCCCATTTATGCTGCTACATACCGTAGCTATTTTGAACCAAGATTATAAGGTTTTAATAAAGAACCTGGCTACAATTAATTATATCCAATATCATAAATTAATCTCAACAAGAATTCCTCAAACATCGCCACCCAAAACAATACGTAGCGCAATAGTCACAGTTGTCAATACAATGGCTCATTCCCATCCAGTAACCATGTGCCCAGTAACAGAAAGCATTGGATAAGGTCTCACTGCCTCTCCTTTATTTCACCCTGATCGGTCACAAGTTGGCCCCGCACGTTCTCACTTACCTACACCACGTTAATGAAGGGAAGGAACGGGGGCCACATTGACGGTCACCCAACTTCTCCGAAACAAAATGTTTTCATTGTGAACATAACAGCTATGAAGAGCTGATGTTTGTTCTATGGCTTCTCAGCTATGTGAATAAGACATCATTTATAGATTATCAGTGGCTATTCCCCTGTAGACATTGTGAAGGATAATCTACACCACACAGGGAAGGCTGACAATCTATAAAGTAAGCACCCATATAAGGCTGGCTTCACATTTGCGTATGTGTCTGCATGCTGATGGCATGCAGACACATACGCAGTGCAAAGCAGGGTCTAATGATGTGTCCGCAGCGGAGAATGTCCGCCTGCGGACACATCACTGTGCAGGCTGGCCAGCCAATCGGCGTTGTCAGGGGGCGGAGATCAGCACCGGAGATCTCCGCCTCCCGGCCGCCGGTAACCTCCGGGACGTGTCGGCGGGGAGAAACAGCTGATCTGACAGCTGTTTAATCTCCCGCGCTGACACCGAGAGGCGATGACGGCGCGGGAAGATTCAAACAGCTGTCACATCAGCTGTTTCTCCCCGCCGACATCGCTAGCAGATTACCAGCGGCGGGGAGGAAGAGGACAGCAGTGGCTCCAGCTGATCTCCCGGTGGCCGTCGGTGAGCTCCTGTGACATCACCGGCGGCCACCGGGAGATTTTTCAATGGGTCCGCAGCGTTCTCCTGCGCTGTCAAGCGCAGAACACTGCGGACCCATTGAAGACAATGCAGGTTTTGTGCGCTTGGGGACGCTTGCTGATTTTCCAAGGTCTCCAAACGCACAAAAAAAACCAACATGCTGCGTCCCGGGTGCGGACGCTGGACACCGGAAGGAGCAGATATCGTCCGCATCTGCACCCGAATGCAGCAAACGCAGGCACCATGCATTCCTATGTTAAACATAGGAACGCAGTGCGCATGCATTTGACTGTGTATGGGAACGCAGCAATACGCTGCCTTCCCATACGCAAATGTGAAGCCAGCCTAAGAAGTGATGAGACGGAGGTGATGGGACTGGCTGTAGTACTGTAGTGTAAGGTGAAGCTCGGCTGATATACTCTGTTCTCAGATGAGACTCACCGACTCTCTGCAGAACAAACAACGCCTGCAATCCGTCCGACCACACAAAGAGATTTGCTGTTTTCCACCGCAGATTCTAGAATTAAAAATAATAAGAGTCACAATAAAGACAAGGTGGGAGGATAATGCTGATAAATAATGCAATAGACACAGACTTACCATGAGCCATACGTGTAATGATACACTTAGGGTTAAATGCAGAGCGCAGAGCAATACGGTGACCTGGAAACGCTGGCATAGCAAGCCCAGGAGCCCGGCTTGGAACACAAACGTGTTAAACAGCATAAGGAACAGGACAATGGCTGCAAATAACGTGCCGACATCCTGCAAACTGAAACAGAAAAGACAGTGCTCAATATCTGCTTTATTCTAATACAAAACTAAGGTGTGAAGGACAATGCTCATCAGACATCACAAAAAGGATGTGAGGGGTTAAAGGGAACCTGTCACCAGGTTTTTGCAACCTAATCTGAGAATAGCATAATATAGGACACAAGATCCTGATTCCAGCAATGTGTCACTTACGGGGCTGCTCAGTGTAGTTTTGATAAAATCACTGTTTTATCAGCAGGAGATTATCACTAGCAGTCTACTATGCCTGCTGCCGGGTAGTCTGGCATATTCACAGACTGCTAAATCTGCAACAGAGAAAACACTAATTTTATCAAAATGACAACAAGCAGCTCAGTAAATGACACATCGCTGGAGTCAGGGGCTCTATTTCTACATTATGCTGCTCTCAGATGGGATGGCAAAAACCTCGCGACAGGTTCCCTTCAAAGGACGTAAGCCTTGAAGGCCTATTCTTAAACCCGCCGTGCACTTTAGATTAATGTTGGCTGCACCCGCCAATATTGACAGGTCCGGCCCACACCGGGCTGCAGCATGGTCTCCTGACAACGACCTGCGCAGGAAAAGACACCCAAAAATATAGATATTAAGATTGGAGGGCAGAACTTAAAGGAAGACTCCAGAAGACAAAACCTAAATATTGTATCTGCCTATTGCAGGGCTGGGGAATGAGGAGCATAACACAACAATGTGATCCCTGACCAGCCGCTGTACATGTATCGGGGATGTCACCTGTATGGTGCTCCATATATGTCGGGGGTCGTCTGTTCTATTCCAGCACCTATCGAAAACTGCAGTGATTAGAGCGATTGCTGCAATCCAGGTGGGTAATGGGTCCAGCCCTATCACATATCAGACTGCGGATCAGTGGTCAGGACATATTAAGGGCTTTGTTGCCACCAACTTGGTCCTCCACAGGGTGGCCTACATAGAAAATCATTACTTTCACTATACTGTAATTCTGAAGTATTGCAGTATATTATGAAGGCTAAATAAATAAAAGGTTTAGAAAGTTTTTTAAAAAATATGAATAGAAAAAAAAATGTAAATTACCCAACTTTTCCCAAATCGAAAAAAAAAAAAAAAAAAAAAAAACTTCCCTGCAAAAGTGTTATTCCATGTATTTCTTATCAGTATGTATGTAGTGTAATGTGATGGGTATACATACCTACTGATCGCTGTCTTCTCTGGATGTCAGTGCCGCCCCATCCTCTTATGAACCATGTGACCAGTATTCAGACCGGCTGGATCACTCCGCGTCCTCTCTGTGGGGCAGTAGTTGCCATCTCCATGTAACTTATACTGTTATTTAGATTACATTCTGGTCCTCACAGCAGACACGGTGTGATCTTGCTGGTCTGAATAGCACGGGCACCTGGGAAAGATGCGATCAGTAGTTAAAGGGGTCATCCAATGCCACACTGCTGTATCGGAGGTGCGCGATGCGGAGGACAGCTCCATACACCGCTCAGACATTTGCCCAGTCACTGAGAACGACCCCATGCACCGCCAAGACGTCTGCCCGGTCTCCGAGGATGACCCTACACTGCTGAGACGTCTGCCCGGTCAGAGGGCTCCAAGGACGACCCCACACCGCGCCACACCCCAAAGCCACACACTGCTGTATCTGTGGTGCGCGATGCTGAGGACGGCTCCACACAACGCTGAGACATTTGCCCAGTCACCAGGAACGACCACACACACTGCCAAGATGTCTGCCCGGTCACCGGGCTCCAAGGACGATCCCACACACCACCAAGACGTCTGCCCGGTCTCCGAGGATGACCCTACACCGCCGAGACATCTGCCCGGTCAGAGGGCTCCAAGGACGACCCCACACCGCCACACCCCAAAGCCACACACTGCTGTATCTGTGGTGCGCGATGCTGAAAACAGCTTCACACAACGCCGAGACATTTGCCCAGTCACCGGGAACGACCCTACACACTGCCAAGACGTCTGCCCAGTCACCGGGCTCCAAGGACGATCCCACACACCACCAAGACGTCTGCCCAGTCTCCGAGGACGACCCTACACCGCCGAGACGTCTGCCCGGTTAGAGGGCTCCAAGGACGACCCCACACCGCCACACACTGCTGTATTTGTGGTGCGCAATGCGGAGGACAGCTCCATACACCGCTGAGACATCTGCCCAGTCACTGGGAACGACCCCACGCACCGCCAAGACGTCTGCCCGGTCTCCGAGGATGACCCTACACCGCCGAGACGTCTGCCCGGTTAGAGGGCTCCAAGGACGACCCCACACCGCCACACACTGCTGTATCTGTGGTGCGCAATGCGGAGGACAGCTCCATACACCGCTGAGACATCTGCCCAGTCACTGGGAACGACCCCACGCACCGCCAAGACGTCTGCCCGGTCTCCGAGGATGACCCTACACCGCCGAGATGTCTGCCCGGTCAGAGGGCTCCGAGGACAACCCCACACTACCACACCTCAAAGCCACACACTGCTGTATCTGTAGTGCGCGATGCTGAGGACGGCTCCACACAACGCTGAGACATCTGCCCAGACACCAGGAACGACCCCACACACTGCCAAGATGTCTGCCCAGTCACCGGGCTCCAAGGACGACCCCACACACCGCCGAGATGTCTGTCCAGTCAGCAGGCTCCGAGGTTGACGCCACACACCAACTAGAGGTCTGCCCAGTCAGAGGGCTCTGTGGACGACCCCACACCGCTGATAAGTCTGCCCGGTCAGCAGGCTCCGAGGACAACCCCACACCGCCGAGATGTCTGCCTACGCTGGTGTATGGGGTCCTCATCTCCCACCCTTTAAACACACTACACTAATTAGGGATTAAGGAATGCATTTTTTTAATGGGAAAGGAGGACATGCGCCCAGGTGGGACTGCTGCTTGTAATTCCACACCAGGAGAGTCTCTGTTGTTAGTAACTAAAGGGTCAGTAATGAAGCCAGGGGCATACAAGAAGCCAGGGGGCATACAAGAAGGCAGGGGGCAGCACAGAAGGTGGAGACTGGAGGATACACACGGGAGGATTACCGACTCCGCCGGCCTTGCTCTATCTATAGCGCCACCGCCGCCATGATCCTGGAGTGCTCATTGCCATGACAACCGCTATCTTCCAGCAGAGGAGGCGCGGCGCTGACCACGTGCCCACTGCTCCACCAATAGGAGAGGTCTACGTCATGACGCAGGGTGCAGGACGGCCATCTTTGGTACGGGCAATGCTGCCATTACTGACTATGGATGAGTTATTACACTATAGAGGGTGATCTCTGTCACTTGTGACGTGTGAGTGATCTCTGCACTGATCCTGTCTGCCAAGCAAAGGTTCATAGTAAGATCCCACCATTATTGTGTGAGCCAGCACTCCTCCTCCTCCTCAGCTGCCTCCATCCATAGTGTTATACAGATCCTCAGCTTCTTCCTTGCTCACTGGACCTGGCAGCATCTTATAACCTCCTACAGACATGCACATTGTCCATCTGAGGTTCATTGAGGGGGTTTCTACCTATGAGTGACTTGCACTTGATAATTGCTCAGGTATTACCTGCAGCAGTGATGTCCAGAGCATGAGACCGCTGCAGCCAATCACTGGGCTCAGTGATCCAAGCGCTCTCCATCATCATCAGCACTGAACCCTGTCATTGGCTGCAACGGTCACATGCACTATAGTCACATCATCATCACTGAACCCTGTCATTGGCTGCAACGGTCACATGCACTATAGTCACATCATCATCACTGAACCCTGTCATTGGCTGCAGCGGTCACATGCACTATAGTCACATCATCATCACTGAACCCTGTCATTGGCTGCAGCGGTCACATGCACTATAGTCACATCATCATCACTGAACCCTGTCATTGGCTGCAGCGGTCACATGCACTATAGTCACATCATCATCACTGAACCCTGTCATTGGCTGCAGCGGTCACATGCACTATAGTCACATCATCATCACTGAACCCTGTCATTGGCTGCAGTGGTCACATGCACTATAGTCACATCATCATCACTGAACCCTGTCATTGGCTGCAGCGGTCACATGCACTATAGTCACATCATCATCACTGAACCCTGTCATTGGCTGCAGCGGTCACATGCACTATAGTCACATCATCATCACTGAACCCTGTCATTGGCTGCAGCGGTCACATGCACTATAGTCACATCATCATCACTGAACCCTGTCATTGGCTGCAGCGGTCACATGCACTATAGTCACATCATCATCACTGAACCCTGTCATTGGCTGCAGCGGTCACATGCACTATAGTCACATCATCATCACTGAACCCTGTCATTGGCTGCAGCGGTCACATGCACTATAGTCACATCATCATCACTGAACCCTGTCATTGGCTGCAGCGGTCACATGCACTATAGTCACATCATCATCACTGATCCCTGTCATTGGCTGCAGCGGTCACATGCACTATAGTCACATCATCATCACTGAACCCTGTCATTGGCTGCAGCGGTCACATGCACTATAGTCACATCATCATCACTGATCCCTGTCATTGGCTGCAGCGGTCACATGCACTATAGTCACATCATCATCACTGAACCCTGTCATTGGCTGCAGCGGTCACATGCACTATAGTCACATCATCATCACTGAACCCTGTCATTGGCTGCAGCGGTCACATGCACTATAGTCACATCATCATCACTGAACCCTGTCATTGGCTGCAGCGGTCACATGCACTATAGTCACATCATCATCACTGAACCCTGTCATTGGCTGCAGCGGTCACATGCACTATAGTCACATCATAAGCACTGAACCCTGTCATTGGCTGCAGCGGTCACATGCACAATAGTCACATCATCATCACTGAACCCTGTGATTGTAATTGGAGCAATTTCCCCTCCGTGCTGCAAGCGTAGCTTGTCAGCTGTGTTGACTACTTGCGGTACTTAGTGACTGCTATCTAACTCCAGGTTTTGTTTTGAACAAGCCTATTTAATCAGGTTGCGCCACTTTTGTGGCGGTACTCACAGTCTTAGTGCTCGTTGTTCTTTCAGCTCTGTCCCCTGTTATTCCGTGTCTTGGAGCGGCGTGCAGGCACCGTGGCCAGCGGCGCTGCTCGCGTCCTCCCGTAATCCACCCTCCGTCCACGTCACCGTCACGTCAGAGTCAGGTGGTAGAGTAGGAGGATTACAGTGCCGTCAGTTAGCGCTAACTGGAGCACGGAGGGGAAATTGCTCCAATCAGGAGAGAAGGGTATGAGGAGACTATCACAGGATCAGAGGGCATAATAGCTCCACAGTCCTGTGTGCTGATCCGGTCCGCGGCTGTCTGCCTCAAGCGGACAGCCACGGATCGGATCACACATGCAGTGTGAAGCCGGCTTCAGAAGGCACTGTTGTGGAAGTAAAACGGCCTTGTAGGCTAAATGCCGGAGATCACATCAAACACCCTTTACCCGCCCAGTTGAAAATTGCAAAAATTTTCTAACTTTTCGCCAAAATTCCAGATTTTTCACTAATAAACGTAAAAAATATCGTCCTAAATTTATCACTAACATGAAGTACAATATGTCATGAAATAACAGTCTCAGGATCGCCGGGGTCCATTAAAGCTCCAGAGTAGTGATGGGCGAATCCTAAATTACTCGGAATCGCTTGACTCTAGCGAGTCCGAGCCCAGGACTCGCTACTCGTTGCGAGTCTAGCGAGTCCAATGTTAATGAATGGGGAAGCGAGTAATAGCGAGTAGTGTGAGATTTACAAATCGCAGATGTGTCTCGGAAGCTTCAGCCTGAAGCAATCCTAGTTGTGTCATTTATTTGCATTGCTAGTTTACTTTGTAAGTAATCGCTGACTCCCAGATAAGATCCTGTCTTCTCTGTGTTCTGGCTGCCCCAGCTCCAGGGTCCTAGAGCCCGCCTGCTGCCTGATGTAGCAGAGCTGAGATTGTTCTCAGTCTGCTCATTCCCTGTGTACAGACATGAATGTCTGTGCACAGAGATGATGTAGCAGAGCTGAGATTGTTCTCAGTCTGCTTATTCCCTGTGCATAGACATCTATATTTATGCACAGGGGATGTAGCAGAGAGGACATCGCGTTTTGGACTGCGTCGGACGGAAGAGGATTTTTTTAATTAAAGATGGAGTCCCTAATGGCTTTATTTTTTTATTTCTAATAAAAAATTTTCCTTGTGTTGTGTTTTTTTTAAAACAATTTAATAGAAATTCATGGCGGTCATGTCTAATATTGGCGTGACCGCCATAAATTTCGGGCTTAGGGCCAGCTGATAATACAAAGCTGGCCCTAACCTCTTTATTACCCAGCGTGCCACCGCCACCAGGGCCGCTGGAAGAGCGGGGTTCAGCGCCAGAGGATGGCGCTTCAATGAACGCGCCATCTTCTGGGGCGGCTGCGGGCTGCAATTTGCAGCGGGGGGTGCCCAGAAAGCTTGGGCATACCTGCGCTGCGGATTCCAGCCCCCAGCTGCTTAGCTGTACCTGGCTAGACATAGAAATTGCGCGGAGCCCCACGCATTTTTTTTTAATTATTTCATGAAATTCTGAGATTCTGACTCTGAAATTCATTGAAGCGCCATCCTCTGGCGCTGAACCCCGCTCTTCCAGCGGCCCTGGTAGCGGTGGCATGCTGGGTAATAAAGAGGTTAGGGCCAGCTTTGTATTATCAGCTGGCCCTAAGCCCGAAATTTATGGCGGTCACGCCAATATTAGACATGACCGCCATGAATTTCTATTAAATTGTTTTAAAAAAAACACAACACAAGGAAAATTTTTTATTAGAAATAAAAAAAAAAGCCATTAGGGACTCCATCTTTAATTAAAAAAATCCTCTTCCGTCCGACGCAGTCCAAAACGCGATGTCCTCTCTGCTACATCCCCTGTGCATAAATATAGATGTCTATGCACAGGGAATAAGCAGACTGAGAACAATCTCAGCTCTGCTACATCATCTCTGTGCACGGACATTCATGTCTGTACACAGGGAATGAGCAGACTGAGAACAATCTCAGCTCTGCTACATCATCTCTGTGCACGGACATTCATGTCTGTACACAGGGAATGAGCAGACTGAGAACAATCTCAGCACTGCTACATCATCTCTGTGCACGGACATTCATGTCTGTACACAGGGAATGAGCAGACTGAGAACAATCTCAGCACTGCTACATAATGTCTGTGAGCAGGCGGGCTCTAGGACCCTGGAGCTGCACAGAGAAGACAGCTGGACTGGCTCGCAAAGAAACAGCAGTTATCTGCGAGTTTCCCTGCTATCACTGGCACAGTAGCCAGTGATTACTCGCACGAGTCTAATGCAAACAATGGCAATCCTAGTGTTGTCAGCGTTTCTGACAAAACTAGGATTGATATTGATTTGCATTAGACTCGCGAGTAATCACTGGGAAACTCGCAGAGTACCGAGTCCTGCGAGTCCCTTACTACTCGCCGAGTAACGAGTCCTAGCGAGTAGATTCGCCCATCCCTACTCCAGAGTTATAACCTCATAAAGTGACACTGGGCAGAATTGTTAAAAATGGTCATTAATGTGGAAATTGGTTCATGTCATTAAGGGGTTAAATGTTTAATGGATGTGCGGCTACATCATTAATAATATAATAATATACCATTGGAATGAATGTGCTCCATTACTATCAATGGGCAGGAAGTAAGAGAATGGCTGTGATGACATCACTTCCTGTTTATGCAAATGAGCGGAACTCTGTGATGTCACAATAGGAATGTGTTCTACATTCTGTCTCCTCAGTGCTGGCTCATTCTGCATTGGATCTCAGCAGAGACGCTCTCACCTAGAATTGCTCTCGTTGGTTTGTGCATTAGCGTTGGTTATTCTGCACAGTGTTGTTGGATCTACATTGGGAGGTAAATCTATTGCTTTTTATAGAACCAGAAGCTTTTAGAAAGACAAAATTTCCCTAAAATCTTATATTTATTATTAACTTCAAATGAAAATTCAAACATGAATCCACAACTTAAAAATTGATGGTGAACTGAATAAAGGTTAATCCCTGTCTATTAGATTCCCCCTACCCCTACCTGACAGCGGGGTCGGCACCCTAAATATTCCCTGTGATGCCAAATTGAATGGACACTTTAGACCTTTTAGGGTAAATACCAGTTTTAAAATACCTAATGGCCTTTTTTAGTTATTTTTATTGTTTTCTCTTTTTTACACTGAGCTGGTGATAGGGGCAATAGTTTGTTTGTATAAACCTTTATGGCTGAATTTTATTAATAGGGGGGTGTTCATTTAGTGTATTTGTAAAAAAAAGTGGTGTCAGAAATGAATTGTAGCTCAAAAAAGAGGGGGAAAAATACAGAAAAAGACACAAAATGAGCCGAAGGATAAGTTAGTATATGTGCAATACTAAGAAGAGCCATGTACCAGGATTGGAGGGCTATGGTGAGTCCAGGATGGGGTGCCATGTACCAGGATGAGGGGCTATGTTGGGTACAGGATATTTTGTTAGGACTGGTGAGCATGGGATCCCTTGATCGTGGGTCATCAGCTTAAATGTCTTGGGCCAACACATGAACCAAAATCCCATCTATAAAGGTTTTTTATTTATCATATAAAAAACTTTTGCACTTTTTTATCCATCCAGGGTGCAGTTGGGCCCATAGGGGCGCCATTCATCTAGTGGTGCAGAAGCATCGTTCTGTGCGGCCCAATGCTCAGGCAGCGGAGCGGTTGGGTAGCTTTCAGACACTCTGCATCATATGTATCAGTGTGAATGGTGTCCTATGCAGGCCTAGTATATGCATGGCAGGTCGCCTCCCACATCTTGATGGTAGAGGTGATTTTATCAGCCTGCAGCTGGGCTTGCTTCACATTTGGGCTCTGACTGCGTCCTGTAAGTGCATTTGGTTTCTGTCTATGGCATGGATGGTAAGAATTTTTGATGCTGCTTTTTTCTAGTAGTTTTTGTACAATTTTGTTAGGACTGGTGAGCATGGGATCCCTTGATCGTGGGTCATCAGCTTAAATGTCTTGGGCCAACACATGAACCAAAATCCCATCTATAAAGGTTTTTTATTTATCATATAAAAAAACTTTTGCACTTTTTTATCCATCCAGGGTGCAGTTGGGCCCATAGGGGCGCCATTCATCTAGTGGTGCAGAAGCATCGTTCTGTGCGGCCCAATGCTCAGGCAGCGGAGCGGTTGGGTAGCTTTCAGACACTCTGCATCATATGTATCAGTGTGAATGGTGTCCTATGCAGGCCTAGTATATGCATGGCAGGTCGCCTCCCACATCTTGATGGAAGAGGTGATTTTATCAGCCTGCAGCTGGGCTTGCTTCACATTTGGGCTCTGACTGCGTCCTGTAAGTGCATTTGGTTTCTGTCTATGGCATGGATGGTAAGAATACAGGATATGGAGCCATGTACCAGGATGGGGGGCTATGGTGAGTCCAGGATGGGGTGCCATGCACCAAGATGGGGACCATATATACCAGGATGAGGAACATGAATACTGAATGTAAGATGGACGCTCGCATTATTAGATGGATGCCATTTCACATAAAAATGATTTTTTTTTTCTTATTTCCTTCTCATTTCCTTCACCAAATTTGGGGTGCAATCTGGTCTGTCTTATAAAGCGAAAAAAAGGATTTAAATGTCCTTTTTTATATACTTATATGTATTATTTTCTCTTTTTTTACACTGAGCTGGTGATAGGGGTAATAATTTGTTTGTATAAACCTTTAAGGCTTAATTTTATTAATAGGGGGGTATTCATTTAGTGTATTTGTAAAAAAAAAAGTGGTTTTATGAATGAATTGTAGCTCAAAAACAGGGGGAAAAATACAGAAAAAGCCCCAAAATGAGCGGGAGGATAAGTTGCTATATGTGTATTAGTAAGAAGAGCACCGTCACACCGTAACCATTCCACAGGCAAAACCTAAGAGAAAAATGGTGCCATGTACCAGGATTGGGGGGGCTATGGTGAGTCCAGGAGGGGGTATCATGTACCAGAATGGGAGGCTATGGTTTGTCCAGGATGGGGTGCAATGTACTAGGATTTGGGGGATTAATAAAAAACTCCAATCAACTCTCATACACATGTTTGGATTAGTATAATAATACCATTCACATCGATATAAGGTCCCAAACGTGTATTTGGACTAACAATATTCAGTGATCGCATACCCACAACTACATCAACAACAAACTTTTGTGACACAACTCATGAATATTAATAAAAATTCAATTTTATTAAGGTGCAGGACAAAGTGCAACAGTGCTTTACAACCACGGTTTAACAGGGTTAGTAGCACTGTACAGAATTCTATAGCAGAGGTCACATAATAATTTATGTATCTAGATATAAACCAATATATATACATATCTGTGAAATATACCAACTAATATATGGTGACGATCATTCATACACAGGGGTAACACAGTATAGTGACTTGCTCAGTCCTAGATTTTACTGGACACTCCAAATATAAATAAACCACCATCCCGGAATATTATAAGTCACCCCTCTACACCCTCATAACCCTACCTATTTCAAATGGTATTAACTACTCACTCCCCATAGGTATATAATTGGGGCATCCAAGTGAGGGGTTAAAGTGCTGGTAGCATAAGTGTGTATCCTATTGAGGGGTTAAAGTGCTAGTAGCATGAGTCAATATACCACATGAGGGGTGAAAAATGCAAGCAGCTAAGTTTGTTTACCTTGGAGGTGGCTGGAGAGGTCCCAGTAAAAGTCCTAACACCCTTGGCCGTGCGCCCCAATTCGCATATCGGTCACTCCTTCATCAGGGGGTGCCCCAATGCACATATCGGTCACTGCTTCATCAGGGGGCGCCCCAATGCACATATCGGTCACTCCTTCATCAGGGGCTGCCCCAATGCACATATCGGTCACTCCTTCATCAGGGGGCGCCCCAATGCACATATCGGTCACTCCTTCATCAGGGGGTGCCCCAATGCACATATCGGTCACTCCTTCATCAGGGGGTGCCCCAATGCACATATCGGTCACTCCTTCATCAGGGGGTGCCCCAATGCACATATCGGTCACTCCTTCATCAGGGGGCGCCCCAATGCACATATCGGTCACTGCTTCATCAGGGGGCGTGACACAAGTGAGAAAGTGTGTGCTAGAAAAAGAATACCCCGACCAATTAGAAAAGGTGCTCAAAACATATGATCATTCCCTCAGCTGTTCACAACGGAAATCCTAGTCACTAGTCATGTGATCATTAAGATTCAATGTCAATGTAAGTCACTCTTATGGTAAAGACCATCACTTAGTATAGGCTGCATACTCATCCATGTCTGAGCACCTTTTCTCATTGGTCGGGGTATTCTTTTTATAGCACACACTTCTGACAGGCCAATAAGCCTATCAGAAGCTTCCAAACACATGACATCATATGGGCTGTTCCAAATTGTATAAAGGCATAATAAACTTAGTGTATGTAATCTTGTGACTTTGCTGAAAGTAATAAAAATGATGTAAAACATTCTGTCATTATTCAGACACTTGATAAATATTAATAATTATGGTAATCCTGATTGACCTAAAAAGTCAAGGTTTATTCTGATTTCATGTCAGATAGTGAGAAAATCATGCAGATGTGTGTTTTTATATAGAGTATGGAAACGTCTGCTTTCACCTGTAGATATTGATGATGTATCCTTACCTTTTGGATAAATCATCCATATCCGGTCTTTTTGGGTCTGACGTCCGTCACCCCCATGTTCAGCTGTGCACAGGGTCTCTGCAGCCAGAAGTGAAGTAGCTCCATTCACTGTATAGGGTTGTCTTATATAGAAACATCCCCGCTCATGTCCTCTAAACCACGAAGTGGGACATCAAAAAGTATTTTTACCAGGGCACCATTCAGCCTAAAGCCCGGTCTTGTTCTCCCCTGTAATGTACAGAAATGCATCCAGCTGTTTACCAGGGTTGGGGATACATCCATCTATTGCTGTATAGTGTATATATAAACTTTCTGCACAATGGAGTTACAGAGGCTCCATGTATTGTGGCATCTGGGCACAATGTAATAAAAGCATCATTTTTTTTCATTGTTTTTAAGATGTGAGACCTGACTCTCCCCATCAGTGAGTTCATCGGAAGCGACACCGGCAGTGTATCCAGCCAGGATCACCGCAGAAAGCAAAGCTGTACAGTGAGTATAACGGCGGAGGTCCTGGGCCCCTCTGTCCTTCCTCCTTAGACTGATATGACATCACAGTGACATCACGATGGAGACGAGTTCTGTGGCTGCTGTCTTCCCCCTGTGTGGACTCTCCTCTGTCTGCTGTCTCTCTCCTAATATATGTAAATAAATGTATTTTTAGTTAAAAATCTGTTTCTGTGTTTTTTTTTTTAAATAATAAAACAAGCAGCTACTCGCTGCCAACCCCACCTGCCTGGTGTTACCTTTGCTGGCAATGAAAAATACAGGGGAGCCCTATTTTTTTTTTTTTAGTTACGGTATTTAAATATATAACTGAAAAGAAAAATTGGTGTGGGCTTCACCATATTTTCTATTGCCAGCCAAAATAACCAAGGCAGCTGGGGGCTGTAATTCTCAGCATGGTAAGCCCCAAGCGTTCTGTGCCCCCACACTGAAAATTGCCTCCATGAGAAGACGCCAAAACTGGCGGTTACCCCGCTCCTCCACCTACTGTGTAGTGGTGGCAGACTCACTAACAAAGAGGTTGATGTCAGAATTTTTTGGCAGCTGACGTCAGGCCCTGTTGCTAATGTCAGTCTTCAGTATGACAGCTGGTCATTAGCAATATTTTCAGTAAAGAGACAAAACACAGAGAAAAATCCTTTATTGCCTACAAAATAGACAGAATTCCTCGTTATCCACTTTATTAGCTCCCATCAAATTCCCCTCCGACGTAATCCTGTTATTACTGTAATCTAGAGGTGAGGCGGTGTGATGCGACACGTGGCCACCATCTTTGTATATGCAAGTGTCCAAAGATGGCAGACGCGTGAGTGTGGGCGGGAGTGAGCAGGAAGTGTGGAGGGTGAAATGACCTTCAGTTATGTTATCTGGCTCTGTCCATGTTTGCGGGGGTAAATAGCTTGCATGGGGCTGCAGCGATGGGTTTGTGGCAGGCATGCTGCGCTGTTAGGTGACTGAGCGGGGGTTATTGGGCTGCAGGTGGCTTGTGCAGGGGTGTTTGTAGTGTTGGCGGAACCACTTGCAGGTGGCATATTTGCACACCCATCACTTAAGTGTTCAAATATGGCCACCAGAAGTAGTGCTGGCCAATCCTCCGTGATAGGAGGGCACGATTAGGGTTAGGGATTAGGGAAGTGGATGACAGACGCCCCAAGGTAAGTATTATACAAGATATTGGCTGCGTTATATTATATGGAGGTTGCATAACATTATTTGGAGGCAGCATTATATTACATGGAAGACTATGTGGGGTGCATTATAATATACTAGCTGTGAGCCCGATGCGATTGCATCGGGATTCTAGAATCTGTGTATAGTTTACTGAGTATACTTGAAATATGGCGGCATAGCGGCAGCTGCTATTCCGATTGTTCGGCGCGCTGAAGGCGGCGAACAATCAGAATAGCGATGTGCTGTATGGCGCCATACTTCAAATAGATGGAATATGTAGAGTTTCACATTGACCGCTGTAAGTGCTGTGGTCACTCTGTGTTGACAGCGAGCAATCAGTATAGCACCTTACTTACAGTGGTAAATTTGAAACTCAAAGTCGTCCACTATATATGTATGGGAAGTGAGGTGCTATTCAGATTGGTCAGCGGCAGCACACAGCAACGAATTAGAATAGCGCGTGACTTACTATAGAGATATAATGGAGGACTTTGAGTTTGAAATTTACCGCTGAAAGTGAGGCGCTATGCTGATTGGTCGCTGTGTGGTGCTCCGACTATTCAGCATAGCGCCTTACTTCCCATAAGGATGCATAGTGGTGTTTAGAGGAATTTATGGCAGGGCCCTTGGTTTCATTTTTAGACACGGCACTCAGCGCTTGTCGGTCGTCGGCGGAGCGGGAGCTCCAGCAACGGCTCGCAATGGCCGCTCTGCGAAAGATAGATATAGTTTGATATATAGATATAGATAGATAGATAGATAGATAGAAATACATAGCTACATAGATAGATAGAAAGAAATAGATAGAGAAAAATAGATAGATAGATAGATATTAATACATAGATAGATAGAAATAGATATAGATAGATAGATAGATATTGATAGATAGATATTAATAGATAGATAGATAGATAGATAGATAGATAGATAGATAGATAGATAGATAGATAGATAGATAGATAGATAGATAAAGAGCTAAAAATAAAGAAAGATAAATAGCAAAAAAAATTTTTTTGGACCGGCAATAGCCGAGCCCCGTGGCCGAAAATAGAACCAGAAGGTCGGCCATATATTTAGCGAGACACCGCTAATGTATGTCTATGGGAAGTGAGGCGGTATTCTGATTGATCGCCGTTAGCACACAGCAACCAATCAGAATCGCGCCTCACTTCCCATAGACATACATAGCGGTGTGTCGGCGATTTTATGGCCGTGCCCCTGGTTCTATTTTCGGCCAGGGGACTGGGCTCTGGTCGGTAGTTCGACGGGGCCGGAAACTCGCAATGAGCGCTTCGCGGCGATAGGTAGCGTATCAGCAACGACTCGCAATGATTGCGAGTCGTTGGTAAGGCGCGAGCAATGTCGGCGAAACGCTCATTGCGAGTTTCCGGCCCCGTGGAACGACGGATCAGAGCCGAGTCCCCTGGCCGAAAATAGAACCAGGGGCCCGGCCATAAAATCGCCGACACACCGCTATGTATGTCTATGGGAAGTGAGGCGCTCTTCTGATTGGTCGGTGTGTGCTGACGGCGACCAATCAGAATAGCGCCTCACTTCCCATAGACATAGAATGGACGAAAATTCTTCCATTCTATGTCTATGGGAAGTGAGGCGCTATTCTGATTGGCTGGCGGCAGTAGACAGCGACCAATCAGAAGAGCGCCTCACTTCTCATAGACATAGAATGGAGGATTTTTCGTCCATTCTATCGCAATGAGAAGTGAAGAGGACATCGGAGCCGGAGATGGCGGAAAGAAGAGAGAAGACCCCCGGGGCCGGACGAAGAGGACGCCTGGCCGGACGGAGGACTTGTGGATCGGACGGACGATGACATGAAGAAGAAGACATGTAAGTGATCGACGGCGGCGGTGAGTTAGGGGACGGCGGGGGCTTAGGGTGTAGCGCCTTAGGGGGTAGAGACAGCGGCGGGGGACAACGGTGGGAGCTTAGGAGGCGGCGGGCCTTAGGGGGTAGGCGGCGGGGCTTAGGGGGTATCGGCGGGGGCTTAGGATGCGGCGGGGCTTAGGGGGTAGGGGCTTAGGAGGCAGCGGGGCTTAGGGGGTATCGGCGGGGGCTTAGGATGCGGCGGGGCTTAGGGGGTAGGGGCTTAGGAGGCGGCGGGGCTTAGGATGCGGCGGAGCTTAGGGTAGGGGCTTAGGGGGTAGGGGCTTAGGAGGCGGCGGGGCTTAGGGGGTATCGGCGGGGGCTTAGGATGCGGCGGGGCTTAGGGGGTAGGTGCTTAGGAGGCGGCGGGGCTTAGGATGCGGCGGAGCTTAGGGGGTAGGGGCTTAGGAGGCGGCGGGGCTTAGGGGGTAGGGGCTTAGGGGCGGCGAGGGCTTAGGAGGCGGCGGGGCTTAGGATGCGGCGGAGCTTAGGGGGTAGGGGCTTAGGAGGCGGCGGGGGATTTAGGATGCGGCGGGGCTTAGGAGGCGGCGGGGCTTAGGATGCGGCGGAGTTTAGGGGGTAGGTGCTTGGCTTAGGGGGTATCGGCGGGGGCTTAGGATGCGGCGTGGCTTAGGGGGTAGGGGCTTGGCTTAGGGGGTATCGGCGGGGCTTAGGGGGTAGGGGTTTAGGGGCGGCGGGGGTTAGGGGGTGGGGGTAGCGACAGCAGCGGGAGCTTAGGAAGCGGCGGAGCTTACGGGCGGACAGGCGTATGGGCATGGGGCTGTAGTATACCATAGCGGTGTAGACTACAGCCCCATGCTGTGGGTTTGTTCGCGGGGCAACGACTCGCAATGCCCGCTTTGCGGGCATTGCTTCGCGAGTCGGCAACGACTCGCAATGCCCGCTCTGCGGGCATTGCTTCGCGGGTCGCGTGGCCGCTACGCGGCCACGGACAGAGTCCTAGAGAAAGTTCCGAGCTACGCGAACAAAGCCACAGGAAGTAGCGCCGGTCTCGTCGGAAGTCGCTACGGCAATTATATAATAGATAGAGGACTAGGAGGAAGCATTATTCTACATAGAAGGCAATATGGTGCCCATTATAGTATATGGAGGACCAGGGCCGGCCTTAGGCTGAATGGTGCCCTGTGCAAATTTTCCATTTGGTGCCCCCACCATGATGATTTGTTTCTCATCTGATTTAAATGCATCATGAACAAATCATTAAAGTCATTATCAGTACTTGAATACAACACCAGAACCTTCATCAGTACAGGAATATATACTCAGAACCTTAATCAGTAAATTAACAAATCACCAGATCCACCATCAATACAGGAGTACAACACAAGAATCACCATCAATCACTAAATGATCACCAGAACCATTACCATTACATGAGTATATCACCAAAACTATCATCAGTAAATGAATACATCACGAGAACAATGATCAACACATTTATGCAGATACACATATAACCATATCCATCTTAAAAGAGATAGTATTACAGTGTTGGCCAAAAGTATTGACACCCCTGCAATTCTGTCAGATAATACTCAGTTTCTTCCTGAAAATGATTGCAATCACAAATTCTTTGGTATCTTTATTTAATTTGCCTTAAATGAAAAAACACAAAAGAGAATGAAGCAAAAAGCAAAACATTGATCATGTCACACAAAACTCCAAAAATGGGCCGGACAAAAGTATTGGCACCCTCAGCCTAATACTTGGTTGCACAACCTTTAGCCAAAATAACTGCGATCAACCGCTTCCGGTAACCATCAATGAGTTTCTTACAATGCTCTGCTGGAATTTTAGACCATTCTTCTTTGGTAAACTGCTCTAGGTCCCTGATATTTGAAGGGTGCCTTCTCCAAACTACCATTTTCAGATCTCTCCACAGGTGTTCTATGGGATTCAGGTCTGGACTCATTGCTGCCACCTTAGAAGTCTCCAGTGCTTTCTCTCAAAACCATTTTCTAGTGCTTTTTGAAGTGTGTTTTGGGTCATTGTCCTGCTGGAAGACCCATGACCTCTGAGGGAGACCCAGCTTTCTCACACTGGGCCCTACATTATGCTGCAAAATGTGTTGGTAGTCTTCAGACTTCATAATGCCATGCACACGGTCAAGCAGTCCAGTGCCAGAGGCAGCAAAGCAACCCCAAAACATCAGGGAACCTCCGCCATGTTTGACTGTAGGGACCGTGTTCTTTTCTTTGAATGCCTTTTTTTTTCTCCAATAAACTCTATGTTGATGCCTTTGCCCATAAAGCTCTACTTTTGTCTCATCTGACCAGAGAACATTCTTCCAAAACGTTTTAGGCTTTCTCAGGTAAGTTTTGGCAAACTCCAGCCTGGCTTTTTTATGTCTCGGGGTAAGAAGTGGGGTCTTCCTGGGTCTCCTACCATACAGTCCCTTTTCATACAGACGCCGACGGATAGTACAGGTTGACACTGTTGTACCCTCGGACTGCAGGGCAGCTTGAACTTGTTTGGATGTTAGTCGAGGTTCTTTATCCACCATCCGCACAATCTTGCGTTGAAATCTCTCGTCAATTTTTCTTTTCCAAACACATCTAGGGAGGTTAGCCACAGTGCCATGGGCTTTAATCTTCTTGATGACACTGCACACGGTAGACACAGGAACATTCAGGTCTTTGGAGATGGACTTGTAGCCTTGAGATTGCTCATGCTTCCTCACAATTTGGTTTCTCAAGTCCTCAAACAGTTCTTTGGTCTTCTTTCTTTTCTTCATGCTCAATGTGGTACACACAAGGACACAGGACAGAGGTTGAGTCAACTTTAATCCATGTCAACTGGCTGCAAGTGTGATTTAGTTATTGCCAACACCTGTTAGGTGCCACAGGAAAGTTACAGGTGCTGTTAATTACACAAATTAGAAAAGTATCACATGATTTTTCTAACAGTGTCAATACTTTTGTCCACCCCCTTTTTTATGTTTGGTGTGGAATTATATCCAATTTGGCTTTAGGACAATTCTTTTTGTGTTTTTTTCATTGAAGACAAATTAAATGAAGATAATAATACCAAAGAATTTGTGATTGCAATCATTTTCAGGAAGAAACTGAGTATTATCTGACAGAATTGCAGGGGTGTCAATACTTTTGGCCAACACTGCATGGTGGTGATGTGGCCCCTGGCCGGGTGCATCACACGGGTTATCAGTGCAGGTCTCTGTTCACATGGGCCGGTTTTCCTGATTGTGTGTGCTGTGTGAAACCTGTCTGGTGTACAGGGGGTTAACAGCTGAAGGGTTTTCATGCGCTGAGTGAACAGCTGAAGGGTTTTCATGCGCTGAGTGAACAGCTGAGAGTGAGTGCTGAAGATCTGGGTTAATTCATCAGCCTAATGAGCGGATGTGTCTGAACCTGGGTATGAGTGCTTTGCTGGGCTAAACCTGAATGGTGCACAGGGGGTTAATCACATCTCAGGTCTGTGTATGAGTGAGATGTGCTGATTGACTCACTATGTTGCAGCTGTGGGTGAGGCAGCCTGGATAAGAACCTTCCATGTGTCTGAGTGAGGAGAGGACGATGGGAGTCAGAAGTCCAGACCACTGCCATGTGAAGACTTGCTGTAAGTGATCCATCCCCGGTGGGGGAAGTGAAGGGAGCCTGCCAGCTCCATGCTGGTGCACCTAATGTATGCATGCCAGCCAGTGATGAGGACTGAGGATGGCTCAAGGGCTAGGCGGTCGTATGTGTGATTTAAGGACTGGAGACGGCTCAAGGGCCAGGCGGTCATATGGACGGTGAGAGAGACCGAGGACGGCTCAAGGGCCAGGCGGCCATAAGTGTAGCCGACTTTGGGACTGCCTGTATTAGTCGTGATATGGTCCCGTTGACTATGTGATGAGTTATGTAAAAATGCCGTGTGATGGATGTGATGGCTTATGTAAAAATGCCATGTGTGATGTATGATGTGTATGATGCAGTGTGGGTTGAGACTCCCTAGGAGTAGGTTGAGGATCCCTATAATAGGATGGGGAATAATCCCTGTCAGGGTGTTAGGCGGAGGTAACCGCCATTGGGACCGACAATAGGTCATGAAATGGTCCCGTTGATCCTCATGTGAATGTAATGTAACCAGGGTGTAATGTAATGTGAATGTCATATACTGCAATGTAATGATATGCATATTATATGTGAAAATGTAAAGGGTGTTGTGTGTTACCAGTGGTTTATGGCGTTAAATAAACTATTGTGCGTTATGTTATCCGATAAAAATGTAGTCGCTGCCGTCACTTTCCCCGTGCCAAGCGGGTTCCCCTGGGGCGCTACCTCACAGTATACATAGCAAAATTAATAGCTGTTAGTAAATTCTACTTTGCAATACCTTTGTACATTTGGTAGACACTGCCAGTGATTCTCTATGGGCCCCTAACCAGGTAATCATGTTTACAACTATAGTGTTGCACCCTATCAGGGATTCAGGAGAATGTGCTGGTGGGGCCATTCACAGTAATGATACAGATGGAGTCAAAGTGAGCTGTCAGATATCATTTTTGGTCATATACCCCTAGCTGACAACCCCTTTAATGACATTGGCTGTACATTTGGGCTTGGTGTCCTGCTGCAAAATAAATGTGGAGCTAATCAGACGCCTGCTTGATTGTCTTGTGGACAAAAATGATGGTGGACAGAGCACACGGTGACTATCTGCATCATTATAGTCAATGTCCCTATCAGCGTCTACAATCAAATGCTGTTTTGCAAGGGGCTCGGACGAACGCCCTAATGGAGCCACTACATGAATGCTGAACCACTATCTGAACATAAAAGTACTCCTTATGGTGCATTTACACAACACAGGCTGCAAAACGTTTGTCCATTGGGTGAAATACGTTATAAGCTCATTGTTCTCTGCAGCATAGTCCTGCATATACATGTGCTGCCGAGAACAATATTATAACTTGTGCACAGAAGGAGCACATTATAGGGGTTGTCCAGGTTTGTCTTGTGATATAGGTAAAACGAGGCCGTGTACATCTAGTCAGAATGTGGCCAGAAGTGTTCAAATCGCACTGCAGTGGTCACATGACAGCGCGCTCTCACCACCGACACCGGTACACCCTGATAGCACACAGTGCGCATGCTATGAGGATTCACAAGTCTGCAGTCAGAGGCTATTAAACGACTGATGATCGGTTACATACACCAGGCCAGCGGTCGTTTATAAGCGGCAATTGTCCAGTATAAACGCTCCCTTAGATCCAGGTACCTGATTAGTTGACTTTTTCTCTGATTGGATTTGGCTCATCCGATTCGTCTTCATCTGGTTCAGACATCATGATGACTTTCCCATCCACAGCTCGTCTCTGAAGACTTCCAGCCTCTCTGCTCTTCTGCGGAACATTCCAACACAATGCCCTGAGAGATAACAGCATCAATATAATTACACCTAAATAAAGATATCTGCATATGCCGTACACTACATAAGCCTTATATTATGTACCTGAATGCATATCTCACCATAGAGGAAATCCAGCAAATCCATGTTCTAATTTACAATGTCGACTTTATTAGCAGAAGTAAAAGCTTCACATCTACAGAGGTAGCCGACACGTTTCCATCGTTAGGTCGTGGTCTTCATCAGTAAGGCCTGGTGGATGAAAAGCGTCTGTTGTGACGTCGGCTGCCTCTGTGGACGTGAAGCTTTTTACTTGTGCTAATAAAGTCGACGTTTTACATTGTGACATCAATTCACTGGATTTCCTCTATGTGATTTATGTACCTGCAGCCCCGGAGCAGCGCTCGTCCTGGCCGATCTGTTCCTGATCGTAGAGGTGTGCAATTAATCAGTGAGCTGCCTTCATCCTCTCCCCTTCTCTGTTAGGGTTTGTGCACACAGGACGGTTTTGCTGCGTTTTTCCTGCGGTTTCTGCATTTAGTTTACGATTGGTTTTATGGTAATTTATGCTAATTTGTTCCTGCGGTTTTGATTCCCAGCAAAACCAATGTATTTCACAGAAACTCTGCCCACACATTGGTTCTGCAAGTGTCAAGAACTGTCAAATCCCTGAGGTTTTGGTGCAGATGGGAAAGAATTGACATGTTCATTATTTTCCTGCATTTTTGTTAAAGTCAATGGAAAAAACGCAGGAAAAACGCAGAAAAAACGCGCAAAAAACGCAGACAAGATCACAGCTAATCTCCTGTCAAGGACTCTGGGATCCTCAGGTTTTGCTGCGTTCAGGACTGTGGGCACAGACCCTTATACACTTGAATAAATATTTGCTCCACTATATCCCTGCCCAAAAAGTGACCCCCCCTACACTGTCTCTCACTACACATGCCCTCCTTACTGTCCCCTTCATATACTGTGACACCATCCCTCCTCCACAAACTACAGCTGCATCACTGGTTTTCCTTATGAAAATATTCTTCAAACCCTCCCCCCATCTAAACCATGGCCTATACGCTGTCTGTACTACCAATGTACCTGCGATATGACCCATACTGTCAACAACTTTCATGCCCCTCCTCACTCTACCCCCTCTACATATGGTTCCACCTTTTCACATGGTACCTCCTCTATAATTTGCCCTCACACAGCTTGTACCCCCACATCACACACCCTGCACCCCTCATCACACAGCCTGTACCCCAACATCACACAGCTTGTACCCCCACATCACACAGCCTGTACCTGCACATCACACACCCTGCACCCCTCATCACACAGCCTGTACCTGCACATCACACAGCCTGTACCTGCACATCACACAGCCTGTGCCTGCACATCACACAGCCTGTACCTGCACATCACACATCCTGCACTCATCACACAGCCTGTACCCCTATATCACACAACCCGTATCCCCACATCACACAACCCGTATCCCCACATCACACAACCCGTATCCCCACATCACACAACCCGTATCCCCACATCACACAACCCGTATCCCCACATCACACAACCCGTATCCCCACATCACACAACCCGTATCCCCACATCACACAACCCGTATCCCCACATCACACAGCCTCTACCCCACATCACACAGCCTCTACCCCACATCACACAGCCTCTACCCCACATCACACAGCCTCTACCCCACATCACACAGCCTCTACCCCACATCACACAGCCTCTACCCCACATCACACAGCCTCTACCCCACATCACACAGCCTCTACCCCACATCACACAGCCTCTACCCCACATCACACAGCCTCTACCCCACATCACACAGCCTCTACCCCACATCACACAGCCTCTACCCCACATCACACAGCCTCTACCCCACATCACACAGCCTCTACCCCACATCACACAGTCTGCAGGGGAGGACCTACCGTGGTGCAACTGGTGCAGCTGCACCAGGGCCCCGACAGGCTAGGGGGCCCCCCTCAAGGCACGTAGAATAAGCCGACATGCTGCCGGCCACGCCTCTTCTAGCTGCCGGCCACGCCCCCTCACAGCAGCTCAGGAGCGAGGACAGAGCCCCAATCACAGTGCAGAGAGTCAGTCTAGTGACCTCTCCTGCACTGTGGGGAGAACCTCACTCAACCAATCCTGGCAATGCGCGCGGACCTCTGAAATTCTCTCCACATGGCTGATGGCTGTTCAGCATCGGCAGCAGCAGATGAGGGGACACAGCTCTGCACAAGGACCCAGGTACAAGGTAAGGGACCAAAGACAGGGCACAGGCTGAGGACAGACCCGGGGGGGGGGGGGGGGGGGGGTTTGCTGCTCTGTACACTGCTTTTATGCTTTTACAGGACCTGTGATGATGTCACATTGAGGGGAGGAGTCAGTGGTCACATGATCAGCTCCTCTGTGTATGCAGGATTCTGCTGTGCTGGTTGTCATGGTGCTGGATGAGATGAAGTTTATGTCAGGAGGGATTTACAGTGTGGATGTAGCAGAGCCAAGTGTGTATGAGGTGTATGGAGCGGAGTTCAGAGTGTATACGTGGTGTACGGAGCGGAGCCGAGTGTGTACAAGATGTACGGAGCAGAGCCGAGTGTGTACGTAGCGGAGCCGAGTGTGTACGAGGTGTACGGAGTAAAGCCGAGTGTGTACGAGGTGTACGGAGCAGAGCCGAGTGTGTACGAAGTGTACGGAGCGGAGCCGTGTGTGTACGAGGTGTACGGAGCGGAGCCGAGTGTGTACGAGGTGTACGGAGTAAAGCCGAGTGTGTACGAGGTGTACGGAGTGGAGCCGAGTGTGTACGAGGTGTACGGAGCGGAGCCGAGTGTGTACGAGGTGTACGGAGCGGAGCCGAGTGTGTACGAGGTGTACGGAGCGGAGCCGAGTGTGTACGAGGTGTACGGAGCAGAGCCGAGTGTGTACGAGGTGTACGGAGCGGAGCCGTGTGTGTACGAGGTGTACGGAGCGGAGCTGTGTGTTGTACGAGGTGTACGGAGCAGAGCCGAGTGTGTGCGAGGTGTACGGAGCAGAGCAGAGTATGTACGAGGTGTACGGAGCGGAGCCACGTGTGTGCAGAGCCGCGTGAGTATGAGGCAGGGCCACATGTGCGGGACATATGGAGTAAAGCCGCGTGTGCATAAGGTTGATGGAGTGGAGCTGCATATGCTGGGGCGTCCTGTAGAGGAGCCGCATGTGTACGGAGCGGAGGCGTGTGCGCAGGGCATGTGGAGCGGAGCCGCGTGTCTACAAGGCATTTGGAGCGGAGCCACGTGCGTACAAGGTGTGTGTGCGCCAGTGGTAGTTCCCCGCGGATGCCGCTCCCGTTCCTATAGTCCCGGCTGCCTCTGCCGACAGCATTCTTCCCTCGAGTCCTGGCTGAGCTGTCTGCTTTTTGCAGCTCAGCATGGTGGGGCACGATGATGTCATCACTGAGTGCCACTGTGCTGATACGTGCAGAGCGGAGCAGCAAGAAGAGAGGTGAGTATTTAGTTGTTTTTTTTTAACCCGTGAATACAGTGATGGGAGACTATGTAATGTGCAATATAACATAGGAGGAGTATGGGGTGCAATATACTATATGGAGGAATATGAGGGCCCATTATACTATATGGAGGACTATGGGACTGCCTTATACTATATGGAGGGCTATGCGGGTGTATTATAATATATGGAGGGTCGTGGAATGCATTATAATATATGGAGGACTATGGATGATGTATTAAAATATATATAGCCAATTATATAATATGGAAGCCATTTTAATATATCTGGAGGGCTCTGTGGGGGCATGATAATATTTGGAGGGGTGTGAGGAAGCCTTTATACTTTATGCAGGGCTCTTTGAGGGTTGCGTTGTAAATAAATATTACAATCTATATGTTTACATTACTTTGTTGCCACTATGAGGGGCGGGGGGGGGCCCCCAAAAAATTTCTTGCACCGGGGCCCACTACAGTCTGGGTCTGCCCCTGACAGTCTGTATCCCTACATCACACAGTCTGTATCCCTACATCACACAGCCTCTACCCCACATCACAACACACCCTGTACTCTAACATCACACAGTCTGTATCCCTACATCACACAGTCTGTACCCCACAGTCTGTTCTCCATATCTCCCATCTTCCCTCATTACCTGTCACACGATCCTCCATCTCCTCCAGCTTTTCCTTTGCATCCTGCTGCTTCAAACACTGGCTCCTCCCACACAGGTCACATGATCATGACATCATCACAGGTCCTGTACCCCCTCCAGCAGTGTATTGTATTCAGTGTGGGGCAGGAGCTGATTTTAGCCCCTCTGTCCCCACAGTGCAGACAGTATAGCCCCTGAGGGAGAGTGACTATCCCCCCCCAACACACTCATCTGCAGAGGAACAGTCAGGGGCACAGCAGACACACAGTGAAGAGAAGCAGGAAGTGAACGTGACGTGCTCTCCCTGCAGCGCCCCCTGGCGGCCGGCGCCCTGTACGACCGCACCACTCTATGGAGCCGGCTATGTGGAGGACTATGTGGGGCCATTATAATACTGGACTGGCATTGTTTAGGGCATTATAATATTTGTAGGGCTGTGAAGGAGCAGTTCCACTTTATGGAGGCCTCTGTAGGGCCATTATACTGTACTAGAAGATGGAGGCCTGATGCTTTCTCATCTGGAGGGCAGTGACATCACAATGGGTGCGGGGTCTGTGGTGCTCGGGGCAGAGGCTGTCTGTCCCCCTGTGCGGTCTCTCCCCTTTCCACTGTTTTTACCCCTCACTCTGTCCCCCTGTGCTGCCTCATCTCTGCCCCTTGTGGTCACTCTCTGCCTCCCCTGTGGTCACTCTCTGCCCCCTGTGGTCACTCTCTGCCTCCCCTATGGTCACTGTCTGCCCCTTGTGGTCACTCTCTGCCTCCCCTATGGTCACTGTCTGCCCCTTGTGGTCACTCTGCCTCCCCTGTGGTCACTCTGCCTCCCCTGTGGTCACTCTCTGCCTCCCCTGTGGTCACTCTCTGCCTCCCCTGTGGTCACTCTCTGCCCCCTGTGGTCACTCTCTGCCTCCCCTATGGTCACTGTCTGCCCCTTGTGGTCACTCTCTGCCCCTGTGGTCACTCTCTGCCTCCCCTATGGTCACTGTCTGCCCCTTGTGGTCACTCTGCCTCCCCTGTGGTCACTCTCTGCCTCCCCTGTGGTCACTCTCTGCCTCCCCTGTGGTCACTCTCTGCCTCCCCTGTGGTCACTGTCTGCCCCCTGTGGTCACTGTCTGCCCCCTGTGGTCACTCTCTGCCTCCCCTGTGGTCACTCTCTGCCTCCCCTGTGGTCACTCTCTGCCTCCCCTGTGGTCACTCTCTGCCTCCCCTGTGGTCACTGTCTGCCTCCCCTTGTGGTCACTCTCTGCCTCCCCTGTGGTCACTGTCTGCCCCTTGTGGTCACTCTGCCTCCCCTGTGGTAACTGTCTGCCTCCCCTGTGGTAACTGTCTGCCTCCCCTGTGGTCACTGTCTGCCTCCCCTGTGGTCACTGTCTGCCTCCCCTGTGGTCACTGTCTGCCTCCCCTGTGGTCACTGTCTGCCTCCCTGTGGTCACTGTCTGCCTCCCCTTGTGGTCACTGTCTGCCTCCCCTTGTGGTCACTGTCTGCCTCCCCTTGTGGTCACTGTCTGCCTCCCCTTGTGGTCACTGTCTGCCTCCCCTTGTGGTCACTGTCTGCCTCCCCTTGTGGTCACTGTCTGCCTCCCCTGTGGTCACTGTCTGCCTCCCCTGTGGTCACTGTCTGCCTCCCCTTGTGGTCACTGTCTGCCTCCCCTTGTGGTCACTGTCTGCCTCCCCTGTGGTCACTGTCTGCCTCCCCTGTGGGCACTGTCTGCCTCCCCTGTGGGCACTGTCTGCCTCCCCTGTGGGCACTGTCTGCCTCCCCTGTGATCATTCTCATGCGGCGGAGTCTTGAGGAAGAGAAGAGGATAGTGGCATGAGAAACTGGCGCAGTTCCTCATTCGGGGGGGCTGTGGGGTGAGCAAGGTGAGCAGAGTGAAAATCGGGCGAGAGCAGGTTGAGCGGGATGTGGAGTGAGAGAGAGCAGAGTGCGTGCAGTAAAGACTGCATAGAGTGAAGTGCGGGGAGAGTGCAGTGCGGGGAGAGTGCAGGGAAAGTGTAGTTCGGGGAGAGTGCAGGGAGAGTGGAGTGCAGAGTGACTGCAGAGTGAGTGCAGTGGAGAGTTTGGGGAGAGTGCAGTGCCGGATGAGTGTGGGGTGATTGTGGTACGGACTGCAGTACCTGGCTGCTGCTGCTGTCTGTGCTCCCCAAAGTCCATGTCAGCTTAAGGACATGTGGTGACATCACTGTCGTGATCTTGGTCCGCCAATGACAGTGACATCACCACAGGTCCTGTAAGCTTATCAGGCGGCAGCTCACATGTCCTGCGCATCATGCAATAAAAGGAAAATCACTTTGTAAGGGCTGCAAAGTTGTGAGATATGTTCTTTTGTGACCTAGGCGAATATTTTTATTATATGTTTTGGGGGTATATGATGCCAATTAGCAATTCTGCTATAGGGGGCCCATGATTTCCATGTACACCCCTGATTATGGATGGCACTGACACCATGTATTATGGCACATGGGACCAAAGGTGACCCTAGCCTCTCTGCTGCCTGACGCAAACTGCATAACAGCGCCCTCCCTCTAGTATATTTTTAAATTGGTAGAAATAAATCTGGTTCACACAGATTTATATCTATCCTGTAAAAATGAGGACAATAGTGGCCATTTTAATTTAGAGAAATAGAAAAAAAGATGTCCAAACACAAGAATGTCAGCGCCATCACATGCACACACAAGAACCACACAGAAGAATCCAGAATAAGGATCATTAATGGCAATGTCAGGTTTGGCACAAGCATACAGACACACAATGATGGCTGGCAGAACTGTGGTCCTGTAGGCAGACACAGTCCTACATCCTTATAGCACAGGAGGCAGCAGTGATTTTACCTGCCCCAGGGCCATGGGGTACCCAGTCCCAGGCGTTGATTTAGTTGGGGATGTTATCGGGCCTGTTGCCCGGTTCCGTGGCCCTGCTGGTCGCTGAAAAGGGGAACAGTCAATAAAAATGGCAGAAATAGTTTCTCATGACGCCTCCTATGGCTCCGGTAAGATTACCGGCGCTGAGGGACAGACCTCCGGAGTGATGGTGAAGCAGCAAGGTGGATTCGCTCCCCGTAGGCGGAGCGGGATCCCCGGGGCAGTAGTGGATGATGGAAGTTGGGGAACAGGTCGGTGACTCCTCAGGCGCAGGTGAATGAATTACACCACACAGTTTATAACTTGCAACGGGTTTACTGGCTGTTCTTTAACTCCTTGCCGACACAGGACGTTGTACAACGTCATGGGCCGGTAAGGGGTATTTGATGTGAGCTCCGGCGCGGAGCTCACATCAAAGTTCCGACATCTCAGCTGATCTCATCAGCTGAGATGTCAGGGTAACATCACCAATCGGATCCGGGATCCGATCGGCGCTATTATAACCCCTTGGATCCCGCCGTCAATCGCTGACAGCGGGATCCAAGGCGGCCGCGGCGGGGAACGCGCTGTTCCCCGCCTGCTCCGGAGATCCCGCGATAGTATCGCGGGATCTCCGGCGCTCACGTGACAGCCCGGGGTCCTGGCTAGACCCCGGATGCTGTCAGAGCGCAGTAACGTGTAGTGGTTGGCAGGCGCTGCCAACCACAACACGGCCGCGATTCTGGGAGATACAGATGAGCTGCAGCTCATCTGTACCTCCCAGAAGCGATCGGACTGTGCAGCAGGGTGCCTCTCTAAGAGACAGTGTAAAAATAAGAATGAATTGATTAATAAAGTTTTTAAAAACCTGTAAAAAAAAAAAAAAAAAAAAAACATAAGTTCAAATCACCCCCCTTTTCCCCCATTCACAATAAAAGTATTGAAAAAATTTAAAAAATACACGTTTGGTATCGCCTCGTTCAGAATCGCCCGATCTATCATCATATTAATTCCGTTAATGAGAGCCGTAAACTCTGTAGTGGAAAAAATGGTCCAAATGCCAAAATTCAGTTTTTTTTGGTCGCCACAACATTGCTATAAAATGCAGTAACGGGCAATCAAAACTGCGGATGCCCCCCAAAATGGTATCACTAGAAACATCAGCTCAAGACACAAAAAATAAGCTGTCACACAGCCCCATATCCCGCAAAATGAGGACTCTACAGGTCCCAGAACATGGCGCAAAAAGTAAATTTTTGTTTTTTGGCAAACTTCTGAATTTTTTTTCACCACCTAGATACGAATAAAGGTAACATGTTGGGTGTCTACGAACTCGTACCGACCGGAGGTATCATCACGTCATGTCGGTTTTACCACATAGTGAACATGGCGACTAAAATACCCAAAAAACAAACGTACTATTGCACTTTTTTTGCAATTTCCCTGTACACTATATGGTAAAATAAATTATTGCATATGAAAGTACATCTCGTCCCGCAAAAAAACAAGCCATCATATGTCTATATTGACGGAAAAATAAAAACGTTATGGCTCTTGGAAGCAGGGGAGCAAAAAACGAAAATGAAAAATGAAAAATTCCCTGGTCATGAAGGGGTTAAACACAGTCTTTTCGTGTCTGCCTGGCCTGGGTAGACGCTGGTAGTTAGGATGCCGCACTCGGGTCCCTCGGTGGAATGCCTGCTGTTCCTGTCCAGTCCCTTTCTGTTCTCTCTCCTGTCTCCCCAGCGCCTCCGCGCGCAGAGCTTGAAGCCAGTGCCCACGGATCCTCTCTGAGTGACTCCTCTCCGAGCCCTCTGGATCCTCTACGGTGCCTTTTCCTGGGTGCGTCGAGTGTCTGCCTTGACTCCCTGAAGAAGCTCAGGCCTACGGGTTCAGCGCCTCGGGGGTAAACACCCGTACCGCTCTCAGAGCCGGTCCTCCGTTCCGGGACTGAACCTCTCCGACCGGTAGTCATACCGCGTCTGGATTCGGGCGCACTGCAACACCTGGTGCCCCTAGGGTCACCTTCAGACCTAACGGCCCCTCCTCCACTCACTCACTGTCTCACTAACGCTCCTCCCACCCACCCACTTTTCCACCCTGGTACTTCTCCCATGGGACTGGGTCCTCCCTTAGTGGGTCCACCCACGGTCCCCTACCTAGGGTGTGTGTGGATGCGTGTAATGAGGGTCCTTTATGCAGCATCCAAATTTCTCAGCCACAGGAATACTACACACACTTTTATGGGTGCAGTACCCATCCGTGGCGTCCCAACCAGTGGGGCGCCACAGCTTACCAACCTATTATCTCTGGCACATGCCTACAAAGCTCTGGGCAGCTCCAATGTGGCGGCTGCCTGGCACTGACTAGTCAGACATGTCCATGTGGAGCCCACTTGGACGGGGTACTCGGTACCGGACCGGGTTGCTGCTGGGTATATCACGGAGGGCCTGGTCCGGACCGTGTCCCGGGTTCCGCAAGTAAAAGGGGATATTCACAAGGGATTAGGTTTGTCGTGACGCCACCCACGGTTTGTGGTCATTAATGGGACCACCGCTGCTGCAGAACCTCCGGGGATGATGTTAGGCAGCTTGAGATTGAACGGCTCTCCGTAGGTAGAGGTTGGTTTCCCGGGGCAGTGGTAATTAAAGTCTATGATGGATATGATAGATGTGGTAGTAAAGGGATGATAGTGGAGACGGTGGCTGCTTGAGGGGGTAATTAGGACTCGGGTAGAAGGATCACACACTCACGTTTCTGAAGTATTCCAAAGCTTTAAGGCAGATGTTGTAGCAGAGCATTGTCCACGGAGTCTGTACTGGGGCTGGGTTGCTCCCACCCTGTCCAGGTCCTCAGCTTCCTCCTGCTGCACTGTGAGTGTGGCCCTGCTGCTGCTACTAGCTGAGCTGCTGGCACTGTCTCTCTCCTCACAGGTACCCTTGGCTAGGCAACTTGAGTCTTCCGTGTGCTTCTGACGTCGCCGTGTTTCTTCGCTCGGATACAGAATCGATCTACAGCCTCCACTATCCCGGGATTTACCGTGCTGTGTGTGTCAGTCACAGTTTCGGATCCGGTATCCGATCTGTGCGCTTCTCCGTGGTGAGTGGTGATATCACTCAGTCTCCCAGATGTGTTTCTCTGTCTTCAGTTCTTCTTCCCTCAGACCCTGGCTAGGCCCGGAATCAGTGAGCAGACTGTAGAGAAGCCTGACGCAGCTCCTTTACACTACAGTCTCTCTCAGTTCTCCCAGGAACTGGACTCTTCACAGTACTGCTACGTACTGAACTCTCCTACTAAACTCTAACTACTTCCTCTTGACCCGGAGTATATAAGGGAGCTGGTTTAGCTCCCCCTCCTGGCCCAGAGGTGCTAGTGTAGTGTCAGTGTGTTGTGGGGAGAGAACCCGTGTGATGTTACTGTGGCACATTAACCCTTGGGGTGCCACATCCACCGTCCACACACCACATGAAACAACCTGCAGTCTGACAATCAACAAGTCGCCACTGCACTAAGCTGGTAAAATGGCGCATCTCCTGCAACAGACCATACCTCCTTCTAACGAATCACAAGTGCAGCACACGGGGCTGTCTGGAGCTGATAGCAGGGGCTTTCTATTTGGGTTGAGTAAGGGATGTGGGAGCAGGAAGGGGGACGAGCACCATCGACCAACCTCCACTCAGAAGAAAGATGGCTGAATGCCTGTATGTACCGAGGGGCGGCACTGGATGTGGGGTGTAAGTTATGGTCAATCAGTCCTGCAGAAGAGGCGTATGTGAAAGGGACAATGCATCCTGCACCAGGGACGTACAGAGAAATCATGGGGCCCCATAGCAGAAATTGTTATTGCTCCCCCCCAAAAAAAAAATATTTGGCTGGGTCACATAGTTACATATCTAACAACTTCATTGCCCCCATAAAGTATGACGCCAACAAAAGTGCCCCACAAAAACTGTATGATCCGCCCCACAGTGAATTCCGCAACACACACAGTATGATGACCCTACTGTACCCCCTCAACTATCCCAGCACAGTATGATCCCCAACTCTGACCCCCACATAGCCGTCCATGTAGTATAATGGGTCTACATACTGTATGATGGCCCCTGCACCTCTTCACACTGTATAATAACCCCCAACACAGCCCTCAAATAGGCCTCCATAAAGTATAAAGCTCTCTCAGAGCCCTCCAAGTATTATCATGCCCCCCACAGAGGCCTCCAAATATTATAATGGCCTCCATATAATCCTCCATATATTATAATGCACCATCCATATTCCTCCATCTATATACATAATTACCTACTTGCGTGTGTCATCCATTTCCGTCCAGATGTCCATGAAACCCAGAATGCAGTGCGACACCCTGGATGCATGCCAGAAACCATGTTAATACACCCAGGTGATGGGAGTGTCAATATGGAGCCTGCTGGTGGTACAAGGGGCTCCAGCAGGCGCTCCAAATGCCGTAGCCCGAAAACGCCCACCCACTAACCCGTCGTTGCAGCCAGATGCCAGCTATCCCCCCGCCGATAAGCTGAGCTTGATTTACAGGACCTGTGGTGACATAACAATCATGAGCGGAGCTACATCACATGACTATGGCGTCATTTTAAATCCTATAACCACAGACAGACAGTCAGGTACTGCAGCTCGTCCTCCGTTCTGCCCCACTCCACTCTGCTCTACCCCATTCTGCCCCACTCTACTCTGCCCCACTGCACTCTGCTCTACCCCACTCTGCCCCACTCCACTCTACCCTGCTCTGCCCCACTCCACTTTGCCCCTGCTCTGCCCCCACTCTACTCTGCCCCACTCCACTCTGCTCTACCCCACTCTGCCCCACTCCGCTCTGACCTGCACTCCCCCTGCTCTTCCCCACTCCGCTCTGCCCCAATTTGCCCAACTCTGCTCAGCCCCACTTTGCCCCTCTCTGCTCTGCCCTCTCTGCTCTGCCCCACTTTGCCTGCTCCTGTCCACTCTGCCTTTGTTTTGAGGGCGAGCACAGGGGAGGCAGATCCACCACAGTGGGGGGCAAAGTGACCACATGGGAGGAGCATGGAAACAAGAAATGGGGGGCCAGAGAGGCAGCGCAGGTGAGAGGCCGGAGAGAAATTTTCCAGCACATGCAATTACTTTAATCTCTGTTCTTATTCTTACACAGGAATACCAATTCCAAGACATGGATGAAAACTTGGAAAGACTGTGGACATTGTGCCAAGATATCAGAGAGTCAGTAAAAAAATCAGATGGAAAAATAAAGGAGCTTATGGATGAAGTGGCATCACTGCAGGCGAAGAACATCAGGTAAGAAAGAAAGTCTCCTTACAGACTCCATAGACAGCTCTACAAGACAGAGACAGATCTGATAATCTGGGGGGTTTGTAGAGCCTTCAGAAACTTTTCTTTCAATTCAACAAAGTCTACGTTTAACATGTGACACCATAGCTCCTCCCCCTCCATAGAATGTTGTCTGGTTCTGCTTCTAGCTCCTCCCCTCCATAGAATGTTTTCTGGTTCTGTGAAGTGGGTGTGGCTAACTGTAGTGGGCAGGGCTGTGTGGAGTGGGCAGAGCTAATGCCACATGCACACACACACACACATACATACATACATACACTCAGCTTTATAGCTTAGTCACATAATTCTAAACTAGACCTGGACAATGTGTGGGCCGCACGCCACACTCCGGTGTCTCAATTTCACCGGTGTCCCACGTCTACCATTGAGCCTCTGCATACATCAATGGCAATGGCATCATTACATCAGACTAAAGCTGTGGAGAACAGGGCTAGCTGAGGTGTCAGCTCCTAAGGGCAGAGTCTCTGAGCCAGTGCGGCAGGGGTAGGCTGGTATAGTAGCACAGTAGCTGTAGACAGGATCAGGTTAGTATGGCGGCACAGTAGCGGTAGACAGGTGCAGGTTGGTATGGTGGCACAGTAGTTGTAGACAGGCGTAGGTTAGTATGGTGGCACAGTAGCAGTAGACAGGTGCAGGCTGGTATAGTGGCACAGTAGAGGTAGACAGGTGCAGGTTGGTATGGCAGCACAGTAGCAGGAGACAGGTGCAGGCTGGTATGGCGGTACAGTAGTGGTAGACAGGTGCAGGTTAGTATTGCAGCACAGTAGCGGGAGACAGGTGCAGGCTGGTATGGCGGCACAGTAGCTGTAGACAGGTGCAGGTTGGTATGGCAGCACAGTAGCAGGAGACAGGTGCAGGCTGGTATGGCGGCACAGTAGTGGTAGACAGGTGCAGGTTAGTATTGCAGCACAGTAGCGGGAGACAGGTGCAGGCTGCTATGGCGGCACAGTAGCTGTACATCGGTGCAGGCTGGTATGGTGGCACAGTAGCTGTACATCGGTGCAAGTTGGTGTGGCGGCACAGTAGCTGTAGACAGGTACAGGCTGGTATGGCGGCACAGTAGCAGTAGACAGGTGCAGGCTGGTATGGCGGCACAGTAGTTGTAGACAGGTGCAGGTTAGTATTGCAGCACAGTAGCGGGAGACAGGTGCAGGCTGGTATGGCGGCACAGTAGCTGTACATCGGTGCAAGTTGGTGTGGCGGCACAGTAGTTGTAGACAGATGCAAGTTGGTGTGGCAGCACAGTAACTGTAGACAGGTGCAGGCTGGTATGGCGGCACAGTAGTTGTACATCGGTGCAAGTTGGTGTGGCGGTACAGTAGCTGTAGACAGGTGCAGGCTGGTATGGCGGCACAGTAGCAGTAGACAGGTCAGGCTGGTATGGCGGCACAGTAGTGGTAGACAGGTGCAGGTTAGTATTGCAGCACAGTAGCGGGAGACAGGTGCAGGCTGGTATGGCGGCACAGTAGCTGTACATCGGTGCAAGTTGGTGTGGCGGCACAGTAGCTGTAGACAGATGCAAGTTGGTGTGGCAGCACAGTAGCTGTAGACAGGTGCAGGTGGGTATGGCGGCACAGTGGTGGTAGACAGGTGCAGGCTGGTATGGCGGCACAGTAGCTGTACATCGGTGCAAGTTGGTGTGGCGGCACAGTAGCTGTAGACAGATGCAAGTTGGTGTGGCAGCATAGTAGCTGTAGACAGGTGCAGACTGGTATGGAGGCAAAGGAGGCCTAAGCATGCACCCGGAAGGCCTTTGTCACAGGACAGGAGGCAGGAGACGGAGCCCTGGCAGACAACGCGAGCCCGCTGGAAGGTTGAATATGCTCAGGTCCCAATAGTCATGGTCTCTCATGTGGCCCCTTGGAAAAATGACTTGCCCAAGTTTAGGAGCCCTAGCTGTACCATTCCAGTAAATGGAAGAGATTTTCAATGATCACTTTTCTATTTAGCTTGCAGACAGAGAACACCCAGCTTCTGGAAGAGTCCAATAAACTAAAGCAGAACCTGGACGAGAGCAAAAAATCTGAGGAGACAGCATTCCAAGCGAAGGAGAAGATGGTAAGATCAGCATTATTATAGTGAAATTTATTCCATGGCACTTTACATGTGAAAAGGGCATACATAGATAAGTACAAAATTCTTGAACAATACAAGGCTAAACAGGTACAGGAGGGGAAAGGACCCTGCCTGAGAGGGCTCACAGTATACAAGGGTTGTGTGAGGATACAGTAGGTGAGAAGAGAGGACCCTGCCCACGAGAGCTCACAGTATACAAGGGTTGTGTGAGGATACAGTAGGTGAGAAGAGAGGACCCTGCCCACGAGAGCTCACAGGTTACAAGGGATGGGTGAGGATACAGTAGATGAGGAGAGAGGACCCTGCCTGCGAGGGCTTAGTCTACAAGGGATGGGTGAGGATACAGTAGGTGAGGAGAGAGAACCCGGCCAAAAAGGGCTCACAGTCTACTAGGGATGGGTAAGGATACAGTAGGTGAGGAGAGAGGACGCTGCCTGTGAGGGCTCACAGTCTACAAGGGATGGGTAAAGATATAGTAGGTGTGGAGAGAGGACCCTGCCCATGAGGGCTCACAGTCTACAATGAACAGGTGAGGAGTGAGGACCCGGCCTGCAAGGGCTCAGTCCACAAGGGATGGCTGAGGATACAGTAGGTGAGGAGAGAGGACCCTGTCTGCAAGGGTTCACAGACTACAAGGGACGTGTGAGGATTTAGTAGGTGAGGAGTAAGGACCCTACCTGCAAGGGTTCACAGACTACAAGGGTTGGGAGAGGATACAGTAGGTGAGGAAAGAGGACCCTGCCCATGAGGGCTCACAGTTTACAAGGGATGGGTGAGAATACAGTGGGGGACAGTAGAGCTGGTTTTACGGCAGTATACTGGACTGAGGTTTACTGCAGGTTGTAGACTTTTTGGTAGTTCGTCAGGTTCCTTTTGAAGGTTTCCACAGTAGGTGAGAGTCTGATGTGTTGGGACCCAAAGTATGGGGGAAGCACGGAAGAAGCATCGTATGTGCTTGCCTCCAGCAAGGTCTGGGTGCTTATAGGACCTGCGGGGACATCACATCCCGATCAGCTGATCGGGTTGCATGACCGCAGTTACCGGGTAACTGCGGTCATGTGACCTGATGACACTGCCGGGTTGTGACATCACGGCAGGTCCTGTAAGCATCCGGACCTTGCTGGAGGCAGCGGTGGATCACGGACAGGTGAGCATACAGATTTTTTATTTTTAACTCTTTCTTTTACTTTATTTCACTTCTGCAATGTATATTATACATTGCGGAAGTGAAATTGCCCCACTGTGTCCGGATCCGTGATAGTCACAGACCCGGACAAAGAATAGGTCACCCCCTGTGGTGTATTTTCCTGTCCGTGGGGTCCTACAAAAAGTATCCCACGGACAGGAAGAAAAACGTTATGTGAAAGCAGCCATAGCAATTGGTGCATTGTGAAATTAGACAGTTAGGAGCAATTGTAGTGTACTGAGCATGCTCAGTACACTAAAATCGGGTCCGAGGAACGATCAGCTGTTTCCTCGGACCTGCGCTCATAGGCCTCCATGTTAAAGGCCTTGGATTGGATCGGATTTGGCCTAATTGCCATCCGATTTTGCAGTCTCCTATTTTGGGTACAGCAAAAAATCGGACACAAATCGGATCCCACAAAATCGGATGGCAATTAGGCCAAATCCGAGACGATCCGACTCCCATAGGATAACATGGAGGCCAAATCGGATCCGTGGCTGTCCGTTTTACAACGAACAGCCACGGATCCAACAAAATAATAATAATAATAAGAAATAATATGAGAAATATGTTTGAGCAGGAGTTGGCAGGAGGTGACAAGGGCTTGGATATGTGGGTTGAAGGAAAGGGCAGAGTCGAGGATCACCCCTAGGCAGTGATCATGTGGGACCGCGGAAAGTGAGAAGCCATTTACTTTTATGGATATGACGCACACCAGGGGCCAGGGTTACTCCCGGTTTAGACAGGCGATTCTTCTCCTTCCTTGTCACGGGTGGACCGCGCCTGCCGGTAGTGGGGCCCGGTGTAGTGCAGATCAAAATTGAGGTCGTCTTACGGGAACAGATTAAAAAGGGGTTTTAATTTGTTTTCTTCGTGACGCCACCTATGAGTAGATTCGGTAAGGGCTACCGACGCTGCGGAACCTCCCGGGGTGATGGACAGCAGCAAGATGTTACGCTCCCCACAGGCTGAGCGGTGATCCCCGGGGGCTGGAGCTGCTCAAGATGTTGTGCGGCAGCTGCGGTTACCTTAAGTTCATGACGGACAGTTCATAAGGAGACACGGACACAGATAGTCTCTGCAACGGTTCTTTACTGTAACCAGCAGGCAGTACATGGCTTACAGTGGTTGAGTAGAAGACCGGGTGGACTCAGCAGTGATAGTGCTCCTCAGAGATCCGCAGTGTACCTCCTCTCTACCTCCTTAGTTTCTCTTGCCAGCGTCGCCCAGGAATACCAGGTCGGGTACGGGGAGGCTGCTTCAATGCCCTATCCATGATGTACGTTCTGGATTCTTTGGGGAGCCTTGGGTCCCTCGGTGGGTACACCGCTGGTTAGACGACTGGAAACTGGCTGGTGGTGGGGTGCTCCTATAAAGCTGCTCCTCCACGGGGCTGGTTCGCGTGGCAGAGGTGAACTGCTGCCAGCTTCGGTACCAGTGAACCGGCTGTGAGTTGTGGGCACGGGAGTCTTTTGGGAACCCGTGTAGATATGCCCATTCCCGGTTGTTAAGGCCTCAGGTGCTGACACCCGACCGGTGACGGCCCAGGGGCCCGCACGGGGTGCGGAGCCCCCGCTCCACTCCAAGTTCTAGTCTGCTCTCTTTAAGTTCTAGACTACTTCTCCGACTTGTTCTGACTGTCTAGATTATTGTGTTCTCTTCACTACCCTAACACTCCACCCACCAGGACCTATGATTGGTCCCCTGTTCTAGGTGTTGTATGTTGGGTTGGATCTCTGAGTTAACTATTTCACTGCTTTGTCTAGAGATATTGCGGCTGCAATACTCCCTTGTGACGCACTCGTTGCGGGGCGCCACACTCCCCCTTGGTTAAATCAGCTTGTCCCCAAGCGTCAAACTACTCACATTACAGAGGTTTTTACATTTTTATACATATATGACACACTTTTATTAAAGTAGAAAAACAGGTAAAGAAATGCTTTGATGTTATAAGCAAAGAAACAGGTAATCACTTTGTGCGGACCTGGCGGGCGGTCGGCTGTACTTTAACTAGAGTCCAGGCTGTAGCCGCAAGATCACACAGTCAATGATTAACGGGAACAGAGTCATTGATGAAAGTTCAAGTTTTTAAAGTCACTGGCTCTGAGGGTGATGGCGTACCCGGATAGCAAACCACCCATCTGCACAAGCATAGCGCTCATAGGTGATAATATCGCCCCGGTATAGGTCGCGATCGGGATGTCCTCTTGGCAAGTTTGACTCAACGTCCCGGCGCCCCACAAACACCTCCTCATTCAAACCCACCTCCCAAGCGAACCCCCACCCGGTATTTAAGTTAAAGGTGGAAATTCTACCTTCACGGCGGAGTTCATCAGGCAGCGGCGGCTGGCGGCGAGCCTCGGCACGGGCCTCCATGTTGGCGCGTTCTCTGGCTTGCCACTCCTCTCGTCGTCTCTGGCGTACATCTCCGTCGTTACGGCTCGGGGTGTAAAGATGAGTAATGGAGCTGGTGGTTTGGCGGGAAGCTTGAACTTGGCGGGCTGTCTGTATCGGAACCCGGTGGAACGGCACAGGGGAAGGTGTCGGCAGTGCACCCGACCAGTGTACCCGAGCTGTGTGCCCGGAAGGAAGTTCTTTGTTGTCTCCCCAAGCGAACCCGGTGTCGAAATCCTCAGCGGTGCTGTGGGTCTCGTCGTCATCCTCTCCGACCTCTTCCTCGATGATCACATCAGGCTGCTCGTTGATGAAAGACGTTAAAGCTTGTTCCGTTGTACAACGGGGCGGTGGTGCTGCGGATCCTTCCATAGGGACGTCCTGCAGGGCTTCCAGGCTGCCTGCCTCTTCATCTGTTTCCGCAGGTAAAGGTGTTTCAATCCCGGTTACCAGGTAGGCCTCTGTGGTTGCAGAGGAGGCCTCCGGTTCTAGGGAGAAACAAGCGACAGTCTCGGTAGTGTGGAAACTAGTCGCGGGTTCCGCAGGTGGAACCTGGTAGAGATCGAGTTCTTCCATGGAGCGTGTTATGAGCTCCGGCTCAAGAACGGAATCGGTTGCGATGTTGGTCGCTGGAACGGGTCGAGTTGCGGCCTCCACCGGAATGACACAGTCTATTGGCTCAGGTGACGGAGCAGGACAGGTGGTAGGCGAGGGTGAGGCGGTCGAGAAGCTGGTGACGTCGTCTGGGCTTGGAGAAGCTGCACCCGGTCGGCTCTGCTGCATCGCATGGTGTAGTCGTCTGCCTAGGGTCGCGCTCCAGCTGCGAATCGTCCATTCCACTGTCTCTAGTAACCGCACCCGGAGGTCTTGTAGAGCCTCTAGCCAGAAGTCGGGGCTGCCGTCTATGGTAAGGGCAGGATCCGGACCCGGTTGGCTTATGGCTGCTCTGGCCTCCGCCTCGACCTCCCGCATCAGGTCTTGGAGTCTCATGCTGGCCATTCTTCTTTGGAGGGAAACCACACCCGATCAACCGGTAAGACGTTCTGGTTGAGCTGGTGAAGATGTCTTCTCTCTCTGTCGGTGTGTCTAGGTATGACACTCCCATCTCCTCTGGGCTTTTGTAGTCCAATCGTGGGAAAAGTCTTTGGGATCCGCCCCCATGGTTGATTCGAGCAATCAGGGCGGACAAAGAGTTTGGCGCCTTTCGTCCTTAGCCCTCCCACAGTGAGGGGGGGGGTTGACTCACTCCTGGGCTTCACGTGGCGGCTTCTTGTGGCGGGAACGCCATCTTGGGCGCCATCTTGACCCAATGGTGTAAAGGCGGGAAAGTTCTTTTAGGGACGAACAAAGTCCAATTGTAGACAATAAAGTCCAGTTTAAGCACAACATACCCGTTGGTAACGGGCCTGCTCGTATCCTGTTCGTGACGCCATTTTCTGACGCACACCAGGGGCCAGGGTTACTCCCGGTTTAGACAGGCGATTCTTCTCCTTCCTTGTCACGGGTGGACCGCGCCTGCCGGTAGTGGGGCCCGGTGTAGTGCAGATCAAAATTGAGGTCGTCTTACGGGAACAGATTAAAAAGGGGTTTTAATTTGTTTTCTTCGTGACGCCACCTATGAGTAGATTCGGTAAGGGCTACCGACGCTGCGGAACCTCCCGGGGTGATGGACAGCAGCAAGATGTTACGCTCCCCACAGGCTGAGCGGTGATCCCCGGGGGCTGGAGCTGCTCAAGATGTTGTGCGGCAGCTGCGGTTACCTTAAGTTCATGACGGACAGTTCATAAGGAGACACGGACACAGATAGTCTCTGCAACGGTTCTTTACTGTAACCAGCAGGCAGTACATGGCTTACAGTGGTTGAGTAGAAGACCGGGTGGACTCAGCAGTGATAGTGCTCCTCAGAGATCCGCAGTGTACCTCCTCTCTACCTCCTTAGTTTCTCTTGCCAGCGTCGCCCAGGAATACCAGGTCGGGTACGGGGAGGCTGCTTCAATGCCCTATCCATGATGTACGTTCTGGATTCTTTGGGGAGCCTTGGGTCCCTCGGTGGGTACACCGCTGGTTAGACGACTGGAAACTGGCTGGTGGTGGGGTGCTCCTATAAAGCTGCTCCTCCACGGGGCTGGTTCGCGTGGCAGAGGTGAACTGCTGCCAGCTTCGGTACCAGTGAACCGGCTGTGAGTTGTGGGCACGGGAGTCTTTTGGGAACCCGTGTAGATATGCCCATTCCCGGTTGTTAAGGCCTCAGGTGCTGACACCCGACCGGTGACGGCCCAGGGGCCCGCACGGGGTGCGGAGCCCCCGCTCCACTCCAAGTTCTAGTCTGCTCTCTTTAAGTTCTAGACTACTTCTCCGACTTGTTCTGACTGTCTAGATTATTGTGTTCTCTTCACTACCCTAACACTCCACCCACCAGGACCTATGATTGGTCCCCTGTTCTAGGTGTTGTATGTTGGGTTGGATCTCTGAGTTAACTATTTCACTGCTTTGTCTAGAGAATATTGCGGCTGCAATACTCCCTTGTGACGCACTCGTTGCGGGGCGCCACAGATAGGTCTGGTGGAGGGGTAGAGTGAGATGGGGAATATAAGATAAATTCAATGTTGTCCATGTTCAGCCTTAGAAATCGAGCAGGAAAGAAAGATGAAATAGAGACAGACATTGTGGGATTGTGGTTAGTAAGGAGGTGATGTCAGGTCCAGAGAGGTAGATCTGTGTGTCATCAGTGTAGAGATGATACTGAAAGCCGTGGGACTCTATGCGCTTTCCCAGGCCAAATGTATAGATGGAGAAGAGTAGGGGTCCTAGAACTGAACCTTGGGGGGCACAAACAGATAGGGGGCGACATGATGAGGTGGTGTGGGAGATGCTAAATGTCTGGTGTGTTAGATATGAAGAAATTCAAGATAGGGTCACGTCCATAATACCAAGAGATGAGAGAATCTGTAGCAAGAGGGAATGGTCTACGGTGTCGGAGGTAGAGGACAGGTCCAGGAGGAGGACAGAGGAGTGCCACTTGCTTTTGGTGGTTAGTAGATCATTGGTGACTTTACTTAGGACAGTTTCAGTTGGGTGATTTGGTCTGAAACCAGATTGTAACTGGTCAAAGAGGGATCAGGAGGAGAGGTGGGAGGACAGTTCAAGGCTCTCTCCCTGGTTTGAATGTTTTTATTTTACTTGTTTGGCTGGTTTTGCCTGCTTCATGAATTCCTCAGATCTGGTGTGTCACTTTCCACAAGGAGAAAAGCTTACCCCTTAGATCTAAAATTAAGAAGAACATTTTATCCAGCTAAAGAGTAAGGCTGCCTTCACATCACGATTTGTGGCTGTCTGTGGGGATCCTTGTTTTTGCAGGATCCCCCGGACAGCTTCGGATCCAAACGGATGCCTGCAATCGGATGGCAAATAGCCATCTGTATCCGTGTCTATGCAGGATCCGTGTGGATCCTGTGGTCCCTGTCTCTCCCTGCATCTTCCCTGTCTGTCCCTGTTCTCCCTGTCTCTCCCTCCTCCATCTTCTCTCCCTCCTGTCCTCTAACCTGTCCCCCCTCTCCTCTATCCTCTCCTCCCTGTCATCTTCCCTCCAGTATGTAAAAAATAATAAAACTCCTCCCGGAGGATACTTCACCTGTCTGACGGCTCCGGGGATGCAACGTTCTCCATCTAGGTGCAGGACCTGTCGTGATGTCAAAGAGCCGATCAGCTGACACGTCATCTGATCGGCTCTGTGACATCACGAGAGGTCCTTCAGCCAGATGGAGACGGTCGCATCCCCGGAGCTGCCGGAATGGTGATGTATCCTCCGGAAGGAGATTTTTTTTTTTTTTTTTAACATACTGGAGGAAAGAGGAGGGGACAAGATAGGGCACAGGACAGGGGACAGGATAGACGAGCAGGTGGAGAGGAGATAGAGGAGGGAGAGACGGGGTTATGTACTGAGCACTGCTTCTGAGCATGCTCAGTACATAACCACGGAGCCAACATCAGATCCGATGTATAGACGGATCCGATGTCCATAGGTTCCAATTGTATCTTCCCATAGAACATCATGGATCCGTGGTGTCCGATCTTGGTCACGGACACCAAAATCGCAGCAAGATGCGATTTTGGTTTCGAGACTTAAATCGGAAAGCTACGGATTGTGCTTAAATCGGATGGCAATAGAGACACATTCGAGTGTCAGTGGGGGGTAAGTGGGGCCATTGCAGGGTGAGCAGGGGCATGGGAGGTGAGTGGGGGCATTGGGGGTGAGCATGGTTAGTGGAAGTGAGCGGGGGAATTGGGGGTGAGTAAGGCATTGGGGAGTGAGCGGGGGCAGTGGGGGGGTGAGCGGGGAAATGGGTGAGCGAGGGCACAGGGGGTGAGTGTGGCATTGGGGGGTGAGTGGGCACAGTGGAGGGTGAGCAGGGTACTGGTGGGTAAGCAGGGGCATTGGGGCGGGTGGGGGCACTGGGTGTGAGTAGGCCATTGGGAGGTGAGTGGGAGGGGATCAGGGGCACTGGGGGTAAGTGGGGTCAGTAGGGGGTGAGCGGGGGCAGTAGCTGGAGAGGGGGTCAGTGGGTGGTGAGCAGGGTAAGCGGCATCTGTGGGGGGTGAGCAGGGGCAATGGGGGGTGAGCAAGGGCACTGAGAGTGAGTGGGAGCAGTAGAGGGTGAGTGGGGGCAGTGAAGGGTGATGGGGGCACTGGGCGTGAGTGGAGGCAGTGGAGAGTGAGTGTGGGCAGAGGGGGAGTGAGCAGAGGCAGTGGAGGGTGAGCAGGGGCAGTTGGGGGTGAACAGTGGGATGGAGTGGCACCAGTCCCCCTCCTGCCCCCCTCCTCCCCCCTCCAGGCTGCAGCTCATTTCTGCATTCTTCTTGGAATTGATGTCGTAAAGTGAATTTCCATGGGGCGGAGTTAACAGAGGGGTGTTGCAATGGGTGTGGTCGAGGACATGCCCACCATATCAGGGCAGCACACTCAGCCATGCCCACTGTGACACCCCCTCTGTTAACTCCGCCCCCGTGGCAATTCACTTTACAACGTCAATTCCAAGAAGAATAATGCTGGAGTGAGCGAAAGCGTGAAGCATGGAGCCTGGAGGGGAGACCGGGCAGTGTGTGTGGCAGGTTTCTGCCTAGCCAGCCTGCACTATATTAACATACCCATCACTTGGGTGTGCTAATATGGCGGGCGGAAGTGACCTAGGCGGACATCCAGGAGGTGCCAACTCACAATTATATAGATTAGAAAAGTAAAGAGATTTTTAGTTAAAGTTTTACTTGTGGTCAAAAATTCAACCTCATTTATGTAGATTTGTGGCAGCTGATAGGAACTAAGAGATCCGAGAGTAAAGGTCTAAATGAGGGGGCGCTCATCTCTTGGCGAAAGTGTCATGCGTTTTGATGCCCATATAACATGAGGATGACGTGTATGACATTCTAGTGTGTGGTTTCCCCTCACCTAGCATCCGTGTGTCATGCGTTTGTTTTTTTTTTAACAATCTTGTTTATTAAGATTTTGCAGAATTACAGAGAATAAACCACCAGTCAGACATTACCCACCAACATGGCAGGGAAACAATACAACCAATGAAAACAAACAAGAAGGGGGAGGGAATCGGAGAAAGGGAGGGAAGGAAGGGGGGGAAAGGGGGTGGGAAAAGGAAGGGGGGTCACATTCCTACCAGGGCATATATTTCCAGTCCCAGCTGAGTCACGCCTTGATGAGGTAGTTTCATAAAGTAAAAAATCAATCCAATTGCATATTAAGTAATACAAGCATTTCCATACTTTTAAACGTTTGTTATAAATCTTTAAGCATTATTGGCAAATCCAGATAAATCAGAGTGTAGCCATGGTTCCCAAATGCGGGTTACTCTCTTTTTAGCTGTAAGCGAGTGAGCTAATGTCGACTCGTATTGGTGGTGTAGATGTAATCTTTTAATTACCTCAGCCACACTCGGGGCTTGTGTGACTCTCCAATTGGCTGCTAAGATTAATCTTGCTGCTATAAAAATATGAGAAACAGTACCTCGAATCTCATAGGGGATATCCGACATTCCTATATGTAAAACAGCCATAACAGGACCAAAGTCAACTGGTATCCCCACCGTTTTAAGTATAAGTAGCCGAACCTTTTCCCAGAACATATTTAGCTTAGGACATGCCCACCACATATGGATTAGATCACCCTTTCCACCGCAACCTCTCCAGCAAAGGGGGGACTGATCTTTACCATAATGAGCCATTTTGGATGGGTAATGATACCAACGCATGTGTACTTTTTTCAACTGTTCTAAGTGGTTTAGACAGGACGAGACTCTCTGTATTTCTCCCAAGCCTTCCCTCCAGTCCCCTGTATCAATGTCCTTTCCCATGTCCCTTTCCCAATGGACCATATACGGCAGTTTATCTTCAATCTTGGGGTCATTCAGGACTCTATATAGGATTGATACCCCCTTAGGTCCAGATTCAGGTCTAAAAAAGTAACCGTTAGCTCTGCCGTCTGAAGGGGATGTAAAGAATAGAGGTTCGGGCGTTGATTGAAGTAAGTGTCGGATTTGTAAATATTGATAAAAATACGGTCTCACCCCTGGGAATTTTTGGGATAATTGATCAAATGGGAGAATTCCCGATTTGTCCATTAATTCCGCCATTGTTACCACTCCTGCCCTCGCCCAACGGGAAAGGTTCAAGTATGGTATATGGGGTTCTAGGGCCTGTATGGATATATTTTTTAATGGAACCTTAACCAGAGGGGGCACAGTCCGTCTCCAGTAATGTATCGTGGCTTCCATGGAAGGTAAGATTAGAGAACACGTATTTGTCTTTACCATTTCTGATTCAAGAAGGAAGCGAAGAGATGTTCGCGGTGCGCATGTCATCTCAATATTTAACCATCTATGATTTTTATCCATGGCCCACCAATCTCGTGCCCCCATTAGAATAGATGCCTGGTGGTATGCCCGCAAATTAGGAAGTCCCATCCCTCCCTTGTCATATGGGTAGAACATTATCTTAGCAGCAACTCTAGGTTGTTTATTGGCCCAAATGTAGTTATTTACTGAACGTTGAAGTTTTTTAAAATATCTATTGGGGAGGATGGATGGTAATGTGCGGAAGTAATAAAGGATTTTGGGGAGGACTTTCATTTTAAATATGTTAATCCTTGCTATCCATGAAGAGAAGATGGATTAGTATTCATTCAATTCCATTTGCACTTCACTTAGTAATTTATTAAAAATTTTTTCAACTAATTTATGGGAATATGTAAGGGTGATACCCAGATAAGGGATGCCTTCTTCTGCCCATCTAAAGGGGTAGCTAGCTTCCAAGTGATGTCGTGTGTCCAATGGTACTGATACTGGAAAGACTAAAGATTTGGAAGCATTCAGCTTATAATATGAGATACGGGTGAACATATCCAATTCTGTCATTATTGCCTGGAATGAAGTCTCCAAATCAGTACACGTCAACAACACATCATCTGCATACAGTCCCAGTTTATTTGTCATGGGACCAACCATGATACCTGTTATGTTCGAGTTTATTCTAATACGTTCTGCAAGAGGTTCCATACATAGCGTAAATATTATGGGTGACAGTGGGCAACCCTGTCTAGTCCCATTTGTTATTGGGAATATGTCAGACAAAAATCCTGAGTTTAAAACTTTAGCGCTTGGAGTCGTATACATGGCAGTTATTGCCGAAAGGATGGGACCCTGAAATCCAAACTTAGTCAGCACACTCTTCAAGTATCCCCAGTGCACCCTGTCAAAAGCCTTCTCGGCGTCAAGTGACAGGAATGCACTGGGCACTCTACTCAGCTCCGCCATTCTGATCAGGTTAAGCATTCTACGGACCCCATCTTTCGTTTCCCTACCAGCTACGAATCCTACCTGATCTGGAGATATCAGAGTGGGAATGATGGAGTTCAGTCTAGATGCCAGTAGTTTAGTGAATATTTTAACATCATTGTTTAACAATGCTATCGGTCTAAAATTGGCAGGACTCGTTTGTGATTTACCAGGTTTTGGGAGGGTAGTGATTGTTGCCTCCAAGTTCTGGGCTGCCACATATCCCTCCTTCTGCCAATGCGTATATACACGCAGTAGATAAGGTGCCAGAGTCTGTTGAAAAGTGCGGTAATATTCTATAGGCAACCCATCAGGGCCAGGTGCTTTTCCCCCAGGGGTATTGTTAATTATCTTGCAAATTTCCTCCGTTGTAAAAGGAGCGTTGAGAAACGCCAGTTGTTCTGTGTTTACCTTAGGCAGGTTTAAGTCCCTTAGGTAATGGTCTATCTCTGTTTGGTTTGGTTGGGGGGTGGAGGGGTCTTGTTGGAGGTTATAAAGATTCCCATAGTATTTTGCAAATACATTTACAATATCTAGAGGATTTCGAACAATCCGCCCCCCACTATCCACCAAATGATCAATTCTAGACTTCGCCTCCCTCCTTTTAACCCTTCGTGCCAACATAGCCCCTGCCCTGTCACCTGCGGCATAGAATCTTGTTTTAAACTTACGTAGATTCAGCTCATACGATGAGAGCCATTGTTCTTTTAATTTGAGTCTGATGTGAAAGATTTCGTTTGCCACAGGTGAGGAGGGCGAAGCCTTATTGAGCTCTTCCAGGTGTTGTAAGTGAGAAATCAGTAATTCTCTACTCGCTTCTCTGTTACGTTTCAAAATGGATGCTTGTTGCAGGAATGTCCCCCTAAGTACTGCTTTATGTGCCGACCAAATTATTTCGTCCGAAACTTCTCCATTGTCATTGGAGCAGAAATAATTGGTCAAGTCAGAAGAAGCCTTTGCAGTTATTGACTCAGATAACAGTAGGGAAGTATTAAGCCTCCATCTAGACATTGGGTTAGCTTGGTGTGACAGCATCAGGGACAGGGATATGGGGGCATGGTCTGACCATGTAATAAGGCCTATAGTGGCGGCAATACATTTACGGAGTGCTGAGCTGTTAACCAAAAACATATCTATTCTGCTATACGATTTGTGTCTTGAAGAATAAAAGGTAAAATCTTTTTCGGAGGCGTGAGAGTATCTCCAGAAGTCATGTAAGGAGAATTCCTTGGTCAGAAGTTTTAACTCCTTTCTTTGCCCTACTCCCCCTCCCGAACCATCCATGTCTCTATCCATCAACATATTGAAATCCCCACATATTATAAGATCACCCTTCCCTTCATCCATAGTTTTCTGAAACATCACTCTCAAAAATGCTTGCTGAGCTTCATTCGGAGCATACACTATTCCCAAAGTATGAGGTACCCCATTCAATGTGCAAATTATGATTAAATAGCGTCCCCAAGGGTCTGCCACTTCTTTTACTAATTTGAAAGCAATTGTGTGTTTGATTAATATGCATACCCCCATTTTTTTGTGCAAGGGATTATTAGCGAAAAACCTGTTTGGGTAACTCTTATGTTGTAGCCTATAATTATCCACTTTAAGCAAGTGGGTTTCTTGTAGACAGGCTATGTCTGCATGGGCTTTTTTTAATTCCCTCCACAACATTGATCGCTTCTCTGGCGAATTTAAACCGTTTACATTTAGTGATAGTATTTTTATACTCATGGATAATGATAAATTGTGCTATAAGTACATGACATCAGACGCTCCTGCTCAGTATATAGTAAGGTACCCTGTGGAAGGAATGTGAGAAGAAAGGGAAAAATAAAAAAAGGTGCAAGGGTGAGAAAAATAAGGACCAGAAAAAATGTGAAATAAACAAAAGGAAAACCAAAAAGGGGGCTCAGATGCCCGCAACTACGTCCAACATAGAGCAATTCCAGGGGAACAATTCTGGAATGCGATAAAAAAAATAAATAAAAAAAGACCAAAATCCAAAAACATCTTCCCAAAAATGGGTCAGACTGTGCAGAACCTTGTCTGCTTGGGGCACTTGAAGAACCGAGCATATCCATCTGCTTCTCAGTTCCTCACAGTTCAAGTGTCAGTGAGAAGAAAAGACGGGCCAATACACCAGTCCGGTGGCCAGACCTCATCCATAGTCCCCCTCAAGTTGTGATCCATTCTTGATCCAGTTTCCTTCCTCTGGGCTGACGTCTCGGTTCATAGTCGATCTTCCATTTAATCAGCATTTCCTCCGCATGTTTGGGGGATCTGCAGATGACCAATCGGCTGTCATATGTAATTAATAATTTTGCCGGGTTAAAACCCCACCGGTATCGAATGTCCACATCCCTCAGCGCTTTGCAAACATGTGCGTATTCTCGCCGTTGTGCCAATGTGGCTATAGACAAGTCCGGAAATATCTGCAGCACCCCCATGCCCTCTGGAAGTTTAGGTGACTTTTTAAATTGTCGCAGAAACGCTTCTTTGGTAGTAAAAAAATGTATACGGGCCAGGGTATCACGCGGGGAGTCTGCATCCACATGTTTCGGTTTAGGTGTCCTATGGACTCTGTCAACCAATAATTCCCCTAGTGTCATATCTGGGAGCACAGCTTGCATTAGTGTTTGTAGATAGTTAGGTAAATCTGCATCAGAGACCCCCTCAGGGATACCTCTTATACGAACATTATTTTTTCTGGATCTGTCCTCCAAATCTGTGACTTTGTGGGTGACTTGCAGCAGTGTCTCCCTCAGTGCCTCATTTTCGTCAACTAAGGCGTTTATAGTATTAGCATAGTCCGCCATTTTATTTTCTACATGAGAAGTGCGCTCCCCCAGGGAAGTGATCTCCCCTCTCAGCTCCTTTAGAATGGCATTCATATCTTCTCTCATTGAGGATCTCATGGAGGTTAAAAACTCCTGCATGTCTCCTCTGGTGATCGGTGAGGAGCTGCGGCGTGAGGGGCTGTGTTGTGAATCTCCAGCCGCTCCTGCATTTCTGACCGCGCTAGATGAGGAGCGCGAGGAGCCTGAAGGGGAAGCCGGCGCCATCTTGCCCGCGGCTTTCCTAGGCTGTTCCCTGGAGAAGAAATCAGGGAGCCTTTGCGGGGAGCTTTTCTTAAGAGCGCGGCCGCGAGTCATCATGAGCCCGGGATCCCAGAGAAAGTACTCACAGTAATTATGGAGGGTTTGGACGATTTTTTGTGCCGGTATGAGCCGTTTTGGGTCTGTGTGCACCGGAGCTCTCCCCTTATGCGTCCGTCTCTGCCTGCTCGTAGGCCACGCCGTGTCATGCGTTTTTAACATGGTCTTTCCAATGCTATTAAAAGTTAGAATTGACAGATAGAGAGAGACACAGAAAAAATCAGATCGATAAATAGATGAGATAGATGCTAGACTCGCTAGATCGGGTTTACCAGTCTCCCGCTTGTGTTTCCGGGGCCGCTCATTAAGCTTCATGGTACCCAGCAGCCCCCTGGGGGTACCAACAGCCCCCTGGGGGGTACCAACAGCCCCTGGGGGTACCAACAGCCCCCAGGGGGTACCCAGCAGCCCCCTGGGGGTACCAACAGCCCCCAAAAGCTGGCACTGTCCCCCCCTTGTAGGGCCCCCCCCCCCCCCGCTGCTTATACATTACCATCCCGGTGTTCTGATCGGCGCCGCTCCTCGGTGCTGCGTCTTCATCCTCCCGTCCGCGCTGGCTGCATCCGGGATCTCCGGCCGTCGCGCGATGACGTCATATCGCTGCGACAGCCGGAGATCCCGGATGCAGCCAGCACGGACGGGAGGATGAAGACGCAGCACCGAGGAGCGGCGCCGATCAGAACACCGGGATGGTAATGTATAAGCAGCGGGGGGGGGGGCCCTTACAAGGGGGGACAGTGCCAGCTTTTGGGGGGCATATATGAACTGCTTCCCCTGCCGCTGATTGACAGGGGGAAGCAGTGCATATATAATGAGCGGCCCCACGTGACGGGGCCGCTCATACAGCAGCCTCTCCCCGCCTCCTCCAGCCTCCACAGCCCCCACCACCGTATATGACCCGTGTATAAGCCGAGGGGGGACTTTTCAGCCCAAATTTTGGGCTGAAAAACTCGGCTTATACACGAGTATATACGGTAACCAAATAAAGGAGCTTTAGCACAAAGTTTTAGAAAAAAGGAAACACCGCGAGGGTCCTGTTTAAACTCACATAACCAGCTCCATTTAAATATACATTTCTTAAATATAGTAGAGCAACCTCAGCATCTACAGAGAAATGATCCAACATTTCTAGTTTGCAAAATTTGATCCAAGTATTCCATGCGGCTGTATACGCCGGCCATGTTACTGCTGCTAATGAAGCTTTAATGAAAACCAACATCATGTCATCATTACCTGCCAAAGAAAAGCCAGACAAGGAATCCCTTCCCAAACTGCTTCCGGATATAGATGATGCACCCCCGACACTGGTTGCTGGAAAAGAAGTTCAGCTAAAGAATATTCAACTGAACAAAAGTAGCTTTCAGCCATTTATTAAAAGAAAGGCAATGTAACACAAGCTCACGCAAAACATTTGCGAACAAATTATTTTTTGATGACAATACATTAGTTGCAAAACAACTCCCATACGATCAGATTGTAATAATATCGTCTTGTTAGCCAAAACTCTACCCCAAATGGTTACAGCTACTAAAATCGAAAAGGTTTTTAGCAACACTTTATTGTTTGTGATGTTCTTTGAAGCCAATAAATCCGCCCACGGTTCAGCTACCCACTGAGATTGAAAAACGACCAAAAACCCAAATCACACATTGAATTAGTGAACAAACCAAGGTCATTTGAGGTTATAAAATCTTCCTGTAAGCAGTAAATTCCATTGAAGGAGTCTGAAATCAAAGCCATACCCGCAAATCTTGTTTCATCTCACTAGAGAGCTTAAGGTGAAACCTGGCTGAGCCATGTAGCAGTAGCACGCTGGGTAATAAGGGGTTAATACCAGCTTTGTATTGCCAGCTAGCATTAAGCCTTTTTAATGTCAGGCCAATGTTAGATCCTGCCAGTAAGAATTACAAGTAAATAGTAAAGAAGACACAACACAGAGAGAAAACATTTTACTAGAAATAAAAATGCAAACACGTATCTAGAATCCATTTTTATTAACCCATCCTCGATCCTCTGCGATGTCTTCTTGATTGGGGGCTATGGTGAAGAACAAACATCCATTCACCCCAGCCTCCAAACACTGAATGAATGAGCTGCCAGCTCCGTTCCAGTAAGCGGTGACTCTTAGGGTGCCGTCACACGCTTCAATTTACTGAACAATATTGTTAGCGATCACATGCATGCGCGATCACTAACAATATCGTTCACATCGTTGGTGAGCTGTCACACAGACAGACTCACCAACGATGTCGACCAGCGAGGGTTATAGCATCATTGGACGCCCACAAGGCGTTCGATAGCATTGAGTGGTGTTATCTATGGAGTGTGTTGAGGTGTATGGGGTTTGGACCACGATTTATCTCCTGGATACAACTTCTGTATACTCAGCCGGTGGCCAGGATCCACGTCAATGGGGCTGTTTCTCGAGGGATAGAGCTGAAGAGGAGTACCAGGCAGGGGTGCCCATTGTCACCTCTCTTATTTGCCTTGCCAGTGGAGCCTTTGGTGGCTACTATTAGGAAGACAAAGGATATTGTTGGCTTTAAGTACGGGAGGATAGAGGAAAAAATTGCGCTGCACGCGGATGATGTTTTATTTCTGGAGGACCAGGGTGTGACATTGGACCGTGCCATGCAGACCATTGAAAGATTTGGAAGATTTTAGGGGCTCAAAATAAAATGGAATAAGTCTGTGTTGTTTAAGGTGGATGGGAGAGAAGAGGAAATGGAGGAGAGGACAGGGATGGGAAGGCTACAAAAGGTGGCCCAATTCAAATACTTGGGGATACAGGTGGCCCTGCCCATTTCGGATTACCTGCGGCTAAATTTTACCCCGCTGTTGGAGGTTTCGAGGCGTAACGTTACTGCATGGAACAGGCTGCGGTTGTCCGTAGTGGGGCGGGTCATCCTAATAAAAATGGTCTTGATGCCTAAGATATTGTATGTGTTGAATAATTCTCCAGTCTGGGTCCCTCAAAAGAGGTTTAAGCTGATTAATGGGTTATTCAGAGCTCTAATATGGGGTAAGAAGCAAGCTAGGATACGACTAGAGACCTTGCAGAGGCCAAAGGATAAAGGTGGGCTGGCATTGCTCCATCCCGGGATTTACTTTTTAGCTGCCCAGAGTCAGCATCTGAGAGGATGGGCCAGTGGGGCGGAAAATAGTTCCATTCAAAAAGTAGTGGAAGTGACTGTTTGGAGATCCCCTCTGACGGATGGACTGGAAGATGGGTCGATGCGGACTATGGGAAGGAAATACCCGACGTTGGACCTCATGTATAGGATATGGGATAGAATTAAACAATTGAGAGGGGTGAAGGGGTTAACACAGTATTCGCCTATATGGGATAATGAGAAACTACCGGAAATTCGTAAGATGGGCAGGCCATCTGACTGGACTCTTAAGGGAATCAGATATATGCACCAGATACTTGACGGACGGAGGCTGAAACCATTTCCTCAGCTAAGGACGGAATTTAATCTCCCTGCCTCGGGCTGGTATCTATATCTGCAGATGGGACATGCGATCAGGGCAGAAAGGGGGAGAGACTTGACCATAGGTAGTGACATAGTACTTGACTACATCTGTAGGGAGGACCCACAAGGGGATGATTTCAAGTGTCTATCGGGATGTGATGCACACTTTCCTATTGGCCTACCCTATTAAAACACGATTGAAGTGGGAAGAGGAGGTGGGACCCATGTCTGATGATGTTTGGAATACTATCCTGGAATACGTTCCTAAGCTGTCCCTGTGTGAATCGGCTAGATTGTCACATTTGTATGTGATGCATAGAGTTTATAAATCCCCAATGTTACTGCATAAAGCCTGAATGCCCGAGGTGCACTGGGGAAGGGGCTGGCATACACCATATGATATGGTCCTGTCCAAGATTACCCTCATTTTGGATCACGATAATTAATAGAATAGCTGGAGCGTATGGCTGTAGTATACCTAGAGACCCTATAATTTGTCTGTTAGGCTATGTGGAAGAGGTGGCTCCTGATGAGGTCTCCAAGGTGGCCATGGCTAGACTGCTGTTCATGGCAAGAAAGGTAATTGCAAGGCACTGGTTGCGGCAAGATCCTCCTAGCAGAACTGAGTTTGTAAAACAAGTAGAGGAACTAATTCGAATGGAAAGAGGTGTCTGGGAAAGGAGAGGTAAAAGCGACAAGTTTGAACCGATGTGGGGTCCATGGCTGGGATATGGATACTGAAATGTATTGGAGGGAGGTTGATGGTGAAACCATGGGACGACCTTGACAAGGAATCTAAGATTGTGAACAAGTGTCATTTTTGAACATTCCTGCTTGCTGCTGAAGAGTTGGGTTGTTGCTGTGGGGTGGGGAGGTTGTTCCTGAGGGGTGGGGTGGGGAAGGGGTGGTTACCTAGTTTGTAAATTGACGGTTATAACGGTGAGAACTGTATATTCAATGTGGATTGTTCTGAAACTGTTTAATAATAATAATAAAAATATTAGATTAAAAAAAAAAAAAAACATGCCCGCTCTCTGCCACCTGCATTACGCCCATCAGGGCGTCAATTTAGCACTGAGGCGGGGGCAGCACGGACCAGGAGACCCTGCCTACCCGACAAAGACCCCCAGGGGAACGCCCAGCTGACAAATAAAATGTAAGTGTACTAAATGATTTATTCAGCTTGTACACATCCATAAAATGTCAGACTGGGATGGGTATTAAAGTAGTTTTAGGCTGCAGGGACAAGTATTCATAGGTTAGGAGGGCTAGATTAGGTTACAGGTTCCCTTTAAGTCTAGCAGTGACCCCCCCCCGTCAGTAGCGTAAGTTCAGGCCCGGGGGCCCCATGTGAAAGCTCCAATGGGCCCCCCCAGTTATTGCAAATCTTTAATAGTATTAGTCCTTTTCTATAGGCCAAAGGGATTTTTGGGCCCCCCCTAGGCTGCAGGACCCGGGTGGGATCACAACCCCTGCACCTGTGGTAGTTCCACCCCTGCCTCCGGTCTGGTTGGGTCCTGAACCAGTTGTGAAACTTAGCCCAAAGAGTAATTGTCTCCTGATTTCCTTCCTAGTGAGGATGTCTTCTGCTGAACCACAGTATGGTGTCGGAGCCTTGGCTTCCGGAGAATCCAACTGATACCAGTTAAGGTTTGGTAACGGGAACGTTTCATAGTCTAATTTATTTTTTCTATATCTATTCTAGAGCGAATCTGTGAGAGAGAACCAGCTGACATCTAATGAAGAGGTAACATACATTATTATAATAATACTAGACATCATGTTCTTTGCAGGATGACTCCTTCCTTCTAAGCTAATCTTTTTATCAATATTTTTGCAGACTCTAGAAATGAAGGTGGCAGAATTGGACGGGCGGCTCAAAGAATCTGACTGCAAAATTGTAACGTAAGATACCGTTTTTTTCGCTTTATAAAACGCTCCGGATTATAAAATGCACCCCAAATCTGGTGAAGGAAAAGAGAAAAAAAATAATTTTTAATGTTGAATGGGGTCCATCTTATAATGCCAGTGTCTGTCTCACAATCAGTATATATGACTCATATCCTGGTATATGACCCTCTCATCCTGGGATATATGTCTTCTATCCTGGTATATGTGTCCTACATCCTGGTATATTTGTCTACCATCCTGGATATGGCCCCCTTATCCTGGATATGCCCCCCCCCTGTGTTGGCACTTATAGCCCCCTGTGTTGGCACATATAGCTTTCCCCCTGTGCTGGCACATATAGTTTCCCCTGTGCTGGCCCACATTCCCCTGTGATGGCACACATCTGTCTGAGCTGGCACATAGTTCCCTGTGCTGGCATCCATTCCCTTGTGATGGCACCCTGTGCTGGGACAAATCCCTCTGTGCTGGCACATACGCCCTTGTGATGGCACACATTCTCCTGTGCTGGCACACATCCCCCTGTGATGGCACACTCCCCCTGTGATGGCACACATCCCCCTGTGATGGCACACATCCCCCTGTGCTGGCACACATCCCCCTGTGCTGGCACACACTCTCCTGTGCTGGCACCCATTCCTCTGCAATAATCTGCGAAAAAAGAATGCGCATATAGGGTCTTATCTCAATAACACACTTTCACTTAGCGATGTGGAATTGCTCACCTTTGTCAGTTGTGAAACCCACAACTGGTAGAAAAGCGTAAAAGCAGCTGCTGCAGGGACCGCACTCCCAACGGTGACCGTGGTTGTAATACAGAATCCTGGACAAAGTGCCTCAGTGTCCGCGCTGCTGCTCCGAGACCAAAGAAACACAGACACGGGAATGTCTGGATCAGCTCAAGCCTTTATTTTCCGACGCGTTTCGGAGCCTCCTACTGAGCTCCTTCCTCAGTGAACAACTCTGAGGAAGGAGCTCGGTAGGAGGCTCCGAAACGCGTTTCTTTGGTCTCGGAGCAGCAGCGCGGACACTGAGGCACTTTGTCCAAGAATCTGAATTCCCCTGTAATGGCACCCTGTGCTGGGACACATCCCTCTGTGCTGGCACATAAGCCCCTGTGATGGCACATAAGCCCCTGTGATGGCACACATTCTCCTGTGCTGGCACACATCCCGCTGTGCTGCCACACATTCCCCTGTGCTGGTACACATTCTCCTGTGCTGGCACACATCCCGCTGTGCTGGCACATATCCCCCTGTGCTGGCACACATTCCCCTGTGCTGGTACACATTCTCCTGTGCTGGCACACATCCCCCTGTGCTGGCACACATTCCCCTGTGCTGGTACACATTCTCCTGTGCTGGCACACATCCCGCTGTGCTGGCACATATCCCCCTGTGCTGGCACATATGCCGCCTCGGTCACTGTTTATGCCCCCCTGCTGTGCTGTGCCAATCACATGGCCAGATACCAGCACAGATACAGGAAGTCACCGCTCAGCTGGGAGCACGGAGCAAGTAACGGAAGCTGAGTAACAGTCTTTATTATTTTACAGTGTGCGCGCCAGCAGGGGGGCATAACAGTGACTGGAGGGGCATATCCAGCACGGGGGAGGGTGTGAATGCAGGCATATGTAATATGCGCCGCTCCCCTGTCCACATCTCTGCACTGGCATCAGCACCGATGTGATGGAAAGCGAGTGCAGTGAATATTACATGAGGCTAATGAGCGGGAACACGTGATCTCCCGCTGCATCCTGCAGCCTGATCCAGCCTCCTACAGCCCCCAGATACTGCTCCAAAGCAGCCCCACCCATACAGTACAAAACACTAGATTCAGATTATAAGATGCACCCCCACTTTCCCCCAAAATTTGGGGTAACAAAAGTGCGTTTCATAATCTGAAAAATAAGGTTATTATTCTACAGCTCATTCAGTGCTCCTGTATAACATATTGGTTAAATAATGTTTGATGAGTAAATCTTAAATATATTTCTAAAGGAGCAATTGACATGAATGTCTTACCAGATGTTAGTAACAACCCATCCAATCCACATAGGCAAATAAATCAAACCATAGATGTCCATAAATTAAGTTAGGGAAATTCAAAGGAAGGAGGGAGAGAGGAGCGGCGCTCACCCCTGACAATTATAGGGAAATGCCCTTTATTTCAGTCACAGGATTGCAGACAGAAATATTATTATCATGTGAATACACGCTTGTTCTGAGTGTGAGCCGGAGACAGCTGTTACATGTCAATACACGCTTGTTCTGAGTGTGAGCCGGAGACAGCTGTTACATGTGAATACACTCTTGTTCTGAGTGTGAGCCGGAGACAGCTGTTACATGGAATACACCTGTTCTGAGTGTGAGCCGGAGAACTGTTACATGTGAATACACGCTTGTTCTGAGTGTGAGCCGGAGACAGCTGTTACATGTGAAACACCTTGTTCTGAGTGTGAGCGGAGACAGCTGTACATGTGAATACACGCTTGTTCTGATGTGAGCGGACAGCTGTTACATGTGAATACACGTGTCTATGTGAGCCGGAGACACGTACATGTGAATACACGCTTGTTCTGAGTGTGAGCCGAACAGCTGTTACATGTGAATACACGCTTGTTCTGAGTGTGAGCCGGAACAGCTGTTACATGTGAATAACGCTGTCTGATGTGAGCAACAGCTGTTACATGTGAATAATGCTTGTTCTGAGTGTAGCCGGAGACAGCTGTTACATGTGAATACACGCTTGTTCTGAGTGTGACGAACAGCTGTTACATGTGATACACCTTGTTCTGAGTTGACCGAGACAGCTGTAATGTAATACACCTTGTTCTGAGTGTGAGCCGAGACACTGTTACATGTGAATACACCTTGTTCTGAGTGTGAGCTGGAGACAGCTGTTACATGTGAATACACGCTTGTTCTGAGTGTGAGCCGGAACAGCTGTTACAGTGAATACACCTTGTTCTGATGTGAGCGAGACAGCTGTTACATGTGAATACACGCTTGTTCTGAGTGTGAGCCGGAACAGCTGTTACATGTGAATACACGCTTGTTCTGAGTGTGAGCGGAGACAGCTGTTACATGTGAATACACGCTTGTTCTGAGTGTGAGCGGAGACAGCTGTTACATGTGAATACACGTTGTTCTGAGTGTGAGCGGAACAGCTGTTACATGTGAATACACGCTTTTCTGAGTGTGACCGGAGACAGCTGTTACATGTGAATACACGCTTGTTCTGAGTGTGAGCCGGAGACAGCTGTTACATGTGAATACACGCTTGTTCTGAGTGTGAGCGGAAAGCTGTTACAGTAATACACGCTTGTCTGAGTGTGAGCCGGAGACACTGTTACATGTGAATACACGCTTGTTCTGAGTGTGAGCGGAGACAGCTGTTACATGTGAATACACGCTTGTTCTGAGTGTGAGCGGAGACAGCTGTTACATGTGAATACACGCTTGTTCTGAGTGTGAGCCGGAGACAGCTGTTACATGTGAATACACGCTTGTTCTGAGTGTGAGCCGGAGACAGCTGTTACATGTGAATACACGCTTGTTCTGAGTGTGAGCCGGAGACAGCTGTTACATGTGAATACACGCTTGTTCTGAGTGTGAGCCGAGAGACAGCTGTTACATGTGAATACACGCTTGTTCTGAGTGTGAGCGGAGACAGCTGTTACATGTGAATACACGCTTGTTCTGAGTGTGAGCCGGAGACAGCTGTTACATGTGAATACACGCTTGTTCTGAGTGTGAGCCGAGACACGCTGTTACATGTGAATCACGCTTGTTCTGAGTGTGAGCCGGAACAGCTGTTACATGTGAATACACGCTTGTTCTGAGTGTGAGCGGAGACAGCTGTTACATGTAATACACGCTTGTTCTGAGTGTGAGCCGGAGACAGCTGTTACATGTGAATACACGCTTGTTCTGAGTGTGAGCCGGAGACAGCTGTTACATGTGAATACACGCTTGTTCTGATGTGAGCCGGAGACAGCTGTTACATGTGAATACACCTTGTTCTGAGTGTGAGCGGAGACAGCTGTTACATGTGAATACACGCTTGTTCTGAGTGTGAGCCGGAGACAGCTGTTACATGTGAATACACGCTTTTCTGAGTGAGACCGGAGACAGCTGTTACATGTGACTACACGCTTGTTCTGAGTGTGAGCCGGAGACAGCTGTTACATGTGAATACACGCTTGTTCTGAGTGTGAGTCGGACACAGCTGTTACATGTCAATACACGCTTGTTCTGAGTGTGAGCCGGAGACATCTGTTACATGTGAATACACGCTTGTCCTGAGTGTGAGCCGGAGACAGCTGTTACATGTGAATACACGCTTGTTCTGAGTGTGAGCTGGAGACAGCTGTTACATGTGAATACACGATTGTTCTGAGTGTGACCGAGACAGCTGTTACATGTATACACCTGTTCTGTGTGAGCCGAACAGCTGTTACATGTGAGTACACGCTTGTTCTGAGTGTGAGCCGGAGACAGCTGTTACATGTGAATACACGCTTGTTCTGAGTGTGAGCCGGACACAGCTGTTACATGTGAATACACGCTTGTTCTGAGTGTGAGCCGGAGACAGCTGTTACATGTGAATACACGCTTGTTCTGAGTGTGAGCCGGAGACAGCTGTTACATGTGATTACACGCTTGTCCTGAGTGTGAGCTGGAGACAGCTGTTACATGTGAATACACGCTTTTTCTGAGTGTGAGCCGGAGACAGCTGTTACATGTGAATACACGCTTGCTCTGAGTGTGAGCCGGAGACAGCTGTTACATGTGAATACACGCTTGTCCTGAGTGTGAGCCGGAGACAGCTGTTACATGTGAACACACGCTTGTTCTGAGTGTGAGCCGGAGACAGCTGTTACATGTGAATACACGCTTGTTCTGAGTGTGAGCCGGAGACAGCTGTTACATGTGAATACACGCTTGTTCTGAGTGTGAGCTGAAGACAGCTGTTACATGTGAATACACGCTTTTTCTGAGTGTGAGCCGGAGACAGCTGTTACATGTGAATACACGCTTGTCCTGAGTGTGAGCCGGAGACAGCTGTTACATGTGAATACACGCTTGTTCTGAGTGTGAGCCGGAGACAGCTGTTACATGTGAATACACGCTTGTTCTGAGTGTGAGCCGGAGACAGCTGTTACATGTGAACTACACGCTTGTTCTGAGTGTGAGCCGGAGACAGCTGTTACATGTGAATACACGCTTGTTCTGAGTGTGAGTCGGACACAGCTGTTACATGTCAATACACGCTTGTTCTGAGTGTGAGCCGGAGACATCTGTTACATGTGAATACACGCTTGTCCTGAGTGTGAGCCGGAGACAGCTGTTACATGTGAATACACGCTTGTTCTGAGTGTGAGCTGGAGACAGCTGTTACATGTGAATACACGATTGTTCTGAGTGTGAGCCGGAGACAGCTGTTACATGTGAATACACGCTTGTTCTGAGTGTGAGCCGGAGACAGCTGTTACATGTGAGTACACGCTTGTTCTGAGTGTGAGCCGGAGACAGCTGTTACATGTGAATACACGCTTGTCCTGAGTGTGAGCCGGAGACAGCTGTTACATGTGAATACACGCTTGTTCTGAGTGTGAGCTGGAGACAGCTGTTACATGTGAATACACGCTTGTTCTGAGTGTGAGCCGGAGACAGCTGTTACATGTGAATACACGCTTGTTCTGAGTGTGAGCTGGAGACAGCTGTTACATGTGAATACACGATTGTTCTGAGTGTGAACCGGAGACAGCTGTTACATGTGAATACACGCTTGTTCTGAGTGTGAGCCGGAGACAGCTGTTACATGTGAATACACGCTTGTTCTGAGTGTGAGCCGGAGACAGCTGTTACATGTGAATACACGCTTGTTCTGAGTGTGAGCTGGAGACAGCTGTTACATGTGAATACACGCTTGTTCTGAGTGTGAGCCGGAGACAGCTGTTACATGTGAATACACGCTTGTTCTGAGTGTGAGCCGGAGACAGCTGTTTCTCATTTTACTGATGTCTCTGTCTGCCATCCGGTGACTGAAATAAAGGGCATTTCCCTGAAATTGTCAGTGGTGAGCGCCGCTCCTCTGTTCTTCCTTTTCAGGCTGGAAGGGTGAGTACACTGAGGTCCTCAGTCTCCCTGCTGCGGAGATGCCGGTGCCACAACGAGCTCTACACATGTATGAGCAGCACATAACTATAACTATAAGATAGAAATGAATGTAAAAATATAACAATAATGAACAGAATTAAGTCTGTCCCTGTACAATAGTCACGGTTCTCAATCATCACTTTTCTGTTTAGTCTGCAGAGTCAAAACGCTAAACTCCTGGAAGAAATCAAAACACTGCGGTGGACCCTGAAGGAATCGGAGGAGTCGACTTTAGAAGACATGGAAGATCTGGTAAGATTGACATCTATCCGTAGATTGTAGAATTGATGTAAACATGTTAGATTTGGCATGTGGACATCATAGAGATCAGGGTTGGGTGAGGATACAGTAGATGAGAGAGGACCCTGCCCGTGAGGGCTCACAGTCTACCAGTGATGGGTGAGGATACAGTAGGTGAGGGAGAGGATCCAGCCCACAAAGGGCTCACAGTCTACAAGGGATGGGTGAGGATACAGTAGGTGGGGAGAGGACCCTGCCTGCGAGGGCTAACAGTGTACAAGTGATGAGTAAGGATACAGAAGGTGAGGAGAGTGGACACTGCCCGCGAGGGCTGACAGTCTACAAGGGATGGGTGAGGATACAGTAGGTGAGGAGACAGGACCCTGCCCACAAAGGTCTCACAGTCTACAAGGGATGGGTGAGGATTCAGTAGGTGAGGAGAGAGGACCCTGCCCACGAGGGCTCACAGTCTACAAGGGATGGGTGGGGATACAGTGGGTGAGGAGAGAGGACCCTACCTACGAAGCCTCACAGTTTACAAAGAATGGGTGAGGATACAGTGGGTGAGGAGAGAGGACTCTGCCCTTGAGAGCTCACACTTTACAAGAGATGGGTGAGGATACAGTAGGTGAGGAGAGAGTACCCTGCCCACAAGGGTTCACAGTCTACACGGAATGGGTGAGGATAAAGTAGGTGAGGGGAGACGACCCTGCCCACCAGGACTCACAGTCAACAAGGGATGGGTGAGGGGTGAGGACCCTGCCCACAAGGGCTCACAGTCTACAAGGGATGGGCGAGGATACAGTAGGACAGGAGAGAGGACTCTGCCCACGAGGGCTCACAGTCTACAAGAGATGGATGAGGATACAGTAGGTGAGGAGAGAGGACCCTGCCCATGAGGGCTCACAGTCTACAAGGGAAGGGTGAGGATACAGTAGGCGAGGAGACTGGACACTGTCCCCGAAGGCTGACAGTCTACAAGGGATGGGTGAGGATACAGTGGGTGAGGAGAGAGGACCCTGCCCTCAAAAGGCTCACAGTCTACAAGGGATGGGTGAGGATACAGTGGGTGAGGAGAGAGGACCCTGCCCATGAGAGCTCACAGTTTACAAGAGATGGGTGAGTATATATTAGGTGAGGAAAGAGGACCTTGCCCACGAGGGTTCACAGTCTACAAGGGATGGGTGAGGATACAGTAGGTGAGGGGAGGGGACCCTGCCCTCGAGGGCCCACAGTCTACAAGGGATGGGTGAGGATACAGTAGGTGAGGAGAGAGGACCCTGCCCACGAGGACTCACAGTCTACAAGGGATGGGTGAGGATACAGTAGGTAAGGAGAAAGGACCCTGTCCACAAGGGCTCACAGTCTACAAGGGATGGGTGAGGATACAGTAGGTGAGGAGAGAGGACCCTGCCCACAAGGGCTCACAGTCTACAAAGAATGAGTGAGGATACAGTGGGTGAGGAGAGATGACCCTGCCCACAAAGGCTCACAGTCTACAAGGGATGGGTGAGGATACAGTGGGTGAGGAGAGAGGACCCTGCCCATGAGAGCTCACAGTTTACAAGAGATGGGCGAGGATACAGTGGGTGAGGAGAGAGGACCCTGCCCACAAGGGGATTTTAGATTAAGTCAAAGAGGAGGATACTGCTAGAAAAACACAGAGAAGGATGTGATCTTACCGTTATACAAAAGTGTATATATAGGTAATCGTCACGCATGGAGCGGATAAGGGGAAGGAAGCAGGAAGGTAAAACGGGCAAAGGCAACTGAAAGGCTATTAGAAATATGTACCGTATTTTTCGCTTTATAAGACGCACCGAATTATAAGACGCACCCCCACATTTGATGAAGGAAAAGAGGAAAAAATAATTTTTAATGTTAAATGGGGTTCACCTCATAATGCCAGTGTCCGTCTTTATATATATAACCTGGTATGTATATATCCCCATAGCCTTCATTTTGGCACACTGTCCCCATATAAGGCTGGCACACTGTCCCCCATGTAAGGCTAGCACACTGTCCCCCATGTAAGGCTGGCACACTGTCCCCCATGTAAGGCTGGCACACTGTCCCCCATGTAGGGCTGGCACACTGTCCCCCATGTAGGGCAGGCACACTGTCCCCCATGTAAGGCTGGCACACTGTCCCCCATGTAGGGCTGGCACACTGTCCCCCATGTAGGGCTGGCACACTGTCCCCCATGTAAGGCTGGTACACTCCCCCATGTAAGGCTGGCACACTGTCCCCCATATAAGGCTGGCACACTCCCCCCATGTAAGGCTGGCACACTGTCCCCCATGTAAGGCTGGCACACTGTCCCCCATGTAAGGCTGGCACACTATCCCCCATGTAAGGCTGGCACACTGTCCCCCATGTAAGGCTGGCACACTCCCCCCATGTAAGACTGGCACACGTTTAAAATAATAAACCATATCATACTCACTGCTCTCCTCGCTCCCTCGCCATCCACGCTACCCCGCTCTCTGTGCTGTGGCGGCATCCGGGTACTGTGAGCAGCGCGCAGGTGATGACGTCACTCTGCAGCGACGCTCACAAGGCCCGGATGCCGGCAAAGACAGCGGGGATGGCGGTGACAGTAGCGAGCGAGGAGAGCGGTGAGTATGATCGTGCTCCCAGGGATAGTCAGTGCTTTCCACGCTTTCATTGCATGGAAAGCACTGACTATTCACATGGGCTGCTCCCGCTGGTGATTGACAGCGGGAAGCAGTGCATATTACAGGAGATAATGAGCGGCCCCACGTGACCACGGGGCCGCTGCTGCAGCCTCCTACAGCCTCCTGAGAGCCCCCGGACACCGCTCCACAGGCCGCCCCCCACCACACAAGTATTGTTTCGCATTATAAGACGCACCCCCCACTTTCCCCCAAAAGTTTGGGGAACAAAAGTGCGTCTTATAATGCGAAAAATACGGTATATACCGGAGCCAGCAATTTCTTTGTTTAGCCACGCTGCTGCCATGAGCCTAGGGGGTGCCACGTACGCCCCACCTTCTAACAAATACCGGTTACTAAATGTGTGATATGGCTCGGCACTAACGTATAAAATGGCAGTGTAAACTAATACAGTTTTTTCTTTAAAAAAGCATAACATTTATTGATATCACAAGATGTACATTGTGATTGATATGATTAAAAAAGCCATAAAAAGTAATAATATAAGTACTAAAGGCATTTAAAAATTGTAAAATGCAGAGACTCTGCGGTCTTCTATGGTGTGACAGACAACTGCCAATATAATCCTTGTAGATTGATTCCCAGGGAGGATTTGGTCCAGGTGGTAGCTATGAACATATAACATCAATGAGGGGGTGTGCATGAAGATGTGTGTTCTTTTATGGTTCATTAGCGTGTGCTCTTACCACTGTGGAGCAGCTCTGCAGATATCATTCTGAGTGTGGAATCTTGTAGACCTTCGCGTGATCCGTCCCAAAGATGTATTTCACATGGAGTATGGGCACTGTATAAGTGATGTAAAATATGTATTTATATTTCTCATATGTGATTATACAGATGGATATGAATTGAGTCTGTAAGGAATGATTATCTGGTGTTATATTAATATTATTAATGTTTCTGTATATAATGTATTATTTCTTAGATCGCTGTCACTGAACAGGAAAAAGCAGAATTGCGGAAGATTGTTACTGGATATCAACAACGGATTTCAGAACTAAAGGTGAGTTTCATGGGGAAAGTCTCAAGTACTTGACTTTCTTACATCTTTCAAGAACTGGTGAACTGTGAATTAACCAAATAAAGGAGCTTTAGCACAAAGTTTTAGAAAAAAGGAAACACCCACGAGGGTCCAGTTTAAACTCACATAACCAGCTCCATCTATTATAATGAAACCCTAAAGCTACTTCCTTGAGGATGTAATGGTATGCTACGTCACATCCTGGCTGAAGTAGCCTCTACACCCACTGTGGATGTTCTAATATGGCTGGCCGCACACACTCATACATACACACACACACACACACCGCACACACACACACACACCGCACTGTCCGCTATACTTACCACCTGCGTCTTCCCCGCCGCCTGGATCCTCAGTCCTCCTTGATGGCAACAGGACTGGATCCAATATTGGATCCAGTCCCGCTGACCACCGAGCCACCGCACACCGCTGACCACCGAGCCACCACACACCGCTGACCACACACCGCTGACCAACCAGCCACCGCACACCGCTGACCACCGAGCCACCGCACACCGCTGACCACACAGCCACCGCACACCTCTGACCACCCAGCCACCCACACCGCTGACCACCCAGCCACCGCACACCTCTGACCACCCAGCCACCCACAGCCCTGACCACCGAGCCACCGCACACCGCTGATCACCGAGCCACCGCACACCGCTGACCACCGAGCCACCGCACACCGCTGACCACCCAGCCACCGCACACCTCTGACCACCCAGCCACCCACAGCCCTGACCACCGAGCCACCGCACACCGCCGATCACTGAGCCACCGCACAATGCTGACCACCGCACACCGCTGACCACCGAGCCACCGCACACCGCTGACCACCGAGCCACCGCACACCGCTGACCACTGAGCCACCGCACACCGCTGACCACCGAGCCACCACACACCGCTGACTACCGAGCCACTGCACACCGCTGACCACACACCCCTGACCAACCAGCCACCGCACACCGCTGATCACCCAGCCACCGCACACCGCTGACCACCCAGCCACCGCACACCGCTGACCACCCAGCCACCGCACACCTCTGACCACCCAGCCACCCACAGCCCTGACCACCCAGCCACTGCACACCGCTGATCACCGAGCCACCGCACACCGCTGACCACCGAGCCACCGCACACCGCTGACCACCGAGCCACTGCACACCGCTGACCACCGAGCCACCGCACACCGCTGACCAACGAGCCTCCGTCATGCGCTGACCACCGAGCCTCTGTCCTGGCTGACCACCGAGCCTCCGTCCTGCCCCGCCGGCTCCATCCTGCCCCCCGGCTCCATCCTGCCCCCCCCCCGGCTCCATCCTGCCTCACCCTGGCTCCATCCTGCCCTCCCCTGGCTCCATCCTCCCCCCCCGGCTCCATCCTCCCCCCTCGGCTCCATCCTGTATCCCCTCCCGGCTCCATCCTGCCCTCTCCCACCATCCTGCTCCTCTGGCTCCATGCTGTTCCTCTGGCTCCAACCTGCCCCCCCCCCTAGTTCCATCCTCTCCCCCCCGGCTCCATCCTGCCCCCACCCCGGCTCCATCCTGTCCACCCCCACCATCCTGCTCCTCCAGCTCCATCCTACTCCTCTGGCTCCATCCTGCCCCTCTGGCTCCATCCTGCTCCTCTGGCTCCATCCTGCTCCGCTCCATCCTGCCCCACTCCCTCCATCCTACCCCGCTCCCTTTATCCTGCCCCGCTCCCTCCATCCTGCCCCCCGCCTCCATCCTGCCCCCCCCTCCGCTTCCATCCTGCCCCCCCCTCCGCTTTCATCCTGCCCCCCCTCCGCCTCCATCCTGCCCCCCTCTGCTTTCATCCTGCCCCCCCCGCCTCCCCATCCTGCCCCCCCTCTGCCTCCATCCTGCCCCCCCGCCGCCTCCATCCTGCCCCCCCGACACAATCCTGCCCTCCCTCCCCCCGTCACCATCCTGCCCCCCTGCCTCCATCCTGCCCCCCCTCCGCTTCTATCCTGCCCCCTCTGCTTTCATCCTGCCCCCCCTCCGCCTCCATCCTGTCCCCCCTCCACTTTCATCCTGCCCCCCCCCCGCCGCCTCCATCCTGCCCCCCGACACAATCCTGCCCCCCTCTCCCCCCCGTCACCATTCTGCCAACACCATTCAAGGAGGTCTCAGTGTACCCTGACCTCTCCCCAGGCACCCTCTCAAGGCGTAGGGAATTTGCACCTAGCTGCCAGCTTCTGCGAGAGAAAGGGATCCAGTACAGCTGGGGTTCTCCTGTATCTCTGAATTTTCGATATAAGGGTACTAGACACTCTTTTTCCTCCCCTTCGCATCTACGCAGAACACTAAGGGTACCTTTACACGCGGCTACATTTCTAGGGTGGCTACAGGTAACTTACTGGTTGCAGTGAAATCATGGAGACAAGGTTCTATCTTGTTGCTGTGTACAAATGGAATAATCTCTCCATGATTTCACTGCAACCAGTAAGTTACCTGTAACCACCCTAGAAATGTAGCCGCGTGTAAAGTTACCCTTAGAGATTGGAAATTGTCATCCTCGGGACAAAGCTTCCCCTCGTCCCCCGACACCCCAGTGAGACGGAGAGCCGCTAAAGAAAGATGTTCGTCCGCGTTGATTGACGGATTTTACTATGAGCTGGCCTGCCCGTGTTGACCTCTGAATTTTTTTTTCCCACTGTGCGGAGCATTTTCACGCTCGGGGGCTTCCTCATAGGAGGCTCCAGTGTGTGTGTCTCCGATACCCGGTCAGTGGGTTTGTCCCCTCTGGACGGGTCTGTTGGTTGAATACCCCCCCTATGAGACCAGTTATTACCGCCTGTCTGGTCAAATTGTGGTTTACATTAGTGTAAAGGTTTTCTGTGTCCCTATCTTTGTTCCCTTGCCTTTACCCTTCCACTTCCTCCGCCACTCTCCCATTTCTTTCTTCCTCCTTATTGTCTGGTGTTAGTTTACCTCCTTTCACCCATTCCTCTTCGGTTCCCCTTCCTTCCCCCCCCCCCCCCCTGATTTTTTTCTCTCTGTTTCCCCCCTACCCCATGACCCCCCCCCCTCCGGTTCCTTTCACTCTCTTTTTTTTCTCTCCTTCCACCTCTTTTTCCCCCTTTTCGGTTTTCTTGTTCCCACCCTTTCTTAACTTTATCTGAGTTCTTTCTTTCCCTCCGGTCCCGACTTCTTCTTCTGCATTATCACGAGCTCGGGGCTGGCTGGCGGCGAAGTGTATACCCGTTATGAGCTTTAAAATTGTGTCACTCAATGTCAGAGGCCTGAACTCGCCTGCCAAACGGTCCTTTTTGTGGAGGGAGGCGTCCCGTTCCAGGGCGGATGTCCTGTGCGTGTAGGAGACGCATCTACTGGCGGGTGACAATGAGAGGCTTTCTCATCCTAGATACCCTTATATTTACTTCTCCAATGGCGACACAAAAAAGGCAGGGGTATGCTTAATAATAAGCTCAGGCTTGCAGTTTGAACCCAAGAAGGTGGTTGTGGACCCCGCAGGGAGGTTTGTGATAGTGGTCTGTGAGATCTCTGGTGTATCTTACACTCTGGCAAATTTGGCTCAGATGAAGTTCTTGAGGTCGTTCTTTTCCAAAGTGCAGGAGGAGGCGTGTGGACATGTCATCCTGTGCGGTGACTTTAATACGGTGATGGAGTCCCGCCTTGACTCATCGGCCCCCTCAGTCCGTCCTCGTAAGGATCTGCTCCCCCTCGCTCGGGAGTTCCGCCTTCACGACATCTGGCGGTACCTCCACGCCGGGGAACGTGATTACACCTTCCACTCCGGCCCCCATGGATCCTATTCCAGAATAGACTTTTTTCTGGTGGATGATGGATCTCTGGAGGTGAGCCGGTCGGCAGAAGTGGGGGTGATTACATGGTCAGACCATGCTCCAGTGTCATTGGAGGTGGCCCAGGGGAGGGGGGGAGGAAGGCCGCGGCAGTGGCGCTTGGGTCCGGACCTCCTCCTGGACCAACATTTGCTGACAAAAATAGGGGAAGAAATAGAGTCTTTCTTTGCCATTAATGATAATGGTGAGGTCACAGATGAGACTCTCTGGGCCTCTCATAAAACGACCCTGAGTGGCTTATTGCTTCAGATTGCAGCGCAACGTAGGAGAGTCAGGGACGCACAGAGACGGGATTGGATAGAGCAGATTCAAAAACTTGAAGCGACTAACAAGAAAAGCCCTTCCCCGACCTTACTGACGCGGATTACGACACTCCGCACCCAACTTCGATCTCTTTTGTTGAGACAATATGAAGTGGGTCTCCGAAAGATGAAAACCTCATATTATGCGATGGGAGATAGAGCGGGGCGACTGCTTGCCAGACGACTTACGAAACGGACGTTGCAATCCACCATAACGGCCATGAAGGACTCCATGGGCGGTAAGATCAGAGACCCTAGACTCATTGTGGAGGTCTTTGCCAAGTATTACTCCTCTCTGTACAATTTAAACCTGGACTCTAGGACGCCTCAGCCAACGACTGAACTGATTGATGGGTATCTGAGGGACCTGAAACTCCCCAAGGTCCCACCTGACATGCTTGACGCTTTGAATCGTCCCTTCACAAGACAGGAGATAGAAGAAGTTATTTCTTCCCTAAAGGTGGGCAAAGCCCCGGGACCTGATGGCTTTATTAATGGTTATTATAAAAGCTTTGCCAAGTCTCTGTCCCCTTTCTTGTTACGCCTATTTGACAGTTGGAGAGCAGCGGGTACTATTCCGTCGCCGGCCCTGGAAGCAACGGTTGTTACCATTCCAAAACCTGGAAAGGATCCGGAGAGTCCCGAGAGCTATCGCCCGATCTCACTCCTTAATACGGATGTGAAAATCTATTGAGGCTAGCGGAGGTGGTCCCCTTGTTGGTGGGAGCGGATCAGGTGGGGTTTGTGGCTCGTCGTCAAGCGACGGATGGCACGAGGTGGATGCTAGACCTGATTAAGCTGGTAGAGAGGAGTGGTCTCCCCGGTGCATTCCTGTCCTTGGATGCTGAGAAGGCCTTTGACAGGGTACACTGGGGTTACATAGAGAGGGTCCTGCGGGGATTTGGGTTTGACGGCCCTATCCTAGCAGCGATTCTGAGTTTGTACTCCAACCCTTCCGCCAGAGTGTTCGCCTCGGGTTACCTCTCGGATCCTTTTAGGATCACCAATGGGACCAGGCAGGGTTGCCCCCTGTCCCCACTAAACTATGTCCTGGCGATAGAGCCGTTGGCTGCGTCTCTCCGCTCTGACCAAATCTTAAAGGGAATACAGGTGGGAGGGGAGAGGCATGTTGTCGGCCTATACGCTGATGACATTATTATCTCCTGTTCCACTCCAGAAGTTTCTCTTCTGCGGGCCCTCACTCTGCTGGACTCGTTCGCACGGATTTCATTTTATAAACTAAATGCTGCCAAGTCACTAATCTATCCGGTAAATGTCTCTCGGACTCTGGCGGATGTTCTTAAGCGATCTCTCCCGTTCCAATGGTCCCCTGAGGGTATTCCCTACTTGGGAGTTATCTTGTGTCCCTCGTCGGAAGTGGTAAAAAGTAACGTGGACCCTTTTTTGAAGGCTTTGGGGAAGGCGACGGACCCCCGGCTGCTTCGACAACTCTCCTGGATCGCCCGAATCCAGTTGTTTAGGATGACTTGGCTCCCGAGACTTCTTTACCTTTTTAGATGTGTTCCTTTAGTCTTTACTACGCGGCTTCTGTCCCAACTTCAGAGGGGGGTGAACTGTTTTATCTGGGCATCGGGACGTCCACGGGTTCAGAGAAAAGTTATGTATCGTAAAATGACGAAGGAGGGAATGGGAGTCCCGAATGTAATCTCGTATTACAGAGCTGCGCTGCTGGAGACTGCGAGGATATGGTGGACGGACGAGGCACACTTGGGGTGGGCGCGAATTGAGGCTGCCCAAGTTAGAGGGGGGTCTCTCCGGAGTTTATTGGTGGCTGAATCGCTGGGCCCGGTGGAGTCCCATGGACAGCTGGATGGCAGCGGTAGTTTGCGTGTGGAGGCATGCGCCGAAGGAGTGGACGAGGATTCAGGCGCGGAGGTCCCTCTGGATTCTCTGCGTCTGCATATCCCGTCCCTGAGAATAGCTGATTTGTCAGCTCAGGGTCTAAAGACCATAGCTGACCTGGTAGGACCCGATGGTCTGATCTCTGGAGGACACCTGGAGGCCAGAGCTTTATCCCTTCGGCGTTCATACTTCCAATTGTGTCAAATCGCCCATTTTATGGCCCCTAGACGTGATAGGATTTGGTGGTCCTCCCCAAGACCGTCTCCACTCCGCTCCTTGCTGGTGGCGCAGCGCTCTCCCTCTGGGAGCCTTGCAGCTTTATACGCGGGCCTCTTGGATGAGAAGCCATCCTCAACCTAACATATAGAGTGAGATGGGAAGAGGACCTCGGCTTTACAGCTGATGAGGAGCAATGGGAAGCGGCGACCCATACTGTGCTAGGGGCGACCAAGTGTATCAATCACGTAGAACAGTTAAAGAAACTTCACTTGCGATGGTACCTTCCCTCTGTACGGGTCGCGGCCTTTGGGGATGGAGCGTCTCCCCTCTGTTGGAGGCTCTGTGGACAGAGGGGTACTTTGGCACATGTGTGGTGGCTGTGTCCGCGCATTGCCCAATTTTGGACCCTAGTGGAGGGTCTCATGAGATCCGTCATGGAGGAGTCCATCCCCCTCTCCCCGCAGATGGCTTTGTTGCACATTGGTTTAGAGGGGCTTCCTCCGGTGACCCTGCTGGTGGCCACCGTTATTCTGATTGTGGCGAGATTTTGTATAGCGGCTGCTTGACGTTCTTCTTCTCCTCCGGCTATGAAAGGGAAGAAGAAAGGGCTTCTGTATGAAGTGCGCACAGCCAATATGCAGGTGAAAAAACAAATATTTATTTAGTGCAAGACAGAAAAAACCTTTATGCGTGTTAAAAGCAATTAAAACCAATTTCCCTCTGCCACACACAACATCATACAATTTACCCAGAGCCCGGGTGGGTATTAAAGGTGGAGATACATTAAGAGTAAGAGCTATTACACAGAGCAAAATAAACCTCTATTTAGAATATATATTGGTGACTTTGGCAACTACAATAGATCTAGCTATATGGATGTTAGTCTGGAAACATACATAATATTATGCACAGTTGCAGGTTGTTTTTTCACCTGCATATTGGCTGTGCGCACTTCATACAGAAGCCCTTTCTTCTTCCCTTTTGCAGTTCACCTGCTTCTGTGTTGCAGCACCCATTTTTACCTCCAACCAGGCTGTGCGCTCTCTCACCACCCAACTCTCACTCCTCCGGCTATGAGTGACGTTACAGCTAGGTTGAATCTTATGTTCACGTATGAATACTATCTCACTATGGAGTCCAGTCATAGGAGATATGTGAGCAAGGCGTGGGGTCGCTGGGCCTTGCATCCTCTGGCGATTCCTCTTCCTCAGGAGGCCCTACGTTGAGCACAGGGGAGTGCCGGGGTCGGAGGGCTCCTCTCTTTCTTTGTCTTTGTTTCTGTTCTGTCTCTCCCTTCTCTCCCCTTACCTCTCGATTGCTCTTGCTGTTCCCTTGCCCCATCTTAGATAACCCCTTCTCCCCTCCCCTTTTCTTCTTCTTTACTCCCCTCCCACCAATCCCTTGTTAACCTTATAGCCTGATTTTCCATATGTTCCAGCCTATGTTCCAGTCTGGGTACAGGATATTTACTTGCGGCAGTTAGTTGCCATTGTACTTGTTTGTTTATGCAAATATGTCTTTTCAATAAAAACAGTTATGACAAAAAAAATAAATATGTAAAAAAAGAGGGCCCAATACTGACCCCTGTGGTAACACACTGTTACCTGTGACCTAGTCTGAGTGTGTTCATTAGTAATCACCCTTTGTTTCCTATCACTGAGCCAGTTCTTAACCCATTTAACACATTTTCCCCTTTCCCTATTATTCTCACTTTATGTATCAACCTTTTGTGTGGCACCATAGCAAAAGCTATTGTAAAGTCCATATACACAATGTCCACTGCGTTTCGCTGGTCCAGTCCGGAACTTACCTCTTCATAGAAGCTGATCAGATTAGTTTGACATTACTTATCCCTCATAAACCCATGTTGATACTGGATCATACTGCAGTATAGCATCTCTTACTGGCCTATAATTTTTATGCTCAGTTTTTGTCCCTTTTTGAATATTGGCACCACATTTGCTATGTGCCAGTCCTGTGGTACAGACTCTGTTACTATGAAATCTTGGAAGATTAAAAATAATGGTCTGTCTATGGCCAGGGTCACATTTGCGATGTGCCCCTAGCCTGCCGGATTCCGGTATTATCTTAGAACTTTTTCCAGCGCCGCATAGCGTTTCCGCTATGCGGTGCTGGAAACCGCTGCCCTTAGTTACCCGCTGTTTACCTGCACGACCTGTCACACAGGCAGCGGCTCGGAGGGTGTTTTACAGCGCCGCACAGGAAACCGTTGCAGACACGATTTCCTGTGCGGCGCTGTAAAACGCCCTCCGAGCCGCTGCCTGTGTGACAGGTCGTGCAGGTAAACAGCGGGTAACTAAGGGCAGCGGTTTCCAGCACCGCATAGCGGAAACGCTATGCGGCGCTGGAAAAAGTTCTAAGATAATACCGGAATCCGGCAGGCTAGGGGCACATCGCAAATGTGACCCTAGCCTATGATGGTAATTAACTCCCGAAGTACTCGGGGTTGTATGCAATCCGAGCCGGGGGAATTGTCAACTTTAGTGAATTTTAAACAGCACCGTACTTTCCTGCTGGATTATCAGGTGACATTAAATGAACAATTTAAGGTATCATTGACCATGTCATCTGTCATGGATTTTCTTGTATAAATATTGTTAAAGAAAAGGCATTTAGCATATTGCCTTTTTCCTCATCCAACATTTCACCCAGACTATTTTAAGGGGACCAACACTATCTTTTTTTTCAGTTTCTTCCTATTTATGTAGTTGAACAATATTTTTGGATTATTTTTACTTTCTCTGGCAATGAGTCGCTCTGTCTCAATCTTTGCTACATTGATTTGATTTGCTTTTTACAGAATTTATTTAATTTCCTGTACTAATTTAATGCCTCATCACTACCTACTTGCTTTAATTCTCTAAATGCTTTCTGTCACTTATTGTGTCCCTTACAGCTCTATTTAGCCATAGTGGTTTCCTGTTATTTCTAGCTTGTTTATTCCTATAGGGCAGTGATGGCGAACTCCAGGCCTCGAGTGCCACACACAGTCCAGGTTTTCAGGATTTCCATTACATTTGACAGTTGGCAATCAAATTACCAACTGTCAAACTCTAAGGAAATCCTGAAAACCTGCACTGTGTGTGGCACTCGAGGCCCGGAGTTCGCCATCACTGCTATAGGGTATATATTGTGCACAGGTCCTATTCAGGATGCTAATAAACGTCTCCCATTTGCTTTCTGTACTTTATGTCTCAGGACATCGTCCTAGTTTATTGCACTAAGATCATCTCTCAACTATTGGAAATTTGCCTTCCTGAAATTTAGTGTCCTTGTAGCCCCTCTATTATACATCTTATTAAAGGATTCATGAAAACTTATTGTTTTGTGATCACTATTACCCAAGTGACCTCCAACCCGTATATTTGATGTGCAGTCTGACCTGTTGGTTAATATTAAGTCTAGCAGTGCCCCCCATCTGGTTGGGTCCTGAACCAGTTGTGAAACTTAGCCCAAAGAGTAATTGTCTCCAGATTTCCTTCCAAGTGAGGATGTCTTCTGCTGAACCACAGTATGGTGTCGGAGCCTTGGCTTCCAGAGAATCCAGTTAAGGTTTAGTAATGGGAACGTTTCGTAGTCTAATTTATTCTTTTTATATCTATTCTAGAGCGAATCCATCATACAAGACATGTCAGTGGAAATGGACCAGCTAAGATCTAATGAAGAGGTAACATACATTATTATAATAATACTAGACATCATGTTCTTTGCAGGATGACTCCTTCCTTCTAAGCCAATCTTTTTATCAATATTTTTGCAGGCTCTAGAAATGAAAGTGGCAGAATTGGACGGGTGGCTCGAAGAATCTGACTGCAAAATTGTAATGTAAGATACCGTTTTTTTTGCTTTATAAAACGCTCTGGATTATAAAATGCACCCCAAATTTGGTGAAGGAAAAGGAAAAAAAATAATTTTTAATGTTAAATGGGGTCCATCTTATAATGCCAGTGTCTGTCTTACAATTAGTATATATGATCCGTATCCTGGTATATGACCCACTCATCCTGGGATATTTGTCTTCTATTTTGGTATATGTGTCCCCCATCCTAGTATATTTGGCTACCATCCTGAATATGGCCCCCTTATCTTGGATATGGCACCCCTGTTTTGGCACATACAGCCACCCCCCTCCCTCCTTGTGCTGGCACATATAGCCCCCTTCCTGTGCTGGCACATATAGCCCCCCCTGTGCTGGCACATATAACCCGCCCTGTGCTGGCACATATAGCTTTCCCCCTGTGCTGGCACATATAGGCCCCCACCCCCCGTGCTGGCACATATAGTTCCCCCTGTGCTGGCACATAGCCCACTGTACTGGCATACATCCCCCTGTGATGGCACACATCCGTCTGAGCCGGCACATAGCCCCCTGTGCTGACACACATTCCCCTGTGCTGGCACACATCCCCCTGTGCTGGCACACATTCTCCTGTGCTGGCACACATCCCCCTGTGATGGCACACTCCCCCTGTGATGGCACACATCCCCCTGTGCTGGCACACATTCCCCTGTGCTGACACACATTCCCCTGTGCTGGCACACATCCCCCTGTGCTGGCACACATTCTCCTGTGCTGGCACACATTCTCCAGTGCCGTCACACATCCCGCTGTGCTGACACACATCCCACTGTGCTGGCACATGTCCTCCAGTGCTGGCACATATGCCGCCTCAGTCACTGTTTATGCCCTTCTGCTGGCGCGCACACTGTAAAATAATAAAGGCTGTTACTCACATTCTGTTACTCGCTCCATGCTCCCAGCTCAGCGGTTACATCCTGCGTCGGTCCCGGGCATCAGATCATGTGACCGGGGCGCACAGTGAAGATATCACTGTGCTGTGCCAATCACGTGACCAGATACCAGCACAGATACAGGAAGTCACCGCTCAGCTGGGAGCACGGAGCAAGTAACGGAAGATGAGTAACAGCCTTTATTATTTTACAGTGTGCGCGTCAGCAGGGGGGAATTTAGAGTGATGAGGGGGTTAAATGCAGGCATATGTAATATGCGCTGCTCCCCTGTCCACATCTCCGCGCTGGCATCAGCACCGATGTGATGGAAAGCGAGTGCAGTGAATATTACATGAGGCTAATGAGCGGGAACACGTGATCTCCCGTTGCATCCTGCAGCCTGATCCAGCCTCCTTCAGCCCCCAGATACTGCTCCAAAGCAGCCCCACCCATACAGTACAAAACACTAGATTCAGATTATAAGATGCACCCCCCACTTTCCCCCAAAATTTGAGGTAACAAAAGTGCGTTTTATAATCCAAAAAATAAGGTTATTATTCTACAGCTCGTTCAGTGCTCCTGCATAACATATTGGTTAAATAATGTTTGATGAGTAAATCTTAAATATATTTCCAAAGGAGCAATTGACATGAATGTCTTACCAGATGTTAGTAACAACCCATCCAATCCACATAGGCAAATAAACCAAACCATAGATGTCCATAAATTAAGTTAGGGAAATTCAAAGGAAGGAAGGAGAGAGGAGCGGCGCTCACCCCTGACAATTTCAGGGAAATGCCCTTTATTTCAGTCACAGGATGGCAGACAGAGATATTATTAATATCATATGAATACACGCTTGTACTGAGTGTGAGACGGAGACAGCTGTTACATGTGAATACACGCTTGTTCTGAGTGTGAGCTGGAGACAGCTGTTACATGTGAATACACGCTTGTACTGAGTGTGAGACGGAGACAGCTGTTACATGTGAATACACGCTTGTTCTGCGTGTGAGCCGGACACAGCTGTTACATGTGAATACACGCTTGTTCTGCGTGTGAGCCGGAGACAGCTGTTACATGTGAATACACGCTTGTTCTGAGTGTGAGCCGGAGACATCTGTTACATTTGACTACACGCTTGTTCTGAGTGTGAGCCGGAGACAGCTGTTACATGTGAATACACGCTTGTCCTGAGTGTGAGCTGGAGACAGCTGTTACATGTGAATACACGCTTGTTCTGAGTGTGAGTCGGAGACAGCTGTTACATGTGAATACACGCTTGTTCTGAGTGTGAGCCGGAGACAGCTGTTACATGTGAATACACGCTTGTTCTGAGTGTGAGCCGGAGACATCTGTTACATGTGACTACACGCTTGTTCTGAGTGTGAGCCGGAGACAGCTGTTACATGTGAATACACGCTTGTCCTGAGTGTGAGCTGGAGACAGCTGTTACATGTGAATACACGCTTGTTCTGAGTGTGATCCGGAGACAGCTGTTACAGTTAGGGCCAGAAATATTTGGACAGTGACACAAGTTTTGTTATTTTAGCTGTTTACAAAAACATGTTCAGAAATACAATTATATATATAATATGGGCTGAAAGTGCACACTCCCAGCTGCAATATGAGAGTTTCCACATCCAAATCGGAGAAAGGGTTTAGGAATCATAGCTCTGTAATGCATAGCCTCCTCTTTTTCAAGGGACCAAAAGTAATTGGACAATGGACTCTAAGGGCTGCAATTAACTCTGAAGGCGTCTCCCTCGTTAACCTGTAATCAATGAAGTAGTTAAAAGGTCAGGGGTGGATTCCAGGTGTGTGGTTTTGCATTTGGAAGCTGTTGCTGTGACCAGACAACATGCGGTCAAAGGAACTCTCAATTGAGGTGAAGCAGAACATCCTGAGGCTGAAAAAAATCCATCAGAGAGATAGCAGACATGCTTGGAGTAGCAAAATCAACAGTTGGGTACATTCTGAGAAAAAAGGAATTGACTGGTGAGCTTGGGAACTCTAAAAGGCCTGGGCGTCCACGGATGACAACAGTGGTGGATGATCGCCGCATACTTCATTTGGTGAAGAAGAACCCGTTCACAACATCAACTGAAGTCCAGAACACTCTCAGTGAAGTTGGTGTTATCTGTCTCTAAGTCAACAGTAAAGAGAAGGCTCCATGACAGTAAATACAAAGGGTTCACATCTAGATGCAAACCATTCATCAATTCCAAAAATAGACAGGCCAGAGTTAAATTTGCTGAAAAACACCTCAAGAAGCCAGCTCAGTTCTGGAAAAGTATTCTATGGACAGATGAGACAAAGATCAACCTGTACCAGAATGATGGGAAGAAAAAAGTTTGGAGAAGAAAGGGAACGGCACATGATCCAAGGCACACCACATCCTCTGTAAAACATGGTGGAGGCAACGTGATGGCATGGGCATGCATGGCTTTCAATGGCACTGGGTCACTTGTGTTTATTGATGACATAACAGCAGACAAGAGTAGCCGGATGAATTCTGAAGTGTACCGGGATATACTTTCAGCCCAGATTCAGCCAAATGCTGCAAAGTTGACTGGACGGCGCTTCATAGTACAGATGGACAATGACCCCAAGCGTACAGCCAAAGCTACCCAGGAGTTCATGAGTGCAAAAAAGTGGAACATTCTGCAATGGCCAAGTCAATCACCAGATCTTAACCCAATTGAGCATGCATTTCACTTGCTCAAATCCAGACTTAAGACGGAAAGACCCACAAACAAGCAAGATCTGAAGGCTGCGGCTGTAAAGGCCTGGCAAAGCATTAAGAAGGAGGAAACCCAGCGTTTGGTGATGTCCATGGGTTCCAGACTTAAGGCAGTGATTGCCTCCAAAGGATTCGCAACAAAATATTGAAAATAAAAATATTTTGTTTGGGTTATGTTTATTTGTCCAATTACTTTTGACCTCCTAAAATGTGGAGTGTTTGTAAAGAAATGTGTACAATTCCTACATTTTCTATCAGATATTTTTGTTCAATCCTTCAAATTAAACGTTACAATCTGCACTTGAATTCTGTTGTAGAGGTTTCATTTCAAATCCAATGTGGTGGCATGCAGAGCCCAACTCGCGAAAATTGTGTCACTGTCCAAATATTTCTGGCCCTAACTGTACATGTGAATACACGCTTGTTCTGAGTGTGAGCCGGAGACAGCTGTTACATGTGAATACACGCTTGTTCTGAGTGTGAGCCGGAGACAGCTGTTACATGTGAATACACGCTTGTTCTGAGTGTGAGCCGGAGACAGCTGTTACATGTGAATACACGCTTGTTCTGAGTGTGAGCTGGAGACAGCTGTTACATGTGAATACACGCTTGTTCTGAGTGTGAGCCGGAGACAGCTGTTACATGTGAATACACGCTTGTTCTGAGTGTGAGCCGGAGACAGCTGTTACATGTGAATACACACTTGTTCTGAGTGTGAGCCGGAGACAGCTGTTACATGTGAATACACGCTTGTTCTGAGTGTGAGCCGGAGACAGCTGTTACATGTGAATACACGCTTGTTCTGAGTGTGAGCCGGAGACAGCTGTTACATGTGAATACACGCTTGTTCTGAGTGTGAGCCGGACACAGCTGTTACATGTGAATACACGCTTGTTCTGAGTGTGAGCTGGAGACAGCTGTTACATGTGAATACACGCTTGTTCTGAGTGTGAGCCGGAGACAGCTGTTACATGTGAATACACGCTTGTTCTGAGTGTGAGCCGGAGACAGCTGTTACATGTGAATACACGCTTGTTCTGAGTGTGATGTGGAGACAGCTGTTACATGTGAATACACGCTTGTTCTGAGTGTGAGCCGGAGACAGCTGTTACATGTGAATACACGCTTGTTCTGAGTGTGAGCCGGAGACAGCTGTTACATGTGAATACACGCTTGTTCTGAGTGTGAGCCGGAGACAGCTGTTACATGTGAATACACGCTTGTTCTGAGTGTGAGCCGGAAACAGCTGTTACATGTGAATACACGCTTGTTCTGAGTGTGAGCCGGAGACAGCTGTTACATGTGAATACACGCTTGTTCTGAGTGTGAGCCGGAGACAGCTGTTACATGTGAATACACGCTTGTTCTGAGTGTGAGCTGGAGACAGCTGTTACATGTGAATACACGCTTGTTCTGAGTGTGAGCCGGAGACAGCTGTTACATGTGAATACACGCTTGTTCTGAGTGTGAGCCGGAGACAGCTGTTACATGTGAATACACGCTTGTTCTGAGTGTGAGCCGGAGACAGCTGTTACATGTGAATACACGCTTGTTCTGAGTGTGAGCCGGAGACAGCTGTTACATGTGAATACACGCTTGTTCTGAGTGTGAGCCGGAGACAGCTGTTACATGTGAATACACGCTTGTTCTGAGTGTGAGCCGGACACAGCTGTTACATGTGAATACACGCTTGTTCTGAGTGTGAGCTGGAGACAGCTGTTACATGTGAATACACGCTTGTTCTGAGTGTGAGCCGGAGACAGCTGTTACATGTGAATACACGCTTGTTCTGAGTGTGAGCCGGAGACAGCTGTTACATGTGAATACACGCTTGTTCTGAGTGTGATGTGGAGACAGCTGTTACATGTGAATACACGCTTGTTCTGAGTGTGAGCCGGAGACAGCTGTTACATGTGAATACACGCTTGTTCTGAGTGTGAGCCGGAGACAGCTGTTACATGTGAATACACGCTTGTTCTGAGTGTGAGCCGGAGACAGCTGTTACATGTGAATACACGCTTGTTCTGAGTGTGAGCCGGAAACAGCTGTTACATGTGAATACACGCTTGTTCTGAGTGTGAGCCGGAGACAGCTGTTACATGTGAATACACGCTTGTTCTGAGTGTGAGCCGGAGACAGCTGTGACATGTGAATACACGCTTGTTCTGAGTGTGAGCCGGAGACAGCTGTGACATGTGAATACACGCTTGTTCTGAGTGTGAGCCGGAGACAGCTGTTACATGTGAATACACGCTTGTTCTGAGTGTGACCCGGAGACAGCTGTGACATGTGAATACACGCTTGTTCTGAGTGTGAGCCGGAGACAGCTGTTACATGTGAATACACGCTTGTTCTGAGTGTGAGCCGGAGACAGCTGTTACATGTGAATACACGCTTGTTCTGAGTGTGAGCCGGAGACAGCTGTTACATGTGAATACACACTTGTTCTGAGTGTGAGCCGGAGACAGCTGTTACATGTGAATACACGCTTGTTCTGAGTGTGAGCCGGACACAGCTGTTACATGTGAATACACGCTTTGTTCTGAGTGTGAGCCGGAGACAGCTGTTACATGTGAATACACGCTTGTTCTGAGTGTGAGCCGGAGACAGCTGTTACATGTGAATACACGCTTTTTCTGAGTGTGAGCCGGAGACAGCTGTTACATGTGAATACACGCTTGTTCTGAGTGTGAGCCGGAGACAGTTGCTACATGTGAATACACGCTTGTTCTGAGTGTGAGCCGGAGACATCTGTTACATGTGACTACACGCTTGTTCTGAGTGTGAGCCGGAGACAGCTGTTACATGTGAATACACGCTTGTTCTGAGTGTGAGCCGGAGACAGCTGTTACATGTGAATACACGCTTGTTCTGAGTGTGAGCCGGAGACAGCTGTTACATGTGAATACACGCTTGTTCTGAGTGTGAGCCGGAGACAGCTGTTACATGTGAATACACGCTTGTTCTGAGTTTGAGCCGGAGACAGCTGTTACATGTGAATACACGCTTGTTCTGAGTGTGAGCCGGAGACAGCTGTGACATGTGAATACACGCTTGTTCTGTGTGTGAGCCGGAGACAGCTGTGACATGTGAATACACGCTTGTTCTGAGTGTGAGCCGGAGACAGCTGTTACATGTGAATACACGCTTGTTCTGAGTGTGAGCCGGAGACAGCTGTTACATGTGAATACACGCTTGTTCTGAGTGTGAGCCGGAGACAGCTGTTACATGTGAATACACGCTTGTTCTGAGTGTGAGCCGGAGACAGCTGTTACATGTGAATACACGCTTGTTCTGAGTGTGACCCGGAGACAGCTGTGGCATGTGAATACACGCTTGTTCTGATGTGTGAGCCAGAGACAGCTGTTACATGTGAATATACGCTTGTTCTGAGTGTGAGCCGGAGACAGCTGTTACATGTGAATACACGCTTGTTCTGAGTGGGAGCCGGAGACAGCTGTTACATGTGAATACACGCTTGTCCTGAGTGTGAGCCGGAGACAGCTGTTACATGTGAATACACGCTTGTTCTGACCGGAGACAGCTGTTACATGTGAATACACGCTTGTTCTGAGTGTGAGCCGGAGACAGCTGTTACATGTGAATACACGCTTGTTCTGAGTGTGAGCCGGAGACAGTTGTTACATGTGAATACACGCTTGTTCTGAGTGTGAGCCGGAGACATCTGTTACATTTGACAACACGCTTGTTCTGAGTGTGAGCCGGAGACAGCTGTTACATGTGAATACACGCTTGTCCTGAGTGTGAGCTGGAGACAGCTGTTACATGTGAATACACGCTTGTTCTGAGTGTGAGTCGGAGACAGCTGTTACATGTGAATACACGCTTGTTCTGAGTGTGAGCCGGAGACAGCTGTTACATGTGAATACACGCTTGTTCTGAGTGTGAGCCGGAGACATCTGTTACATGTGACTACACGCTTGTTCTGAGTGTGAGCCGGAGACAGCTGTTACATGTGAATACACGCTTGTCCTGAGTGTGAGCTGGAGACAGCTGTTACATGTGAATACACGCTTGTTCTGAGTGTGAGCCGGAGACAGCTGTTACATGTGAATACACGCTTGTTCTGAGTGTGAGCCGGAGACAGCTGTTACATGTGAATACACGCTTGTTCTGAGTGTGAGCCGGAGACAGCTGTTACATGTGAATACACGCTTGTTCTGAGTGTGAGCCGGAGACAGCTGTTACATGTGAATACACGCTTGTTCTGAGTGTGAGCCGGAGACAGCTGTTACATGTGAATACACGCTTGTTCTGAGTGTGAGCCGGAGACAACTGTTACATGTGAATACACGCTTGTCCTGAGTGTGAGCCGGAGACAGCTGTTACATGTGAATACACGCTTGTTCTGAGAGTGAGCCGGAGACAGCTGTTACATGTGAATACACGCTTGTTCTGAGTGTGAGCCGGAGACAACTGTTACATGTGAATACACGCTTGTTCTGAGTGTGAGCCGGACACAGCTGTTACATGTGAATACACGCTTGTTCTGAGTGTGAGCCGGACACAGCTGTTACATGTGAATACACGCTTGTTCTGAGAGTGAGCCGGAGACAGCTGTTACATGTGAATACACGCTTGTTCTGAGTGTGAGCCGGACACAGCTGTTACATGTGAATACACGCTTGTTCTGAGTGTGAGCCGGAGACAGCTGTTACATGTGAATACACGCTTGTTCTGAGTGTGAGCCGGAGACAACTGTTACATGTGAATACACGCTTGTTCTGAGTGTGAGCCGGACACAGCTGTTACATGTGAATACACGCTTGTTCTGAGTGTGAGCCGGACACAGCTGTTACATGTGAATACACGCTTGTTCTGAGAGTGAGCCGGAGACAGCTGTTACATGTGAATACACGCTTGTTCTGAGTGTGAGCCGGACACAGCTGTTACATGTGAATACACGCTTGTTCTGAGAGTGAGCCGGAGACAGCTGTTACATGTGAATACACGCTTGTTCTGAGTGTGAGCCGGACACAGCTGTTACATGTGAATACACGCTTGTTCTGAGTGTGAGCCGGAGACAGCTGTTTTACTGATGTCTGTGGGTAGGGTCACATTGCAAAGCTAAATTGCATTCACCGCATCCGGATCCGGATGCGGTGAATGCAATGCCGGTCACACACATTTTTTCTCAAAAATGTGTGCAGAATACCGCACTGCGGTCACCGGATGGCTCAGGATGTGTAATCCTGAGCCATCCGGTAACTGCATAGGTTGCGGCTCCCGGCTCAGCAAACCTAGTAAAGAGTTAAATTGATTACTAAAGTACTGTTTGAGGTCTGTAGGGGCTTAGACCCCCTACAGACCGGCCGCCCACTTCGGTGGGCTCCTACTACAATATCCCCGCTGTCACGGGCTCATCCGAGCCCGTGCAAGTCCCCACACCCCAGCCCCCCGAATTACTATACAGGGGTGCCTGCACCCCTCTTGTATACTTATTCCTGTATGTGGGGGAAAATGATGTATTAAAGTATTGGTAGCAGGTCATATTTACGTGTCTTCGGCATTGTTGAGAATAATCCATGGGCGGGGCTGTTTGCGGCAGCCTCCGCCCCCTCATTTCTCATGGCCGCCCCCTCTTTGCCTCATCCATTGATGTGAGGCCGGACGCGTCATGAAAGGGGCGGGGCGCACGGTGTGACTCGGTTCGCCCCGCCCCTTTCATGACGCGTCCGGCCTCACATCAATGGATGAGGCAAAGAGGGGGCGGCCATGAGAAATGAGGGGGCGGAGGCTGCCGCAAACAGCCCCGCCCATGGATTATTCTCAACAATGCCGAAGACACGTAAATATGACCTGCTACCAATACTTTAATACATCATTTTCCCCCACATACAGGAATAAGTATACAAGAGGGGTGCAGGCACCCCTGTATAGTAATTCGGGGGGCTGGGGGTGTGGGGACTTGCACGGGCTCGGATGAGCCCGTGACAGCGGGGATATTGTAGTAGGAGCCCACCGAAGTGGGCGGCCGGTCTGTAGGGGGGTCTAAGCCCCCTACAGACCTCAAACAGTACTTTAGTAATCAATTTAACTCTTTACTAGGTTTGCTGAGCCGGGAGCCGCAACCTATGCAGTTACCGGATGGCTCAGGATTACACATCCTGAGCCATCCGGTGACCACAGTGCGGTCCCGGCAAACGCTGCGAAAACTGCTGCCTGCATGATTTTAAACGCAGGCAGCAGTGCCGGATCCGGCCACCGGATGGCTTGTGAAGCCATCCGGTGTTTTGCATAGGCTTCCATCAGGAGCCTTTCCTGGTCCGGTTTTGAGCTTTTTTAAAGCTCAAAACCGGATCAGGATTTTAAACAAAAAACGCCAATGTGACCCTACCCTCTGTCTCCCATCCTGTGACTGTAATAAAGGGCATTTCCCTGCAGTTGTCAGTGGTGAGCGCCGCTCCTCTGTTCTTCCTTTTCAGGCTGGAAGGGTGAGTACACTGAGGTCCTCAGTCTCCCTGCTGCAGAGATGCCGGTGCCACAGCAAGCTCTACACATGTATGAGCAGCACATAACTATAACTATAAGATAGAAATGAATATAAAAATATAACAAGAATGAACAGAATTAAGTCTGTCCCTGCACAATAGTCACGGTCTCTCATGTGGCCCCTTAGAGAAATGACTTGTCCAGGTTTAGGAGCCCTAGCTGTACCATTCCAGTAATCGGAAGAGATTCTCAATCATCACTTTTCTGTTTAGTCTGCAGAGAAAAAACGCTAAACAACTGGAAGAAATCAAAACACTGAAGAGGAACCTGGAGGTAACCCAGATGTCGGCTTCACAAAGGATGAAAAAAGTGGTAAGATTGACACCTACCTGTAGATTGTAGAATTGATGTAAACATGTCAGATTTGTCATGTAAACATCATAGAGGTAGTGGGACGTATCAACTTAAAAATGAGTTTAATGCCTAAATTGTTATATGATATATGCATAACACCCCAATCTCTGTTCCACAGAAACGGTTTTAAACAGATTTGTTCATTGTTTAGGAGTTTGATATGGGGAAAGAAACAATCCCGGCTGAGAATGGAACTGTTGTAGAGGCCAAAGGATGGGGGGGGCTAGCCCTGCCGAATCCATACATATATTTTATTGCAGCGCAGGGGAAACATGTTAGAGCAGTGATTTTCAACCAGTGTTCCGCGGCACACTAGTGTGCCGTGACACATGGTCGGGTGTGCCGCGGGGAAAGTTCCCCAAACTATGGTGCCCCCTTTGTTTTGTTCCCCAGCAATGTGCAGCGATGCGCAGTCACAGAATAACACATGCGCGAGCTTTGAACGCTCGCGCGACTTAATGATGTCACCGAGGCCGGCGCGTCATCCTGAGAGCGGAGAGACTCTCGCATTTTCCCGCCGCCAAGGTAATGCCCGCCAATAATGCTGTTTATAATTAAGTCAGCTCATTAACAGTTAACCTCCCTGCCGGTATTCCCGAGCAGGACTCTGGGTTAAATTTCACTGCCAGAAGCGGTAACCCCGAGTCCTGCTCGGGGTGAATGCCAGAGAGTCCCCTTACCCCATCCTGGCGGTCCCCTGTGCTCAGGATCTCCCCCCCCCTGCCCTCTGATCTCTCCCGCTGCCCTCCGATCTCCCCCCTGCCCTCCGGATCTCCCCCTCCCCTCTGATCTCCCCCTGCCCTCCGGATCTCCCCCCTCCCTCTGATCTCTCCCCTGCCCTCCGGTCCACTCCCCCTCCCCCCGCTCTCCGGTGACCACCGATGCTGCTCCTGTTCTCCCCTTCTCTCCAGGCCTCTCACCTTTCTTCTTTCTTCTCCTCTGTCCTCCGCTCTTCTCCCTCTTTCCTCCGCTCTTCTTCCTCTGTCTCCGGTCTGCTGTGTCTTCTGTCTTCTCTGTTGCTGTCCTCTTCCTGCGGTGTCCTCCTTCTTCTGTCGGCTCCTCTGCACAGTCATCTCCCAGCATAGAGATGAGTGTGCAGAGGAGCAGTGTCACAGCCAGGACACAGCATCTCTGTGATTGCTGTGCCCTGGTCTGTGTTAACCCCCTAAGTGCTGTGATCTCATGGATCACAGCACTTAGTTTCCATGGTGATTGGATCCACTATCGCCAGAGATTTACAACAAGGGAGCACTTGATCCCTTGTTGTAGTCTCTGGGATCAGCGTCATGGTGCACTGTATGGCAATGATCTGCCATACCGTGCACCATGACGCTGATCCCAAAGACTACAAGAAGAGGACAGTTGATCCCTTATTGTAGTCTCTGGGATCAGCGTCATGGTGCACTGTATGGCAATGATGTGCCATACCGTGCACCATGACGCTGATCTCAGAGACTACAACAAGAGGACAGTTGATCCCTTGTTGTAGTCTCTGGGATCAGCGTCATGGTGCACAGTATGGCAGATCATTGCTATGCAGTGCACCATGACACTGATCCCAGAGACTACAACAAGGGATCAAGTGTCCTCTTGTTGTACTCCCTGGGATCAGCGTCATGGTGCATGGTATGGCAATGATGTGCCATACCGTGCACCATGACGCTGATCCCAGAGACTACAACAAGGGAGCACTTGATCCCTTGTTGTAGTCTCTGGGATCAGCGTCATGGTCCACAGTATGGCAGATCATTGCCATACAGTGCACCATGACGCTGATCGCAGAGACTACAACAAGGAATCAACTGTCCTCTTGTTGTAGTCCCTGGGATCAGCGTCATGGTGCATGGTATGGCAATGATGTGCCATACCGTGCACCATGACGTTGATCCCAGAGACTACAACAAGAGCACACTTGATCCCTTGCTGCAGTCTCTGGATGTAGCAGAGGCGATCGAGCGTCGTGGGACCTTAGTTGTGGACTACGTCGGAGGTGATCGAGCGTCGTGGGATCTTCGTTGTGGACTACGTCGGATCTTTACAATAAGATGGAGTCCGAATTTTGTTTGTGTTTTTTTTTCAAATAAAAAGATTTTTCTCTGTGTGTATTTTCTGACTATTTACCAGAGATTCCTAATGGCGGGTCTAACATTGGCCCTATATTATGAATCTCGGGCTTAGTGCCAGCTGCCAATAAAAAGCTGGCATTAACCCCTTTATTACCCAGTTTGCCACCGGCACCAGGGCAGCTGGAAGAGCCTGGGTACAGCGCCAGAAAATGGCGCTTCAATGAATGCGCCATTTTCTGGGGCGGCTGCGGGCTGCAATTCGCAGCATGGGGGGCCCAGAACGCTTGGGCCTCTCTATGCTGAGGATTCCAGTCCCCAGCTGCCTAGTTGTACCTGGCTGGGCCAAAAATATGGCGGAGCCCCACGTAATTTTTTTTCTAGAATTAGTTCTAGAAATTAAAAAAAAAATGGGCTTCGCTGTATTTTTGGTTACCAGCCAGGTACAACGAGGCAGCTGGGGGTTGCTGGCAGTCCGTAGCTGCCAAGTTGTACCTGGCTGGACCAAAAATATGGCGGAGCCCCATGCCATTTTTTTTTTACTTCTACCAATAAAATGACAAGGAGCTTTGCCTTATTTTTGGATGCCAGCCAGGTACAACTTGGCAGTTGGGGGGCTGCAATCCTCATCGTGGAGAGACCCAAATGTTGTGGCCCCCCCACGCTGCAAATTACAACCCACAGCCACCCAGAAAATAGCACTATAGAGGTGCCATTTTCTGGTGCTGTACCCCAACTCTTCCAGTTGCCCTTGTGCTGGTGGCAATGCTAGTGGCACACAGGGGTTCTCCATACGCGACATGGAGTCCGCTAACAATTCCAATTGTTAGCGGACACCATGTCACGTTTGGAGAGCTCCTGTGTGCCTAAACATTGGAGCTCCCCTATAAGTGACCCCATTTTGGAAACTAGACCCCCCAGGGAACTTATCTAGATGGGTGGTGAGCATTTTGAACACCCCAGTTTCACACTGAGTGAGTATAAATACATTTAGAATCTATATTATTAACTATATGTATAATATGTACTGTATTAGTGTCATTTTGTGCCATTTTGGTTGGTGGTGTGCCCCGGGATTTTTTAAGTATAAAAAGTGTGCCGCGGCTCAAAAAAGGTTGAAAACCACTGTGTTAGAGGTTGGACACAGAAGGCAAAGCGACTGTCGGTCCAAAAGATTCTGGAAAGTCTTATGGGAAGATCTCCATTGATTCTGAGTATGGAGGATGGGTCTATGGGAATTATTGGGAAGCATTGCCCTACAATGGTTTTGTTGCAAAGACTGTGGGACAAATTGAAAACACTTAGAGGGGTGACGCAACTGACGCGATACTCACCCTTATGGAATAATGAAATGCTACATGAAATTAAGAAAATGGGATGCCTGGTGGAGTGGCGAGACAGGGGAATCACATTGGCACATCACATCATGGACGGGCGGGAGCTGAAATCCTTCTCTCGGCTAAGGGACTAATTCGGGCTGAGTGAAGGGGGGATGTATCAATATATGCAAATGGCGCATGCTGTACGAGCACAAACCAAACTGAAGGAGACGCGGATACAACAGGATATAGTTCTGGAATATATTTGTGAGGGTGGACCCACGAGGGGAGTGATTGCTACAACATATAAAGATCTATTACACACCTTTCTACTCCAGTACCCCTCGAGGGCTAACACTAGGCGCGAGGAGGAGATGGGAACTATAGAAGAGGAGAAATGGACTTCCATTTCGGAATGGGTGCCAAATCTGTCACTTAGTGAGCCGGGAAGGCTCACAGTCTACAAGGGATGGGTGAGGATACAGTAGATGATCAGAGAGGACCCTGCCCACGAGGGCTCACAGTCTACAAAGGATGGGTGAGGATACAGTAGATGATCAGAGAGGACCCTGCCCACGAGGGCTCACAGTTTACAAGAGATGGGTGAAGATACAGTAGGTCAGAAGAGAGAATCCTGCCCACGAGGGCTCACAGTCTACAAGGGATGGGTGAGGATACAATAGATGATGAGAGAGGACCCTGCCCACAAAGGGCTCACAGTCTACAAGGGATGGGTGAGGATACAGTGGGTGAGGAGAGAGGACCCTGCCCACAAAGGGCTCACAGTCTACAAGGGATGGTTGAGGATACAGTAGGTGAGGAGAGTGAACACTGCCCATGAGGGCTGACAGTCTACAAGGGATGGGTGAGGATACAGTAGGTGAGGAGAGAGGACCCTGCCCACCCCTGCCCATGAGGGCTCACAGTCTACAATGGACGGGCGAGGATACAGTGGGTGAGGAGAGAGGACCCTGCCCACAAGGTCTCACAGTGTACAACAGATAGGTGAGGTTACATTGGGTGAGGAGAGAGGACCCTGCCCGTGAGAGCTCACAGTTTACAAGAGATGGGTGAGGATACAGTAGGTGAGGAAAGAGGACCCTGCCCACGAGGGCTCACAGTCTACAAGGGATGGGTAAGGATACAACGTCGGAGGAGAGACAACCCTGCCCATGAATGCTCACAGTCTACAAGGGATGGGTGAGAATACAGTAGGTGGGGAGAGGACCCTGCCTGCGAGGGCTCACAGTCTACAAGGGATGGGCGAGGATACAGTAGATGATCAGAGAGGACCCTGCCCACGAAGGCTCACAGTCTACAAGGGATGGGTGAGGATATAGTAGGTGAGGAGAGTGGACCCTGCCCACAAGGGCTCACAGTCTACCAGGGATATGTGAGGATACAGTTGGTGAGGAGAGTACCCTGCCCACGAGGGCTCACAATCTACAAGGGATGGGTGAAAATACAGTAGGTGAGGATAGAGGACTCTGTCCACGAGGGATCACAGTTTACAAGGATGTTAAAGCTGGTTTTGTGGTGGTTTAGTGGACTGAGGAGGCTGTCAGCAGGTTGTAGGCTGTCGGAGGAGATGGGTCTTCAGGTTCCTTTTGAAGGTTTTCACAGTAGATGAGAGTCTGATGTGTTGGGTAGAGAGTTCCGGAGTATGGGGGATGCACGAGAGAAGTCTTGCATGCGGTTGTGGGAATAGGAGATAAGACGGGAGGAGAGAAGGCTATCTTGTGAGGATCGGAGGTTACATGCAAGTAAAGTTAAAAAGGACCTTTTGGTCCCTAGTAGGAACAAAATAAAAACATATAATTACTATGTGGCATAGTAACCTAACTGCAAGTATAGTGCAACTATCACCATTAGTAATATTACAGTATCAAGATAACAAGTGGTGGTGTCCCAGGGTAATAAGCTCAAATGACCCAATCATACAAAATTCTTTGATGGACCCACATTTATCACATCAAACATATAGAATGATAAAGATCGATCTCACCCATAACACATGTGTGGATAAGGGAGGTCCTCAGTAGACCAGGACTTGGGGGGGGGGGGGCAATAATCTGCACCACACAATACCCTGTTGGCAGATATGAGTTCAATGTCCTGCTGTGCTCCTCATTCTCCTTAAGAATAACTCATCAGGGGAGCAGAATTTGGAGCTGTAAGCTTAGGCTGGCTTCACATTTGCGTTTGTGTCTGCATGCTGATCGCATGCAGACACAAACGCAGTGCAAAGCAGGGCAGAAAGATGTGTCCGCAGCGGATAATGTCCACCTGCGGACACATCACTGTGGAGCCCAGTAGCCAATCAGCGGTGTCCGGGGGCGGAGATCAGCATCGGAGATCTCCGCCCCCCGGCCGCCGGTAAGCTCCTTGACATGTCGGCGGGGAGAACAGCTGATTTGACAGCTGTTTGAATCTTCCCGCGCCGACACCGAGAGGAGATGTCGGCGCGGGAAGATTCAAACAGCTGTCAGATCAGCTGTTCTCCCCGCCGACATGGCTAGCAGATTACCGGCGGCGGGGAGGAAGAGGACAGCAGTGGCTGAGCTGATCTCCCGGTGGCCGTCGGTGAGCTCCTGTGACATCACCGGCGGCCACCGGGAGATTTTTCAATGGGTCCGCAGCGTTCTCCTGCGCTGTCAAGCGCTGAACACTGCGGACCCATTGAAAATAATGCAGGTTTTGTGCGCTTGGGGAGGCTTGCTGATCTTCCAAGGTCCCCAAGCGCACAAAAAAATGCAACTGGCTGCGTCCCGGGTGCGGATGCTGGACACCGGAAGGAGCAGATATCGTCCGCATCCGCACCCGAACGCAGCAAACGCAAGCACTATGCGTTCCTATGTTAAACATAGAAACGCAGTGCGCATGCGTTTGACTGCGTATGGGAACGCAGCATAAGCTGCGTTCACATACGCAAATGTGAAGCCAGCCTTAGAGAGCGGCAGCACGCCTCCTCATTGGCATGTAAGACCTGCAGAAGGATCAGTGCTCCATGTGTATAACTACCTAGTCACCTCCTCCTCAGACAAATGCTAATCACGTGGGGGTTAGGGGGCAATCATCGCATACCCCCAACACGTGTGAGTCCACATTGAGCCTCTCACATCCACTGACGTAGTCGCACAGTCCTGGATCCAAAACACTGGAAATATCATAATACGCGGTGACGGCGGCGGAAGTCAAACCTTGTTCTTCAGTGCGCAGGCGTGCTTCGTGCGACGTGACTCTCCTAAAGTCCAGCATAGTAACTTAAATAGTGGAAACTGGTGCCACCTGCGCTTGCGCGGACTAGAAAAACACAGAGAAGGATGTGATCTTACCATTATACAGAAGTGTATATATAGGGAATTGTCACGTATGGAGCGGATAAGGGGAAGGAAGCAGGAAGGTAAAATGGGCAAAGGCAACTGAAAGGCTATTAGAAATAGGTACCGTATATACTCGCGTATAAGCCGAGTTTTTCAGCCCAAAAATTGGGCTGAAAAGTCCCCCCCTCGGCTTATACGCAAGTCACTCTGTATGCTGTTGGGGGGGAGGCTGTGACCAGTGGCTTGAGGAGGCAGGAGGCGGCCGCAGTCACCGCGGGTGGTCCCGTGGGGCCGCCTCATTAGTGTAATGAATATGCACTACACTGGCCCCCAGCAGTAATACACAGCCCCCCCCCTCCTTATTATGTCTCCCCCAGGCTGCGGCACTTGTCAAAATAACAAACACTTTATACATCACCTCTCCAGCGCAGCTCCTCCTGTCCTGGCTTCTTCTTCCTGCTTGTGCCGGTGTCATGTGACCGGGCGCAGTTGATGAAGTCATCTCCTGCGCCCGGTAACAGCACTAGAAGCCGGCACAAGCAGGAAGAAGAAGCCAGGACCGGAGGAGCTGCGCCGGAGAGGTGATGTATAAAGTGTTTGTTATTTTGACAAGTGCCGCAGCCTGGGGAAGACATAATAAGGAGGAGGGGGGGCTGTGTATTACTGCTGGGGGCCAGTATACCTGCAGAGGGGCCTGTATACACCGCACAGGGACCTGTATACCACCACTGAGGGCCTGTATACACTGCAGAGGGGGCCTGTATACACCGCACAGGGGCCTGTATACACCGCACAGGGGCCTGTATACACTGCAGAGGGGGCCTGTATACACTGCAGAGGGGGCCTGTATACACTGCAGAGGGGGCCTGTATACACTGCAGAGGGGGCCTGTATACACTGCACAGGGGCCTGTATACAGATATCATTCTGAGTGTGGAATCTTGTAGACCTTCGCGTGATCCGTCCCAAAGATGTATTTCACATGGAGTATGGGTACTGTATAAGTGATGTAAAATATGTATTTATATTTCTCATATGTGATTATACAGATGGATATGAATTGAGTCTGTAAGGAATGATTACCTGGTGTAATATTAATATTATTAATGTTTCTGTATATAATGTATTATTTCTTAGATCGCTGTCACTGAACAGGAAAAAGCAGAATTGCGGAACATTGTTACTGGATATCAACGACAGATTTCAGAACTAAAGGTGAGTTGAGATGAATTGAGTCTGTAAGGAATGATTACCTGGTGTGTACTTGGGGCAAATACTGCTTGGTTGCCTATATTTGGTGTCAGGACTATAATCTGCAGATGATAATATATTGTAAATTCAAACTCCTGTTGAAGATTAAGGTAGTCAAATGCAGATTATTGAACAACCTCAGCATTTGACCATTGCTGTTCTAAACATCCACCTGTCTCCCATACTCTAGAAGGGGTAAGATCCTGTGAATTTCCACCACTACCTTAATCTTCAACAGGAGTTTGAATTTACAATTTATTATCATCTGCAGATATAGTCCTGACACCACAACAGTGGTAAGAGCACACGCAAATTAACTATAAAAGAACACACATCTTCATGCACACCCCCTCATTGATGTTATATGTTCATAACTACCACCTGGACCAAATCCTCCTTGGGAATCAATCTACAAGGATTAAGGTGGGGTTACACGTTTCAATATCGTTGCGATATCGCAATTCAATGGCGCGGGAGCGCGCATTTAGTGCACGTTTCTCCCGCATCGTATTGAAAGTTTACATGTTGCGATTTCTGAATCCAACGTCCGTACGATGTCTACGCCCCCCAACCCAGGAACGACCATTTAACATGGGAGTGAATGGGTGACGTTGAACTTCACATCGGAGTTGGGCTGTCACACAGCACGATCCGGCTCCAATCTCCATTCAATATCGGAGCATTGAATAGCACGCTCATTCAATCCCTGATATCGCATTGACATTGTACCTGCATCGTATTGGACGTTCACACCATACAACGCAGGAACGATATCGGCTCCAACGATCGAACCACGTGACTTTTCATTGAAATTGAACGCCGATATCGCAACGTGTAAACCCACCATTATTGGCAGTTGTCTCTCACACCATAGAAGACCGCAGAGTCACTGCATTTTAGAATTTTTAAATACCTTTAGTACTTATATTATTACTTTTTATTACTTTTTTAATCATATGAATTACAATGTACATCTTGTGATATCAATAAATGTTACAGTTTTTTCTTAAAAAAGCATATTAGGTTACACTGCCATTTTATATGTTAGCGCCGAGCCATATCACACATTTAGTAACCAACTGAAAGGCTAGTGTGGTGTCCCACTATGTAGGTGCCACAGAGGGGTACTGCACCCATAAAAGTGGTGTAGTCACCTCAGCTGCAAGTGGATTTCAGGATGATAGGCGGAACCCTAAACCCACACCCCACACTAGACCACGCTGTGGGAGGGAACCCGGGAGGGTATTTAGTCACCTCCAGGGAGAACTAGAGGGGGTCTGAGGTCGAGAGTGACTTAGTCAGGCGGATGACCTGAGGGAGCAAGGAGGGTCTCCCGGCTGAGGGAGCCGGGAACAACAAGGACAGATCCCAGATACGAAGAGCGAGTGGGGGATAGAGGAACCTGAGAGTTTGCCCCAGGAGAGAAACCGGGTACCGGAGCCCGCACCTGTCGAGACCTTTAAGGCCCGCAGAAAATCCGATGCACGGGGGTATATTTATATACGGCCCTGATTCTCAAGCGACCAATAGAGGGGACCAGACACAGCCAGGCAAAGCCACAGTGTTCAGCAGAGGGTTAACTGACGGGAGCAAGAGAAGGAAAGAAGTGAGAGACAGCAGGAGGTCAGATCTACTGTATGAGGTCAGACTTCACACCAGCTACTGGGAAGTAGGGAAGAATTGGAACAAGAAAGGCACACACTGGGGGTTCCATCCAGCTACCAGTGATCTGCTTGCAGCCACCCGTAGCAACTTGTCATTTAACATCTTACTGTACTGAGGACTGTAATAACGCTGCTAAAGTTCCAGTAAAGTACCCGGGTGAAGTGACTTTGACTCCGCTGCATCTTCTTTCCACGAACTCATTCTTTCCACAGGAGTCACTGCCCCGGAGGTCCAGTCCTGCCTGCGGAGGACTACACCATCTTGGCCGCAATACCACCGGCCTCCGGAGGACTGTGTTGGCGCTGGTGATATCTCACCAGGTACTGCAGGTGGCGTCACTACAAACTGTAAATAGTCCTCTGTACATAAAACCCCTTTTTCAAAGATAGGCCCAGGACACGGGATCAGGCGCGGCCGCCATTCCCTGTGACACAGCTTTTAACCCTTTGCCGCATGACACCTGAGTACCCCAAAGCCTGGTTGCTACACTAGTCTGGCCCTGGACTTGGGGTCCCTGACTAGCCCTGGTCCCGAAGCTACCTCTGAAAGTGAGGATGTTTGGGCCACCACCTTTTCCCTCAATTCCTCAACCTTCCCTCTGCTAATTTTCCCTACCTCCACCCACGGACCAGAAAAAGGACACCACTCCAATGGAAGTGGACAGCAACTGCTCCAGAAGCTGGTCTGCACAGCATGGGTCCTAGATAAGAATGAACTCAATCTGCAACACCTAGTATAGGGAAGTAGAGCTTGTGTCTGGAGTCTGTGGATCCATTCAGACTCAATCTGAAGGATGCGGCAGTCCCAATCTCCACCTCTTTTAGGGTAATTCATGAGGTCGATCTACATGAATTTGAGGTTTGAAACATCACCTGAATGTACTTGGTTCATTTTTCTGGCTATTGGTTTGTCTCTCTTCTTTACCACATCTCTGAGGTCTTCTACTACTCTCCTTCTCGGTTCCCTTTTGGCTTTACTCACATATTCAAGATGACAACAACAAATAGCTTTATAAAGGAGTTCTTTGGAACGACAGTTAATGAAATTACGGTTGGTAAACTGTATTAGGGCTTATGAAGTTGTTTCCCGTCTCAATATGAGGGCTAGTGACACAACTATTACATCTGAAGGAGCCCTCCCATTTGGAGGATAGCCACGTAATTATTTTGGGTGCAACAAAGTGGCTATTCATTAGTTTATCCCCTAATGATCTGGCCAAGAGTTGTGGGCCAATGGCCTCACCAATATCTCCGCCAAGGCGTAGAATTGACCAGTGCTTGGTCAGAATTGAAAGAATTTCCTCCTATCCATTATTAAAGGTTGTAATAAATCTTCTGGTTGGATCACCAAGTTTCTGAGTTGTGATTCTGGGGTTAGCAGTGTGGATCTATCTCTACCTGAGACTTCCCTGAATGCTTTGGTTCGTACCGTATCCGGGTAAACTCTATCGCAGAATCTTTTGCACAGATCACGCACTTATTCCTCATAATCAACATTATTGGAACAATTGCGTCGGGTTCTTAAATATTTACCCTTTGGGATTCCTCGTAGTAAAGACCTGGGATGGTTCCTATCCCATTGCAAAAGTGAATTAGTGAATGTACAGTTGAGATGAGTCTTGGTGGATAGTACTCCATCAGGGGATCTGGAAATTGTGCTACCTATAGGACGAGTAAATTACAGTTAAACTGGAATGTGAAGGCCATAAGTTTGGTTGATCAGTCAAAGAAAACAGCATCACCTATAGGACATCTGTGATTGGGGGCAAATGTAGCACAGGCATTCATTATTGCCTGCAAAAGGGGCGAACAAGGGTGCAAATGGGGCGAACTCATTCTACTGCTGTTGCTGCTCCTCTGTGTACAGGAGGAAAGAGACACAGGGATGAATGAGTGCATACCAGAGATACAGAGAGTGCACAGAGGGAGAGACAGCACAAGGAGAGACAGTGCACAGGAAGAAAAAAGAGCACATAAGGGGAAGAGGGCACGCACAGGGGGAGAGATGGCACAAGGAGAGAGAGAGCACACAAGGGGAGGAGAGCGAACACACAGAGGGAAGATAGTACACAGGGGGAAGAGATGGCAAAAGAGGAGAGAGAGCACACAAGGAGCAGAGACAGCACAAAGTGAGAGAGCGCACGGGAATAGAGAGTGCGCACAGGGGGACGAGAGAGTGTGCACAAAGGGGAGAGACAGCACAAAGGGAGAAAGTGCATACTGGGAAGAGAGAGTGCACTGGAGGAAGAGAGAGCGCACAAGGGGAATGAGAGTGCACAAGGGGAAGAGAGTGTACAGGGGGGTGAGACAGAAGAAGGGGAGAGAAAGTGCACTGAGGGAGAAACAGCACAAGGGGAAAGAGAGCGCCCAGGGAGAGAAATGGCACAGGGGAAGATAGTGCACAAAGGGGAGAGACAGCACAGGGGGATAGCTAACAGCAAAGCCTGACAAGCTACAGTCAACCCGTAGAGCAATGGGCTCTCCCTGCCCTCCTCGGTGGGGCTGCAATTAGGAGTAGTTGGAGTATATATAATTGCACATGTTCTAGAATCGCTCGATGCAATAGAATTGGTCCCGCGTCTAGTCTGCTACATATAGGCCCTATAAAGTCTGTCTGTGTGTCTGTAATTTGCCCCCAAAACAGCACCACCTAAAGGAGATTGTGTAAATTACAGTTAAACTGAAATGTGAAGAAGTCTAAACATTTGGTTGATCAGTGAAAAACAGCGCCACCTATAGGACACCAGTGACGGGGGTCCACACGCTGTCCATGACACTGGCTGCAGTGCAGGTATTCATTATCGCCTGCCCCTGGGTCCGGTCCATCATACCCTTGGGGCAGACCCGTCCTGCTGCTGCCGTGGTACAGAAATAATAAATTAATCAGCACAGAATATTGGATCTAAAAATGAAATGCTGGTGAAACATAGAATAATAAATACTTAGTTTATCAAACCACCTAATAAGTAACATTATTAATATTTCTGCATATAATTTATTATTTCTTAGATCGCTGTCAACTGAAAAAGAGAAAACAAAACTGCGTGACATTGCCACTGGGGCGATACAACAGCTCTCTGAACAAAAGGTGAGTTTCATGGGGAAAGTCTCAAGTGCTTGTCTAAAGTGAAGAGATTTTAGTTAAACGTTTACTTGTGGTCAAAAATTCTACCTCGTTTATGTAGATTTGTGGCAGCTGATAGGAACTAAGAGATCCGAGAGAAAAGGTCTAAAGGCCCCGTTACACGCAGCGATATCGCTAACGATATCGCTGCAACGTCACAGGTTTTGTGACGTTGCAGCGACCTTGCAGTGAGGTCGCTGTGTGTGACATGCCACAGCGACCAGCGATGAGCTCGCTGATTGCTGATCGCTGCTGAATGCCAGGACCATTTTTTGGTGGTTGGCCTGCTGCTGGGCAGCAGACATCGGCGTGTGTGACGCCTTTCTAACCCGATATGTTCCCTGGTAACCAGGGTACACATCGGGTTTCTAAGCACAGCGCGCTAGTAACCTGAGTACACATCAGGTTACTAAGCACAGCATGCTGTGCTTAGTAACCCGATGTGTACCCTGGTTACCAGCGCGCTGTGCTTAGAAACCTGATGTGTACCCTGGTTACCAGCACACTGTGCTTAGTAACCCGATGTGTACCCTGGTTACCAGCGTTCTCCCACTGAATACATTAGCGAGACCTCGACTTCGTGGAAAAGATTAGTTTATATTCTTTTCCACGATGTCGGGGTTGTTACATGGGTCGCTGGTGAGTCTGCCTAGAGCAAATCTGCCATGCAAGACATGTCAGTTCAAGTGAACCAGCAAACATCTAATGAAGAGATAACGTACATTATTATAATAATGCTAGAAATCATGTTCTTTGCAGAAAGACTCGTTCCTTCTAAGGCCGGCTTCATGCCATAGTGTAACCTGTCCGGGGCTGTCCGGTGTGAACCTGACAGCCCAGGACCCAATTTTGACACAATGCCTGCCTATGGTGCGGACAGGGTTGGATGGCAGCTATTTGCCATCCGGTTTTGTCCCTGTCTGGCAGCATCAGGCTGCAATCGTTTTGTGCTCCGGACACAAAAACAGAGCTTGCATCTGTTTCCGGGGAAAAAATGTAACCAAATCTGATCCTGCCGGATTCTCCCGGATCTGGCGCCCCCTAACATGGGAGTCTATGGGGCGCCGTATCACGCCAGACCTGACAGAGAATGTGTCAGGTTCCTGGACGGGCGGTGCTGAAGCTCAGCACTGGCCATGCTGAACTTCAGCACCTGGAGCTGTCCCCTGCTGAGATTTCAGGACCGCGGCTAGCTCCCTGCAAGCCGCGCTCCTGACATTTCAGCAGGGACAGCTCCTCAACCTGCAATCTGCCAAATCCGGCAGAAAACGGGACCGAAGGGCATATTTGCCCTCAAGTTCTGTTGTATCCAGACCTGTCAGGTTCTGTCTGGTGTTTCCTGCAAAACACCAGGCAGAACCTGATACACCACAGCCGTGGTATGAAACCGGTCTAAGCTAAATTTTTTATCAATATTTTTGCAGGCCCTACAAAACAAAGTTGAAGAATTAAAGAGGCGACTTGAAAATCTGACCAAATATTCAAACGTAAGTACCGGATCTTTCAATTTATAAGATGCATTGGATTATAAGATGCACCCCCGGGTGAAGAAAAAGAGAAAAAAATAGTTTTTAATGTTAAATGGGGTCCGTCTTATAATGACAGTGTCTGTCTTACAATCAGTATATATGTCCCTCATCCTGGTACATGACTACCCCATCTAATTATATAATTGTGAAGTGGCTCATTTATTTCCGTCTGGTTGTCCACCTATGTCACTTCCGGCAGTGCCATATTTTCACACCCAAGTGATGGGGATGGAAATATGGCAGCCGTATCCTGCTGCTTGCTTTCCCCGCCTGCCCGCTCCCAGCAGCCCACCCGAACACCCCCCCACCGGTAAACTGTAATGTAAGTACAGCTCTTGCCACTCAACCTGCTCTCATGCCACTCAGCCCGCTCTCACACCACACAGCCTGCTCTTCCCGCTCTCACCCCTCTCAGCCGGTTTTCACTTCGCTCTGCCCGCTCTCACCCCACACTGCCTGTGCTCAGCCCACTCTCACCCTGCACACCTCTCAGCCTGCTCTCACCCTGCTCTCACCAAGCTCAGCCCGCTCTCACCCAACTCTGTCCGCTCTCACCCCGCTGCCTGCTCTCACCCCGCTTTGTCCACTCTCACCCGCTCTGTCCACTCTCACCCCTCTCTGTCCACTCTCACCCGCTCTGTCCACTCTCACCTTGCTCTGTCCGCTCTCACCTTGCTCTGTCTGCTCTCACCCTGCTCTGTCTGCTCTCACCCTGCTCTGTCTGCTCTCACCCTGCTCTGTCTGCTCTCACCCTGCTCTGTCTGCTCTCACCCTGCTCTGTCTGCTCTCACCCTGCTCTGTCTGCTCTTACCCTGCTCTGTCTGCTCTCACCCTGCTCTGTCTGCTCTCACCCTGCTCTGTCTGCTCTCACCCTGCTCTGTCTGCTCTCACCCTGCTCTGTCTGCTCTCACCCTGCTCTGTCTGCTCTCACCCTGCTCTGTCTGCTCTCACCCTGCTCTGTCCGCTCTCACCCTGCTCTGTCCCCTCTCACCCTGCTCTGCCTGCTCTCATATGCCGCTCTGCCTGCTCTCACCCTGCTCTGCCTGCTCTAATATCCCGCTCTGCCTGCTCTCACCCTGCTCTGCCTGCTCTCACCCTGCTCTGCCTGCTCTCATATCCCGCTCTGCCTGCTCTCACCCTGCTCTGTCTGCTCTCACCTGCACACTACTCAGCCTGCTCTCTCCCCGCTCAGCCCGGTCTCACCCCGTACACAACTCAGCCTGCCCTCACCACGTACACCGCTCAGCCTGCTCCCACTCTGCACCCCACTCAGCCTGCTCTTACCACGTACACCGCTCAGCCTGCTCCCACTCTGCACCCCACTCAGCCTGCTCTTACCACACTCTCAGCCCACTCAGCTATCTTCCACTCAGCCCACTCTTTCACTCAGTACGCTCTCGCCCCACTCAGCACGCTCTCGCCCCACTCAGTCTGCTGTCACCCCACTCGCCTTGCCCATCTCAGAGCCCACTCATCCCACTCTTCCCACAGCCAGCTTAACCCGCAGCCCGCCGAATAAGGAATAGCATGAATTCCTCATGCCATTGTTCTCTTCCTCATGCCAGTGCCGCATGAGAGCAAGCACAGGCGGCGCAGAGAATGAGAACGGGGGGGCAGAGAGTGACCACAGGGGGAGCAGAGAGTGACTACAGGGGGAGCAGAGACCATGCACGGGTGGGGGGCAGAGAGCGAGGGGGAAAAAACAGGAGAGAGACTGCACAGGGGGCAGTAATGGCCGCCACCCCCAGCGCCACAGAACCCTCCCCCTTTTGAGATGTCCCATGATGTCAAAGCATTGGGCTTAAATCTAGCGTATATAATACTAAGCAACTGTCTTGTGGATTTTCGGTACATCAGGGGGTTGTTTATGAATATTTGCTTACCCGTGTCACCCCAGTAGAGTACACAGAGGAAGCCCACAGAAACACAAGAATAACACACAAATTCTTGTAGTTCTTGTCCTTGGTGGGGCTTGGGGCCCCAGCGCCCCCCATCTCTCCTCCCTATAAGCATTATTGAAGTATGTTAATAAACTCTCCACTAATAAACCCTGTGAAGGCCCTCAGGCATTCGACATCTTGGGGCCCCTCCAGCTATTTATTTTCCAATACATTTTAAAATTTACAAAAAACACTTTTAAAACATCAATTACATTATATGAAAAATAACTAAGATAAAGTTATTTGAACTTCATTACTAAGAAAAGGTAATTAACTAACATTAACCTGGAGAGTAGGCCTATCTAGAGCGGGTGAAATAAGTATTGAATGTGTCACCAATTTACCATTCCTGTAAATGGAAGAGATTGTTAATGATCACTTTTCTGTTTAGTCTGCAAAGAGAGAATGACAAGCTACAAAAAAAGAACAAAAAATCAGAGGAGAGAGCAAACCAAATGAAGAAGAAGCTGGTAAGATTGACTTCTACCTGTATATAATATGTACAAAGATATACCTGTCAACAAGCAAACCGCACCGGGGCGAAACCCGTGCGTGCGGGCATGTGGTGGACATGTGCGGTTGGTGGGGTTTGAAGCTTCGGAGTCCCGCTGATGGTACTACCAGCGAGCGCCACATTGGGAAACCCATCACTTGGGTGTCCCAATATGGCTTCTGGCGTGCTTCCTGTGGTGCAGTACCTTCTGGGATACGGCCTCGTATAGATTGAAGTCAAAGACGGACGCCACTAGGTAATTATATATTACAATCTAGAATCCTGTATATAAGTCCCCAGATCAATCTGTATAACATGAAAAAGAGCTTTTATTATATTCACCTATAGTCCAGTCCAATGGGCATTGCTGATCTTGATCCAGGGCCTCCTTTCTTCTTGCGATCCCTGTACTCATTCCCTATTTCTTTTTGTTAACTTTTATTAGCATATGAAATACATTACTGTACATGACTGTGTCTTATACTTACTGTGATTTATCCTCCCAGGAGTTCAGAACTCAGTCTAAGCGGGAGAAAGAAGCTGAGCTCCATGAAGAGGTAGGTGTTCTTCACATGTGTTTTTCCAGTGTTCCTCCCCTGAGTTGTTTAGCATTGTCCCCTCACTATTCTCCCACAGCTCCTAGATCAAGCCTTTTGCGTTAATTATTACCGACATCATTTTTCCATGAAGTGTTCTTTTTCTTTCTCTCCATGAATAGCTTTATATTAAGAACTAGCTAAAGAGCCCGAGTGTCGGGCATAGTAAATAGACCTCCTGCTGTATACTGGGGGGCTGTGTGCAGCCTCCTACTGTATATTGGGGCTTTGTGCGGCCTCTTACTTATACTTGGGGCTATGTACGGTCTCCTGCTGTATACTGGGGGCTGTGTGCGGCCTCCTGTTGTATACTGGGGACTGTGTACAGCCTCCTACTGTATACTGGGGGCAGTGCGCAGCCTTTTGCTATATACTGGGGGCTGTGTGCTGCCTCCTGCTGTATACTGTGGGTTGTGTGCTGCTTCCTGCTGTATACTGGGGTTGTTTGCGATCTGCTGTATACTGGAGCTGTTTGCTGCCTCCTGCTGTATACTGGGAGCTGTGTGTGGCCTCCTCCTGTATACTAGGGGCAGTGTGCAGCCTCTTGCTGTATACTGGGGTCAGTGTGCAGTCTCTTGCTATATTCTGATTGCTGTGTGCGGCCTCCTGCTGTATTATGGAATTGTTTGCAATCTCCTGCTGTATATTGGGGATTGTGTGCGGCCTCCTGCTGTGTACTGTGGGCTGTTTGCGGCCTCCTGCTGTATACTGGGGTCTGTTTGCGGCCTCCTGCTGTATACTGGGGTCTGTTTGCGGCCTCCTGCTGTATACTGGGGGCTGTTTGCGGCCTCCTGCTGTATACTGGGGGCTGTTTGCGGCCTCCTGCTGTATACTGGGGGCTGTTTGCGGCCTCCTGCTGTATACTGGGGGCTGTTTGCGGCCTCCTGCTGTATACTGGGGGCTGTTTGCGGCCTCCTGCTGTATACTGGGGGCTGTTTGCGGCCTCCGGCTGTATACTGGGGGCTGTTTGCGGCCTCCGGCTGTATACTGGGGGCTGTTTGCAGCCTCTTGCTGTAAATTGGGGTTGTTTGCAATCTCCTACTGTATACTGGGTTGGCGTGCGGCCTCCTGCTGTATAGTGGGAGCTATGTGCGGATTTCTGCTGTATACTGGGAGCTGCTTGCGATCTATTGCGGTATACTTGGGATGGTAACTAACTGTTCTTGGTTATAACAAAATAGAATGATTGTTTTGCACATAAAAACATTTCCCGGAGGGGCAGAGCCACATTTATCCATGAAAGGGGTGGGGCTATGTGTAAACGTAGGTTAACATTCTACCGTGACATCACAATAATAAAGGTTAAGTAATAAAGGGGTTGGGCTCAAAGGGTAGAGATATAAAGGGGCGGTGCTATGAAGTTGGTGGGGCTATCTGGATCATGTGATCAAAATACTAATTTGCCTAATAATTCTGCACACAGTGTAGTGTGCACAATGGTTCCAAAGCTCCCTGTAGTAGTAACTCATGAGAAGCAGATGTAGATATAGCGGTCATGTGACTCAGCACCTTTTGCCATAGGAAAGACACATTGCAAGCAATTTCACATTATACAATCTCTAAATTCTCCTTAGCTTTACATGTGGGTTTGGTTAATCGTTTAGCTCTTTCACTAGATGATGTATGGAGATGTAGGTCCCTCCCCTGCAGTTCTAATCTGGCAGAGACTGTGAAGTTTTAGCTTCAACCATGAGTTTCAGCAGGAAGTGCAAGGGTGGGTCTTTTGTGCTCCTTGCAGAGCTTAGCAGAGGGGACAGTGTGCAGGGATGGCTTCAGACACAATGATACTTTGTTGTTAAGACCAAGTGCATAGGCAGTGTGTTTGCAGACTGTATGTGAGGCTGGGTTCACATTTGCGGACCCCTCCGCAGCATTCTGCGGAGGGGTCCTCAATGTGACCGCAGCGGCCGCCAGCTCCTATCTTTATAATGGGAGCCCACGGTGCTGCGCTTGACAGCGCATGACCGTGCGCACCCATTCACTCCCATATGTGATCTGTGCGCAGGCGGATGTCTGCGCACAAATCACACGCTCTCGCCCGCACCAGGGACGCAACACATATAGGAGTGAACGGGTTGCGCATGGTCATGCACTGTCAAGCGAAGCACCGTGCGCTCCCATTATAAAGATAGGAGCTGGCGGCCGCTGCGCACACATGGCGATTCCCCTCCGCAGAACGCTGCGGAGGGGAACGCTAATGTGAAGCCACCCTAAGCTGATCTGGCTTTACAGTTATAACTGGAAGATGTGTCTTTTACTGGGCTGTAAACACAATTATTTACTCACTGTGAAGGCAGAACATCATTTTTACTATTCTGGCTATTCAATACTCTGCAGTATTAGGTGCCTGAACTATCATTTCTTCTGATATTCATATGGACTGTTACTCATGTGCATGTAAAGTATCCCCAGGTCATTTAACTCATCCACAAAGACATTGAAATAATCCAGGAGAGGTGCTAATGCTTTTCACTGACAATCGTGTATTGATGTACAATGCAGCAGGTAGAGAGGGTGATTCTTGACAGAGCAGCAAAACATGTGTCTAACTAAAATGACTGCAGAATCAGGGGCGGAACTACACTGGTGCGGCTGGTGCAGCCGCACCAGGGCCCCGACCGGTTAGGGGGCCCCTTCAAGCCTGGAGGGGGGCCCCCAGCCGACCCCCGCAAGCCGCCGCCAGAGGAGAGGAGGGTCAGGCAAGGGAAGCAGAGAGCTTCCTGCTTCCCTTGCCTGATCCAGCCCCTCCTCTCCTCTGCTCCTCCGGCCCCTAGCAGACATCCGGCGTGGCTCCCAGCAGCTAGTAGTGGCTCCCAGCGGCACCCCCCCCTTCCTTTCCGGGCCGAGCCGACGGCCAGCAGCACCCCTCCCCCCCGGGCCGCGCCGACGGCCAGTAGCCCCGCCCCCCCGGTCCTCTCCTGCACCAGGGCCCCCGGGGGTGACGGTCCGCCCCTGTGCAGAATGATTACATAGGGAAAAAGAGAGGGGAAAACTGACATCACAGAAGCTACAGGGAGAGGGAAGGAACAAAATACCAATAAGCATTGCTTCTGCCTAGAAACAGAGAAAATGCAATACACAGCACAAAAAACATAGAATGATTCCCAATCATGGAACATGACAGCGGCATTGTAGATATTAGCTGTGCATACAGCATCATTGTTGATGTTAACTGTATGTACGGTGTTATTGTGATATCTGTGTCTACAGTGACATTGTAGATAATATCTGTGCCTACAGCGTCATTGTAGATATCAGCTGTGCATACAACATCATTGTAGATATTAGCTATGCATACAGCGTTATTGTAGATAATATCTGTGTCCACAGTGACATTGTAGATATTAGCTGTGCCTACAGCAGCATTGTAGATATTAGCTATGCATACAGCGATATTGTAGAAATCTTTTGTAGATATTAGCTGTGCCTAAAGCAGCATTGTAGATATTAGCTTTTTTATCGTTTTCCCCACCAGAGTGGCTGATGTCACCACTCACTATCCGTTATCCCAGCACCATTATCGGTGCAGTCACCACTCACTATCCGTTATCCCAGCACCATTATGGGTGCAGTCACCACTCACTATCCGTTATCCCAGCACCATTATGGGTGCAGTCACCACTCACTATCCGTTATCCCAGCACCATTATGGGTGCAGTCACCACTCACTATCCGTTATCCCAGCACCATTATGGTTGCAGTCACCACTTACTATCCGTTATCCCAGCACCATTTTGGGTGCAGGCACTGCTCACTATCCGTTATCCCAGCACCATTATCGGTGCAATCACCACTTACCATCTGTTATCTCAGCACCATTATCGGTGCAGTCACCACTCACTATCCGTTATCCCAGCACCATTATCGGTGCAGTCACCACTTACTATCCGTTATCCCAGCACCATTTTGGGTGCAGGCACTGCTCACTATCCGTTATCCCAGCACCATTATGGGTGCAGTCACCACTCACTATCCGTTATCCCAGCACCATTATGGGTGCAGTCACCACCCCCTATCCGTTATCCCAGCACCATTACGGGTGCAGTCATCACTCACTATCCGTTATCCCAGCACCATTATCGGTGCAGTCACCACTTACTATCCATTATCCCAGCACCATTATGGGTGCAGTCACTGCTCACTATCCGTTATCCCAGCACCATTATCGGTGCAGTCACCACTCACTATCCGTTATCCCAGCACCATTATCGGTGCAGTCACCACCCCCTATCCGTTATCCCAGCACCATTATGGGTGCAGTCACCACTCACTATCCGTTATCCCAGCACCATTATGGGTGCAGTCACCACTCACTATCCGTTATCCCAGCACCATTATGGGTGCAGTCACCACTTACTATCTGTTATCCCAGCACCATTATGGGTGCAGTCACCACTCACTATCCGTTATCCCAGCACCATTATGGGTGCAGTCACCACACCCTATCCGTTATCCCAGCACCATTATCGGTGCAGTCACCACTCACTATCCGTTATCCCAGCACCATTATCGGTGCAGTCACCACCCCCTATCCGTTATCCCAGCACCATTATGGGTGCAGTCACCACTCACTATCCGTTATCCCAGCGCCATTGTGACTGCAGTCACCACACCCTATCCATTATCCCAGCACCATTATGGGTGCAGTCACCACTCACTATCTGTTATCCCAGCACCATTATGGGTGCAGTCACTGCTCACTATCTGTTATCCCAGCACCATTGTGGCTGCAGTTACCACCCCCTATCCGTTATCCCAGCACCATTATGGGTGCAGTCACAACTCACTATCCGTTATCCCAGCACCATTATGGGTGCAGTCACCACCCCCTATCCGTTATCCCAGCACCATTATGGGTGTAGTCACTACTCACTATCCTTCGCCCCAACACCAGCACAGCTGCAGTAATCGCTCTGTGTTTGACAGTGCAACCTAAAGGGTTAACAGTGGTAGGCAGATTGATTAAGAGATCAGCTGATATGTGTGGGAAATGATGCAAGGTCAGCGCCTGAGCCCACAACAAGGGGAAGGGGGTGAACCTAGGACATACAGCAAGTTCTAGATCGATAAGGGGTTAAATAAAAAGTAAAAAGATGTATATTATATCTCACTTTTGTCTTATTTAGATCTCTGCCAGCAAGAACAGCCATGGGAATCTCAAATCAAAAAGTGAAGATCAAGAAAAAAAAGGAATATATGAAATGAGCACAGAACAAGAAGAAGAACAAGAACAAGAACCAGAACATGACAAAATAGTCAAAAAGAAAAGTAGTAAGTGTGAGAATCACCTCTATGTTGTGTGATGTCGGTCAGTGTGGAGAATTCATGGGGGGCAGATGTCACCTGTCAGTGCTGGGATTGTCACAGCTATGATGCCTGACAATGATTTTGTGACTGTACCAGCCACAGCGCCTGTACATCATGTAACATACACGATGTAATATGTACGGCATGGTGGCTCAGTGATTAGTGTACGGCATGGTGGCTCAGTGATTAGTGTACGGCATGGTGGCTCAGTGGTTGGCACTGCAGTCTTGCAGCCCTGTAATGCACTATGGAAGAATTAGTGCTATATAAGTGAGCAAATATTATTACTAGATGTGGGCCAGATGCTAATATATCAGGAGGGTGGTGACAACACAGTGGACACAGGCTCTGTGATGCTGGGATGGTGGCTGTCTCTCCCCCCTATATGCTCTTCCCTGTCCACTCTCTCCCCCCATGTGCTGTCTCTCTTCCCCCTGTGCTCTTTACTTAGACTTGTCTCCCCTCTGTGCGCTGTCATCTCCACTCATCTGCTCTCTCACTTGCCTGTGCCCCCCTGAGCCCAATGTCTGTGCTGTCTCTGTCCCCCTGTGCCCTCGCTCCATCCCCAATGCGCTCTCTCTGCTCCCCTCTGTGCCCTCTCTCACTGTTTCCTGTGCGCTCTCTCTCTACTCTCTCTGTGCGCACTCTCTCTGCCCCCCCTTGCAGAGATCTAGAGATGGGAGGAGAGTGTGCGGAGAGTGGGAGAGGTAAGTTGAGCATGCGGAGACCGGGAGTGGGGAGCATGCAGATATCAGAAGAGGGGAGGGGAGCAGGCAAGTGGCGATCGGGAGAGGAACGTGCAGAGATCAAGAAACAGGAGAGGAGCGGAGCATGCAGAGAGCAGAGATGGGAACAGAGTGTGCAGAATCCAGGAGACGGGAGGTGAGTGAAGTGTACAGAGACCGAGTGAGGGGAGCGGAGTGTGTGGAGACCAGGAACAGGAGAGAGAAGAGCATGCAGAGACTACACTTGGGTGTCTGAACATGGCAACCAGAACTTGTTCTGTCCTCTCACCAATCAGAGGATAGGAGGACACCATGATGGCGGAAGTTGATTACAGACGGGACAGGGCAATTATATAAAAAGATATTATTATTATTATTATTAATATTATGTAGGCCCATTACTTACATTACATTTATTTCTCATAGGTTCCATCTTCCCTTGGCTGAGAAATGGCACAATATTCAAAAATAAAAGAACACCTGAAAAAGACAAGGAGCAAAAACCAAAATATGAAAAGCAAGACAAAAAGAGAGGAAGTAAGTGTGTGGATCACTCCATGTGTGATGTCGGTCAGTGGGAAGAATTCATGTGGGGCAGATGTTACCTGTCAGTGCTTGGATTGTCACATGTATGATGGATAACAATGATCCCACACCTCTGTATGGAGAAGAATCCTCAGCTGACCGGCCACAGTCACTGTACAGTAGTATCATGTAATATGGAGTCCAATCACTTACATTATATTTTCTTCTCTTAGGTTCCATCTTCCATGGGCTCAAAAAAGACTTCCAAAATCAGAAAAAAAAACATGTAACATTTAATTTATAAAGTAGATAAGTAGATTAATAGATAGATAAGATAGATTTGCAGATAAATGGATTAATAGATAGGATAGATATAAGGATAAGTAGTTTGATGATTAGGATAGATATAAGGCTAAGTAGTTTGATGATTAGGATAGATATAAGGATACGTAGTTTGATGATTGGGATAGATATAGGATATATATATAGATAGGATAGATATAAGGTAGTGATGGGCGAATCCTAAATTACTCGGAATCGCTTGACTCTAGCGAGTCCGAGCCCAGGACTCGCTACTCGTTGCGAGTCTAGCGAGTCCAATGTTAATGAATGGGGAAGCGAGTAATAGCGAGTAGTGTGAGATTTACAAATCGCAGATGTGTCTCGGAAGCTTCAGCCTGAAGCAATCCTAGTTTTGCCATTTATTTGCATTGCTCGTTTACTTTGCAACTGTAATCGCTGGGAAACTCGCACAGATAAGAGTCCTGCTTTCTCCTCTGTGCTGGCTGCCAGCTCCAGGGTCCTAGAGCCCGCCTGCTGCCTGATGTAGCAGTGCTGAGATTGTTCTCAGTCTGCTCATTCCCTGTGTACAGACATGAATGTCTGTGCACAGAGATGATGTAGCAGAGCTGAGATTGTTCTCAGTCTGCTCATTCCCTGTGTACAGACATGAATGTCTGTGCACAGAGATGATGTAGCAGAGCTGAGATTGTTCTCAGTCTGCTCATTCCCTGTGTACAGACATCTATATCTATGCACAGGGGATGTAGCAGAGAGGACATCGCGTTTTGGACTGCGTCGGACGGAAGAGGATTTTTTTAATTAAAGATGGAGTCCCTAATGGCTTTTTTTTTTATTTCTAATAAATTTTCTTTGTGTTGTGTTTTTTTTAAAACAATTTAATAGAAATTCATGGCGGTCATGTCTAATATTGGCGTGACCGCCATAAATTTCGGGCTTAGGGCCAGCTGATAATACAAAGCTGGCCCTAACCTCTTTATTACCCAGCGTGCCATCGCTATCAGGGCCGCTGGAAGAGCGGGGTTCAGCGCCAGAGGATGGCGCTTCAATGAACGCGCCATCTTCTGGGGCGGCTGCGGGCTGCAATTTGCAGCGGGGGGTGCCCAGAAAGCTTGGGCATCCCTGCGCTGCGGATTCCAGCCCCCAGCTGCTTAGCTGTACCTGGCTAGACATAGAAATTGCGCGGAGCCCCACGCATTTTTTTTAAATTATTTCATGAAATTCTGAGATTCTGACTCTGAGACTCTGACTCTGAGACTCTGACTCTGAAATTCATGAAATAATAAAAAAAAAAATGCGTGGGGCTCCGCGCAATTTCTATGTCTAGCCAGGTACAGCTAAGCAGCTGGGGGCTGGAATCCGCAGGGATGCCCAAGCTTTCTGGCCACCCCCCGCTGCAAATTGCAGCCCGCAGCCGCCCCAGAAGATGGCGCGTTCATTGAAGCGCCATCCTCTGGCGCTGAACCCCGCTCTTCCAGCGGCCCTGGTGGCGGTAGCACGCTGGGTAATAAAGGGGTTAATACCAGCTTTGTTATACAAGCTGGTATTAATCCCGAGATTCTTAATGTCAGGCCACGTTTGACCCAGCCACTAAGAATCTCCAATAAAGGGTTAAAAAAACACAACACAGAGAAAAATTTTTATTTGAAATAAAAAGAAAAGCCATTAGGGACTCCATCTTTAATTAAAAAAATCCTCTTCCGTCCGACGTAGTCCAAAACGCGATGTCCTCTCTGCTACATCCCCTGTGCATAGATAGATGTCTATGCACAGGGAATGAGCAGACTGAGAACAATCTCAGCACTGCTACATCATGTCTGTGAGCAGGCGGGCTCTAGGACCCTGGAGCTGGCAGCCTGCACACAGAGAAGACAGCTGGACTCGGCTCCCAATGTAACAGCAGTTACTTTGCGAGTTTCCCTGCTATCACTGGCACAGTAGCCGAGTCTAATGCAAACAATGGCAATCCTAGTTTTGTCAGCGTTTCTGACAAAACTAGGATTGATATTGATTTGCATTGGACTCGTGCGAGTAATCACTGGGAAACCGAGTCCTGCAAGTCCCTTAGTACTCGCCGAGTAACGAGTCCTAGCGAGTAGATTCGCCCATCCCTAATATAAGGATATATATATAGTTTGGGATATATAGGATAGATATAAGGATAAGTAGTTTGATGAATAGATAGGATAGATATATTTCTTTTGCTCGCTTTAATCCACTATATGTGGGTTACATCTTGTGCAGGGAGGGGGTGTTGGAGGCAGATATATAGATTTATAGATAAATAGATGTATTAATAAATAGGATATATAAGTGTATAGATAGATAGATAGTTGTATTAATAGATAAATAGATAGATGAATAGATAGGATACATAAATTAACAGACAAAGGTAACACAGGTAGATTCTCTACCGAAACGTCGTGCCATGAAGGGCTCATTAAGAGTCCTTTTTTCACAACATTTTTTGTGTGCTGCCTGATTTTTCCTCTTTTTAGATTTACATGTACATAGATGAATTAATAGATAGGATAGATATAAGGATATATATAGTTTGGGATAGATAGGAGAGATATATAGAGTTATAGATAAATAGTTGTCAGGACTCAGACTGGTTCTAGGACACAGGGCTTCAGGTAACACACATGCTTCAGGTGCAGGACACGGGCTGGTACCAAGACATGACGGGTCCAGGAACACAGACAAGGAGGACACAAGAGTTCAGGGACCTCAGCAGCTGAAACACACATGGATGGCCGTACAGAAGACCAGAGGACCACACAGCATCTGGGCATCAATGCAGCAAGCAGGAGATGGAGCAAGCAGCCAAGAAGGTAAGGGACATCGGCGGATGGACACACCACAGCACTGGCCTATGTAGGGACTAGAATGGCGTCACTACAGGACCTCACATACCTTCTTCTGAAGGAACAGTAGAAAAATCTCAAAAAGAAAGAGGGCATTCAACCAAGCATACGCCGACCACAGGACGGTCAGGGAAATTCCCCTCTGGACTACAGGCAGAAGTCATCTAGCTCTGACAGGCTCCAGACATCATGCAGAGGTCGTCAGACTCTGGACATTGGGAAAGGCTACACACATCGGGCAGAGGTTGTCAGTAGTAATGAGTGAACTTGTTCAAAAAATGTTCAACAATTTCAAATTCTGCACAAACCTATCCTGTCCTGTCCTATCAGTCGTGTCCTATCAGTCGTGTCCTATCAGTCGTGTCCTATCAGTCGTGTCCAACAGTCGTGTCCTATCAGTCGTGTCCTATCAGTCCAGTCCTATCAGTCGTGTCCTATCAGTCGTGTCCTATCAGTCGTGTCCTATCAGTCGTGTCCTATCAGTCGTGTCCTATCAGTCGTGTCCTATCAGTCCAGTCCTATCAGTCGTGTCCTATCAGTCGTGTCCTATCAGTCGTGTCCTATCAGTCGTGTCCTATCAGTCGTGTCCTATCAGTCCAGTCCTATCAGTCCAGTCCTATCAGTCCTGTCCTATCAGTCCTGTCCTATCAGTCGTGTCCTATCAGTCCAGTCCTATCAGTCCTGTCCTATCAGTCCAGTCCTATCAGTCCAGTCCTATCAGTCCTGTCATATCAGTCCTGTCCTATCAGTCGTGTCCTATCAGTCGTGTCCTATCAGTCGTGTCCTATCAGTCGTGTCCTATCAGTCGTGTCCTGTCAGTCGTGTTCTATCAGTCGTGTCCTATCAGTCATGTCCTATCAGTCGTGTCCTATCAGTCGTGTCCTATCAGTCGTGTCCTATCAGTCCACTTTGAGTGAGTGTAAACCTCCCTTTGTCCTTTGCTGTGTCCTGCAGCCAGGCTAGCTTAAAACCAGTCCTGATCTCCTGTGTCTCCACACCTGGTTTGCTGCACTGAGGGCTCTCTCTCTGGGCTACCGCTATTTCTCCTATGGTCCCTGGCTTTCAGTTGTGGGTGCTGCTGTTGTCCGGGAGGCTAAACCTCTGTGGTGTTCTGGATTTTCTGCAGGGATGGTCTCTCTCTCTCTGTGTGCAGTCTCGGTCTTCAGTGACCGGGGTTCTGGTGGGATGAGCCGGGATGGCTCCTCTGCCCTTGTCTGGAGTGTTCCTCGCCTCTGCCTTCGTCCTCACTCTCTGGACCTCACACTGGCCCTGGTGTACACTGGTGTCGGGCCCAGCACGGCTCCGGTAACCAGTTTCAGCTCCCTAGGCACTGAGTTGACCTGCACAGTTCTTGTAGTGACTGCACATTCTGGCTAATTTCCCCCCAGCACCTGTATTTATAGGGTATCTGGCTTAAGGGCATCCAGTTGCGCTCCCCCTACAGGCCTGGGGTGGGAGTTGTTGGTGTATGTGTGTGTCTCACCTGTGGAAATCCCATTGTGAACCAGGGAGTTTTGTGGCTTACCTGCACAGGGCGCCACACTAGCCTATTTATCCTCCCTCTTCTGTCCTGCCCTAGCCATTGTGTCCTTCATTCTCTGTACTGCCCTAGCCATTCTATCCTCCCTTTTCTGTCCTATACCTCAATCTCTAAGGTTCGTACCAAATCTGAAATCGGTTAACTTTCTCACAAGTTCACTCATCACTACTAGTGACCTCTGCACGATGTTTGTAGCCTTGCCCGATGTCTAGTGTTAGGTTTCCTAACCTCTGCCCAATGTCTGGAGCCTGTCGGAGCCAGATGACATCTGCCTGTTGTCCATTGTCTCCTGACTGTACCCACCTGTAGTTGTCCTGGTTCTGTTGGTGTTTCTGTGTCAGCCCTGTCTGACTCTAGTTAGCCTTCTGTCCTGCTGTCACCAAGCCCTGTTCAGGTGCCACAGTCCCCGATGCTGCCTTTCCCTAGCCTGAGTAGGCCGGGGTTCATCCTGTGGTCCAGGGGGTCCACATATCCGGACGCTCGCCGCCCCTTGGCATGTGTGACAGATTGCTCAGGTCATGAACTCTGCTGAGCCTATTTTTACAGAGGGGAATTTCCCTGACCGGCCTGTGGTCGGCGTATGCCTGGTTGAATGCCCTCTTTATTTTTGAGACTTTTCTATTGTTCCTTCAGAAGAAGGTATGTGAGGTCCTGTAGTGACGCCATTCTAGTTCCTACATAGGTCAGTGCTGTGGTGTGTCATTCTGCCGATGTCCCTTATCTTCTTAGCTGCTTGCTCAGTCTCCTGCTTTGCTGCATTGATGCCCACATGTTGTGTGGTCCTCTGCTCTTCTGTACAGCCATCCATGTGTGTTTCAGCTGTTACTGGGTCCCAGGCCCTGTGCTTGTCTTGCTGTGTTTCCTAGTTATTAGCTACTAGATGGCGGCCCGATTCTAAAGAATCGGGTAGTCTAGAATCCATATATAGTTTATTTACTAATAGTTAGGGGAGTGCGGTGAAATGAATTGTGTGTATACAGGTGGCTCAGTGGGTAGCAGAGTATACGGTGGCTCAGTGGTTAGCAGTGAGTGCGGTGGCTCAGTGGTTAGCAGTGAGTGCGGTGGCTCAGTGGTTAGCAGTGAGTGCGGTGGCTCAGTGGTTAGCAGTGAGTTTGGTGGCTCAGTGGTTAGCAGTGAGTGCGGTGGCTCAGTGGTTAGCAGTGAGTGCGGTGAGATTGGTCAGCACAGTGGCGTGGGCAGAGTGGTCAGGGCAGCGCCGTGGGCAGAGTGGTCAGCGCAGCGCCATGGGCAGAGTGGTCAGCGCAGCGCCGTGGGCAGAGTGGTCAGCACACACATACATACATACACACACACACACATACACACACTCCGCTATAGTTAGCACGGACCCTGCATCTTCCCCGCCGTCTGGATCCTGAGTTGACATGTCGCCGCCCGCGGACAACTGGATCCAATATGGCGTTTGGGGAGACTTCTTGGACGCTATATTGGATCCAGTAGTTCGGGGGTGGCGACATGTCGACTGAGGATCTAGGCGGCTGATGCAGGGCCTGTGGTAAGTGTAGTGGAGTGTGTGTGTGTGTATGTGTGCGGACAAAGTGAGGGAAGTGCGGACAAAGTGAGGGAAGTGACTACATACACACATATATACACATACTGTATATTGCATATGGAGGGGTGAGGAGAGCGGAGGCTGGAGGGGTGAGGAGGGGTGAGGAGAACGGAGGCTGGAGGGGTGGGGAGAGGTGAGGACAGGGGAAGCTGGAGGGGTGAGGAGAGGTGAGGACAGAGGAGGCTGGAGGGGTGAGGAGAGGGGAGGCTGGAGGGGTGAGGAGAGGGGAGGCTGGAGGGGTGAGGAGGGCAGAGGACAGGGGAGGCTGGAGGGCAGAGGACAGGGGAGGCTGGAGGGCAGAGGACAGGGGAGGCTGGAGAGCAGAGGACAGGGGAGGCTGGAGGGCAGAGGACAGGGGAGGCTGGAGGGCAGAGGACAGGGGAGGCTGGAGGGCAGAGGACAGGGGAGGCTGGAGGGCAGAGGACAGGGGAGGCTGGAGGGCAGAGGAAAGGGGAGGGCAGAGGGGAGGGCGGAGGCTGGAGGGGAGAGCAGAGGCTGGAGGGTAGAGCGGAGGCTGGAGGGTAGAGCGGAGGCTGAAGGGGAGAGCGGAGGCTGAAGGGGAGAGCGGAGGCGGGAGGGGAGAGGCTGGAGGGGAGAGCAGAGGCTGGAGGGGAGAGCGTAGGTTGGAGGGGAGAGTGTAGGCTGGAGGGCAGAGCATAGGCTGGAGGGGAGAGCGGAGGCTGGAGGGGAGAGCGGAGGCGGGAGGGGAGAGCGGAGGCTGGAGGGGAGAGTGGAGGCTGGAGGGGAGAGCAGAGGCTGGAGGGGAGAGCAGAGGCTGGAGGGGAGAGCAGAGGCTGGAGGGGAGAGCGGAGGCTGGATGGCAGAGGACAGGGGAGGCTGGAGGGCAGGGGAGGCTGGAGGGAAGAGGACAGGGGAGGCTGGAGGGCAGAGGACAGGGGAGGCTGGAGGGCAGAGGACAGGGGAGGCTGGAGGGCAGAGGACAGGGGAGGGCGGAGGGCAGAGGGGAGAGCGGAGGCTGGAGGGGAGAGCGGAGGCTGGAGGGGAGAGGCTGGAGGGGAGAGTGGAGGCTGGAGGGGAGAGGCTGGAGGAGAGGGCGGTGGCTGGAGGGGAGAGCGGAGGCGGGAGGGGAGAGACTGGAAAGGAGAGCAGAGGCTGGAGGGGAGAGCAGAGGCTGGAGGGCAGAGGCTGGAGGGGAGAGCGGAGGCTGGAGGGCAGAGGCTGGAGGGGAGAGCGGAGGCTGGAGGGGAGAGTGGAGGCTGGAGGGGAGAGCGGAGGCTGTAGGGGAGAGCGGAGGCTGGAGGGGAGAACGGAGGCTGGAGGGGAGAGGCTGGAGGGGAGAGCGGTGGCCGGAGTGGAGAGCGGTGGCTGGGGTGGAGAGTTGAGGCTGGAAAGCGGAGGCTGGAGGGGAGAGCGGAGGCTGGAGGGGAGAGCGGAGGCGGGAGGGGAGAGCGGTGGCGGGAGGGGAGAGCGGTGGCGGGGGGGAGAGCGGAGGCGGGAGGGGAGAGCGGAGGCTGGAGGGCGGAGGCTGTAGGGGAAAGCGGAGGCTGTAGGGGAGAGCGAAGGCTGGAGGGGAGAGCGGAGGCTGGAGGGGAGAGCGGTGGCTGGAGGGGAGAGCGGTGGCTCTAGGGGAGAGCGTAGGCTATAGGGCGGAGGCTGGAGGGGAGAGCAGAGGCTGGAGGGAAGAGCGGAGGCTGGAGGGGAGAGCGGAGGCTGGAGGAGAGAGCGGAGGCTGGAGGGCAGAGGTTGGAGGGGAGAGCGGTGGCTGGAGGGAAGAGCGGAGGCTGGAGGGCGGAGGCTGTAGGGGAGAGCGGAGGCTGTAGGGGAGAGCGGAGGCTGGAGGGCGGAGGCTGGAGGGGAGAGCGGAGGTTGGAGGGGAGAGCAAAGGCTGGAGGGGAGAGCAGAGGCTGGAGGGGAGAGCAGAGGCTGGAGGGGAGTGCGGAGGCTGGAGGGGAGAGCGGAGGCTGGAGGGGAGAGCGGAGGCTGGAGGGGAGAGGACAGGGGAGGCTGGAGGACAGGGGAGGCTGGAGGGCAGAGGACAGGGGAGGCTGGAGGACAAAGGACAGGGGAGGCTGGAGGGCAGTACTGTATCTCCTCTACTGTCAGGAGCTGCAGCATTCATTCATAAAATTGAAAGAGACGACAATAGTCGGTATTACTATAAGCACACATATTAACCCCTCAAATGCCCACCTGAGTGGACAGCATGTCTCTAGGGGGGTGGGCACCCCCTAGAGACATGTTGCCCACAGCTATTATTAACATATAACCCTTTGTTCATCCCTGCGGCAGCAGGGCTGATCAAAGTATACGGCTCCCGCAGGCATTCACATGTGCCTTGCGGCAGCCGCATGGGCTGCCTTAGGAGCCCATTATAGCAATTTGCCTCTGATTTCCTTAACCGCTGTGAAAACTGCAGCCTGCATGATTTTTACCGCAGGCTGCAGATCCGCAAGCGGTAACCGGATTGCATGTAGTGCAATCCGGTTACTATAATGGGCTCCTATGGGGAGCAGTTCCTGATCCGGCTTTGAGCTTTTTGACAGCTCAAAACTGGATCAGGATTTAAAAATTTAGCCACAAGTGTGAACCTAGCCTTAAGGAAATTTGTTAACAGCTTTCTGCTATGTAATCTGAAGGCGGGAGGAGTTAGGGGCTCAACACAGATTTGCTGGCTATAGTTCTTTGTGGACCCTTTCTTGGGGTCTGTATTAAAAATTACCTTCTCACCCCCTGTGGGGTGGTTATTTGTCCTTCCTCATTCTCGGGTCCTCTTGTGGGAGTTTGAGGTTCTGTGCAGATCTTAATTGTTCCCAGCTCCGCACTTTTCTGGACCGACAGTTCAGATGTTGCTAAAGGGATCTGTTGCAGCCATTTTTCCAACTTAGGGGTCACTGCTCTGAGTGCTCCTATCACCACTGGAATCACTGTGGCCGTCACCTTCCTCATCTTCTCCAGTTCTTCTTTGAAGCCCTGGTATTTTGCCATCCTCTCATATACCTTCTTTCTGATATTGCTGTTATTTGGCACTGCCACATGTACTATAATTGAGGTTTTCAGCACCTTGTCTACTATCACGATAGTCCATCGTCCATTCAGCTTATCCATCTGAATCTTAAAATCCCACAGGATTTTACCCCTTTCATTTTCCACCACTTTTCATGGGATCTCCCACCTGGATTTAGGGGAATTCATCCATACGCTATACAGATGTTCTTGTATACAATTCCCACTGCTTGGTTGTGCCGTTCGGTGTTCACTGTTTCTGCATTTTTCATCCTTCCACTAGGAGTCGCACTGTTTCCGAGATTTCTTTACATAGTCTGCACCTTGGGTCTTGTCTGGTGTGGTAGATCTCTGCCTATATGAATCTATTACTTAGCGCCTGCTTTTGTGCCGCTATGATTAGTGCCACTGCGCTCCCTTGGAGTCCAGCTTTCTTCAGCCATTGGTAGATTCTCCATGTCAGCCACCTCCATTATCAGTCGATGGTACATCCCATGCAGTGGCTTGTCTTGCCACGACACTTCATGTTCCAGTTCTTCCTTCCATGCTGTTCTTATTGCTGCCTTAGGCTCTCCCTCAGCATCTCATCTTTTGGTGCCATTTTTCTGATGTATTCCTGGATACTTCTAGTTTCATCCATGATGGAAGCTTGGACACCTATCAAACATCAACCACATCCTTTCTGTTGGTATACAGTCTTTGGGGGTAAGACTTTGGGCTGAGATCTCCATGCATTGTAAGGAGCTTTCGGGTCTTCGCACCAGCAATTTCCATTTCTTATATTGGCAACACACTATGCCATCAGGGTATCTGATAACTGGAAGGGTGTATGTATTGATGGCACAAATCTTACTCTTCCCATTGAGCTTGCCCTTCAGGACCTATTTTACCCTTTAAAGGTATTTGGATGCTGCAGCCTCCTCATCATGGTTACTGTATCCCTGTGGGATTCCAAAGGTACTTGTAGAAGGTCTGTAAATTTTTGATGTGCTATGACAAGGGCGGAAATATCACCTGCAGCCAGTGCAACTGCATCGGGGCTTCCGAGGTGCAGGGGGCCACTACCGGTCAGGAAACAATGAGGACGATCTGGCCTGTTGTTCGGAGCTCCATGCTTCGGGAGCCCATTGGTCAGATTGACCGCATTACAGGCTGCGTGTCCGGGAGGAAGTGATCCCACAGCAGAACGTAGGAGTCTGTCCCCACCTTCCTGCTGGGTACTAATCTCTGTGACACATGTATGCATCAGTGTCATTTGAATAAACCTGTGAAAATGAGAAAATGGGCAATAGGGTCTTTTCTCCAGATAAAGAGGTGAATGAATGTGTGAGTAAAACTGCTCACCTGGTCTGGTTGTGTCACCCACAACCAGTATGATAGCCTGAAATCAATGTAGTTACCTGTAAAAGACAGCTGCTGCAAGGACCGCACCTCCACGGATAACCGCGGCAAAAAACCTGTAGATCTGTAGGACAAAGTGCCGTTGTGTCCGCGCTGCCGTCAAAAGGATCACCAGAGACAAGAGAGAATCTGGGCTAAATTGTGTCTTTATTCTTCCGACGCATTTTGGAACGTTCATTGTCCCTGAGGAAGGAGCCAGGTGAAGGTTCCGAAACGCATCGGAAGAATAAAGACACAATTCAGCCCAGATTCTCTCTCTCTCTGGTGATCCTTTTGACAGCAGCGCAGACACAACGGCACTTTGTCCTACAGATCTACAATTTGAATAAACCTGGCAGAAAAGAGGAGAAGCGGAATGAGAGGTCAGTGATTTTTTTTCTGCCTTTGATAGGCTGTGGAGATAGCAACAAGGATAAGAAGTGTGAGGGTGAAGGGGACTAACGGGAGTCCCACACTGCTGTATACCCCCCAAACTCCAGTACTGTGCCCCCACTGCTGTATACCCCCTAAACTCCAGTGCTGTGTGCCATACTGTTGTATACCCGCAAATACCAGTGATGTGCTCTCCCACTGCTGTATACCCCTCAAACTCCAGTGCTGTGTGCCATACTGCTGTATACCCGCAAATAGCAGTGATGTGCTCCCCCACTGCTGTATACCCCGAAACTCCAGAGCTGTGTGCCCCGCACTGCTGTATACCCCAAAACCCCAGTGCTGTTTGCTCCCCCCCACTGCTGTATACCCCAAACCTAGTGCTGTGTCCTCCCTCCACTTCTGCATACAGTAGGGCAGTAGGGGGGCCGTGGCAAAATTTCTTGCACAGGGGCCCAAAGCTGTCAGTGTCTGCTCCTGTGCTATGATATACTGTATATATATAATATATAAAACTGAGTGTAGGTATGTATGTATGTTTGTATGTGTCTTAGCCCCACCCAGTCCATATAACCATGCCCACTTTGTATAGCCACACCCACTTCATATAGCCACACCCACTCCACATAGTCATGCCCACTTCACAGCCTGCATCTCCACATAGCCCCACCTCCTCTACATAGTTACACCCTTGGACTATGTGGAGGGGTGGAGCTAAGAGGGGGAAGGGCTATATTCAGGGGCAGATATATGAAGAGTGTGGGACTACTGGGAGGGGCTATGTGTAGATGTGGAGATTGGGAGGCTATTGGGAGGGGGCGAGACTATGTTAGGGGCAACACTATGAAGTGGTGATGCAAGCGGGAAGGGGTGGGGCTATTATACATACACGCATACATTATCATATATGGGCAATATTACCATATATGTGCATTACGACCATATATGGGAATTACGTCCGGGCAACACCAGGCTCTACAGCTAGTACATATATAAATATATATGTATTAGAAAAAATTGTTGAGCAGCGGTTCTTTTAGGCAATATGCTAGGTGCTTCTATCAGTCTTTAGGATGGGAATCAACCACCAACTACAGACCATATATTTTCAAAAATGAAGACTGCAGCACTCAAAATTAGGATGTTTCTAGCCTTTAATGGCCTTCAGGCATGGTACAGCGACTTTTCGGTCAGCTTGTGACTTTCTTCCAGGCTTCTAGGCTGGAAGAAGGTCACAAGCTGACCGAAACGTCGCTGTACCATGCCTGAAGGCCACTAAAGGCTAGAAACATCCTAATTTTGAATGCTGCAGTCTTCATTTTTGTAAATATATATGTATAAATGTATCTTTAACCTGTATGCATGACCACCTTATGAGTGGGCATATTGCATAATGCATAAGGCATGGTTGTTTTATGAATGTAACAGACTGATGAGAATTAACATTAAAGTTGGGTCATAAGTAGCCAGGACTAGGGATGAGCAAATACCTTAATATTCGTACTTGCTATACTCGCAACGAGTAGGTGCCGGTACTTGCTACTCGTTGCGAGTATAGCGAGTATGAATACTTTCACAGTGTATCTATAGATACACTGCGAAAGTAGCCTAAAAATGATTAAAAGTCATTAAGAATAATAAAATTACATACTCACCTGTCCGACGCCTGCAGCGGGACAGGCAAAGAAGACATCCGATCGCTGGACAAGGACCTGTGACTACCAGCCAATCAGATGGCCGGTAGCGATTTGGCCAATCAGATGGCGCCATGTCACAACTACGTCATTGCTAGAGGCCACCTGATTGGCCAGTTTTCAAGGTCCTGACAGTACATCTAGGACCTTGCAAACTGGCCAATCAGGTGGCCGCTACCGATCATGTGGTTGTGACGTGGCGCCATCTGATTGGCTGGTAGTCACAGGTCCTTGTCCGGTGATCGGATAACTTCTCTGCCAGTCCCGGTGCAGGCATCGGACAGGTGAGTTTGTAATTTTATTATTTTTAACAACCTTTAATCACTTTTAAGGTTCTTTCGCAGTATATCTATAGATACACTGCGAAAGTATTAGGACTACTCGCTACTCCCGAGTACACATAAGATACTCGGAGAGTAGCGAGTAGCCGAATACCGCTAATATTCGGCGAATACCGAATAGTAGCAAGTATACTCGCTCATCCCTAGCCATGACCAATAGTGCTTGAAGATGAAGAGAGAACAGAAAGGATTAAAGAATAGAGTTGAGCGAACCTTTTGAAGTTCGGCTCTTTGCAGTGCAGCAGAATGTTTGGTCGCACTATTCATGACCCAGATGCCAATAGACATCACTGATTGGCAGTTCAGATCTCTGCCCACATACAGCCATCCATAAGAACACATTTCTGGGGGTGGGGGTGGGGAGCTTTTTTTTAAATTAATTTTGGACAAACACTACACCCAAGACCTGAGCATTTAAGTCCATTGTGAGACAATCAACCACTGCATGCGGCTCGCCTTGGGCTAAGCACCCAATGGTATCCAACCACAGCGAAGCTCGCTCCATTGCTTTGCAAACAAAGCACGCAACAGGTTGACTCAACACAGGGAGGTTTCCCGACCCAAATCAATCCTTGAATGGTTCTCTTAGCTCTATTAAAGATTTTCATATAACACTCTGAGGATAAGGAATACAAAACGGACAGCGTCGCGCAGAATCTAAACGCAATATTCAAAAAATCACAAATAAATGTGCAGAGCTGATGCACTCACCAGACTTAGGTTGAGGAAACAGCATATTGGCCCTAGGGGAAGATCCCAACTTAGGCCCTAGTTTCTTGGTCTGCTGCAGGGCTCCTGGTCCACGAGGTGATCCTCAATCATCCGCAGGTCAAAGAGAAAAGATACAGAAAACCAGTCTAATGCCGGTGCTCCCGAAAATTATATAATGAGCTATGTTAGCTTATAGAACAATTTTTTTATTCTACACATACAAAGTAAAAACAACACGTTTCATCTTTAAAAGAACAAAAGCCTTTATCAGGTAGATTAATCATCCCATATATAATGTAACTGATGAAGGTTTTTGCTCTTTTCAAGCTGAAATGTGTTGTTTTTACTTTATAAGTATAGGATAATTTGTTTTGTCATAATCTAATACAGCACATTGTATCATTTTCGGGAGCGCCGGCATTAGACTGGTTTCCGGTATCTTATCTCTATTAAAGAATCATTATTGGATGGAAATTAGGCATATTATCCTAAACCAGAGAAGGTGATCTAGTCCATGATGTGTAAAGATTATGTTGTGAGATCTGATTTAAAGATGACAGTCATAAACAATGTAGTCTTCCTAAGATAGGTCATTAAAGGGGTTATCCAGTATTTTAATAAAAAAAAAAGTGCCAAAGCACTAAAAGGAAGGTAGTTGCCTCCAACCTGCCTGATGTGACAGGCACCATTCACTCCCATTCATCCACTCTATAGAGCGGTAACATACCGCTGCTGCCTGGGACAGCATAGCGGTTTAAACCGAGCGGTGGCTTCTTTTCTGCTCTGCTCTGTGGAAGAGGGCACATAGCTGACATCACGTTGATTGACAGTCGGCTCCCCACTACCTGATCGGGGGAGCCGACTGTCAATCGGCATGACGTCAGTTATCGGGTGAAGCCGCCCCTCTGTGGAAGTGGCAAAATCGCTGAAGGATCGGTGTAAGACCGTTCCATGTTGGAGGTGACCAGCGGTGAACAGTGCCGGGCACAATAGGTCGGTAGGTGGCAATATGTTGGTGGCAGTTTAGGCTCTGGGACTCCCACGCTCTTCTGAACAGGTCATTAGTGTGCAAAGCTTACCAACCAATATTCTACTCCAGAAATGGAGATGACTTCATATTTATACTTTGCTTTTTTAAAGCTAACAATTATTATTTTTTTAAACTAAATGAACAAATGTTGTTTGGAAAACACATAATATAATGCAGTGATCCCGAAAAAACAATGAATCTGAGCATACTGGAGAAAGAAACATGACGATACTCGCGTCAACGTAACACCTACACTATTCTCTGCTTTTGTGAAACGTCTTAATGTACCATGTTATCAGTGATCACCATATGTTTCTGTGTTTTCATGTAAACATTTTATCATAAGACAGTAATCTGCTCAATTTACTCTTGGGATTTAAACAATGACAATTCTTTTTTCAGATCTTGCTTAACCCCTTCATGACCCGGGAATTTTTCTTTTTTCATTTTCGTTTTTTGCTCCCCTGCTTCCAAGAGCCATAACTTTTTTATTTTTCCATCAATATAGACATATGACAGCTTGTTCTTTGCGGGACGAGTTGTACTTTCAGACGCAATCATTTATTTTACTATATAGTGTACAAGGAAATTGCAAAAAACTTCCAAGTGCGGTGAAATAGCAAAAAAAGTGCAATCACACGTTTGTTTTTTGCGTATTTTAGCCGCCATGTTCACTATATGGTTAAAATGACATGACGGGGTGATGCCTCGGGTCGGTACGAGTTCATAGATACCAAACATGTATACCTCTACTGGTATCTAAGTGGTGAAAACTAATTCTGAAGTTTGGAAAAAAAAACACACTTTTTCCACCATATTTTGCAACCCGTAGCGTTCTCATTTTTTGGGACCTGGGGATGTGTGACAGCTTATTTTTTGCGTCTTGAGCTGACCTTTCTAATGATACCATGTTTGGGTGGATACACTGTTTTGATCGCCCGTTATTGCATTTTATAGCAATGTTGCTGCGACTAAAAAAACGTAATTTTGGCGTTTGGACCATTTTTTCCGTTACACAGTTTAAGGCTCCCTTTAATTGATTTTATATTTTGATAGATTGGGCGATTCTGAACGCGGCGATACCAAACATGTGTATTTTTTTTTATTTTTTTAATACTTTTATTGTGATTGGGGGAAAAGGGGGGTGATTTGAACCTGTACGTTTTTTTTTTTACAGGTTTTTAAAAACTTTATTTTTTTATTAATTCTTATTTTTACATTGCCCCTTTAAGAGGCACCTTGCTGCACGGTCCAATCACATCAGGGAGATACCGATGAGCTGCAGCTCCCAGAATCGCGGACCTGTTGTGGTTGGCAGCGCCTGCCAACTACAACCCGGAAGTCCTCTCTGAGAGCATCTGGGGTCTAGCCAAGACCCCGGGCTGTCACATGACCCACCACAGCCGCCTTGGATCCCGCTGTCAGTGATTGACAGCAGGATCCAAGGGGTTAATGGCACCGATCGGATCCTGGATCCGATCGGTGCTGTTTCCCTGACATCTCAGCTGATGAGATCAGCTGAGATGTTGGGGCTTTGATGTGAGCTCCGCGCCGGAGCTCACATCAAACACCAGGACACGGCCCATGTTGTCCTCCTACGTCAAAGGTCGTGAAGGGGTTAAGGGAACCTGTCACCTAATCTAGCCCTCCTAACCTATGAATACCTGTCCCTGCAGCCTCAACTTTATCAACCATTCCTGTCAGCATGCCATCTACACATGCTCTGAAGGTGGCCTATGCGCTTATTAGTACAACCAGCAATACGACGGCCGGAAGTGACGCGGGGCCGGCATCACATGATCGCGTCATAGCGATGACGAAATGGGCAGGTAGTTTGAATAGTGCCCGAGCTCCGAAAAGAACAATGCCGCCCATCGGGGTGTAATTTCAGCAGGGAGGCGGGGGGGAGCATGGCCCAGGAGACCCTGCCTTCTTGTCAAACAGTTCAATAAAGGTTATTCTATAGCGAGCGCAGGGGCACAGATAAGGCAGGTAGTTATGGATCAAGAATCCTCTTTATTCACCACAACATGTTTCCACGAAGGCTTATCGTCTTCCTTGTCAAAGACCCCTGTAGGCATGCCCATCCGACATGGATTCAGTAAGTTTACAAAATGCTTTATTGCACTTGTAGATCGCTATAAAAGATCAGACGGGATGGTTGATAAAGTTGTTTGAGACTGCAGGGACAAGTATTCATAGGTTAGGAGGGCTAGATTTGGTGACAGGTTCCCTTTAATATTTGTATGAGAGGATAGGATGATCCCAACCTGATCTCAGCCAGCTCAAGATCTAACTGGAAGCCATAGAGTAGCACAGGATCTTCGGTTTGGGCCATTATTTGACACACAATGGTCCTAAAAGTCCTAAAGAAAATCCCCCATTTTTATTTTAACAGTACATTCTAGAGCCAAGTTCTTTGGAACAGTGAAGAGTCAAGTGGTCGTACCCTCATTCATCTGCAGGTTATCATGTATTCCTATAGGTACTGTTACACAGTATGATGTAGGAACGACCCCGTGGGCACGCGGTCGTTGCAGACATCGTTTTGACATCGTTGGTGAGATGTCATACCTCTAGATATCGTGGATGACGCACCAACGATGTGCGCAGGTGTTGTTCGCACAACCCAGCGAACGATCCCTGCTCATTGCTGTGCATGGGCGAAGTCATAAACGACATCGTTATTGCGGTGTCAAACACAACGATATACCAGGTTGGCTGATCATTGATCATGTGGTTTGAGAACATGTTCTCAAACCTGCGATCAGCGACCCAACGATTTATCGTTACAACTTGGCAGAGTCACACGCAACGACGTCCTAATGATGTCGCTGGCACGCCTCCGAACCCGTGACGTATCAACGATGTCGTTCAATGTGTTGTGCCGTGTAACTAACGGGCCTTTAGATAGATGATAACTTTAAATGTTAGAGATGAATTAATCGTTTGAAACTGAAATTCACTGAATGCTAAATTTTCCCCCAAAATGGGATTTGTGTTGAATAAACTAGCAAGAATTTCAATAGTGGAAAACTTGTAAATGCAATTAAAATACATATGAATGAGAGAAGAGAGAGAGTTAACCTTGTTGACCATAAAAGCTTAGACTCTGCAGAAGAAATAGACTTATTTAGTGACTCCAGAGATGGAAAATGATTGTGCTTCACTGGGAACCGCTGCTCTGTAATGTCCCAGGTACTGACCACCACTGTACAAGGTATAGTTATCCACCAGATTATATAGCTGCAGGGCATTATGGGAAAGCCACATGGCAACCCAAAAGAACTTTTGGACTGATGCGTAACAGTGAGGGGAATGGTGTCTGGTGTGTTTTTTGCAAACTATAAATATTTAAATTTGTAGTAAACCACAAATTTCAGGAAATTCAACTCAAACCTGATCCTCCGCTAACTGAACCGCTCATCAGAAAGGAATTGGGAACAACATCAGAGTCTCTCAGCACAAGCTGCTAGTAGACAGAACAGTCGCTCAAGACTCAAGATGATGACAGACCAATCTCAACACATCCTAGATTGACTACAAGAAAGCCATTGTTTCAGTGCCACATGCATGGATCTGTGAATTCTTGTTGTTCTGCAGTGTCAACAGGACATTATGAACCTTCCTCACAAACTCAATGGGGCTATTGAGGACAACACTAGAAGTCAATTCACGAAAACTAACACTAATGTCCATCAAACGAGGCATATATCAAGGTGATGGCCTGTGACACTGAGGGGTAGCTGAACGGAAATCAGGAGGCAAGATGGTAAGATGGGCTAGGCAAACTGGGGAACTAGTCTGACCCTTAGGCTGGGGGTACCTGGATCACTCTGATCCCAAAAATACCTCTGCAGGTGAGCATATTCAGCCTGCCACCCTAGCCCTTCACTCCTGATCAGCCCTAGACTAAAAGCCCCTTCCTCCAACAACAGACCAGGAAAAGACTACCACTTCAGAAGAAGGGAACAGCAGGAGCTCAGCAAACACAACTGCACCACACAGGTCCTAGAAGATGAATGAACTCTTTCTGCAACATCTGGTGGAAAGAAGCAGAACTACTTAATGCAAAGGGAATAGAAAGTAGAAAACTCAGACACTCAGACACTGCAATAAATCGTGTTGTCAACTAGCTGTGGATGAAAACAGGGATCCCGGTGTCAGGGAGTTACTCAGCTCAGGCAGTACATAAATATATATATATATATATATATAAACACAGATATGAGATGAAATGAGCGGCACCAAACCTTAGACAAGTTTTCAGTCTCATTTCTTTATTCCAGTATTATCATTACATGTGCAGGGAGGGGGGACGTCCTCCCTCCCTGCATACGTAATGAAAATACTAGAATAAACAACAAGACTAAAAACATGTCTAAGGGTGAGGGCTGCTCATTTCATCTCATATCTGTGTTTATATATATATATATATATATATATATATATATATATATATACATACAAAGCAGCAATATCAGATGTCCAGTGGCATCAAGGTTTCCATTGATGAAGAATGGTCCCACTATCTTTGTACCCCATATACCATACCATAAATGTTTGGAGGGATCTATCCACTGTGGGTTAGTGTCAGACCAATAGCGCTGGTTTTGTTTGATAACTTCACCATTCACATAACAGTTTGCCTCATCCCTCATCTGAAGGCAATTGTCTATGCTGTGAAGATACGAGATGTGCAGCATCTGACACACCGGATCCTGGAAGCCTGTGCTGCATTTCTTCTGCGGTGTTACTATCAGTGTGTCCAGAGTGGGAGAAGAGGGTTGCATTGACAATCCAACACAATGGGCAGCACTTTGAACACATTTTATAAGTGGTCATTAACTTGTAAATAACTCATGAAAGAATAATGTTACATTAAAACCAAGCACACCATTGTTTTTCTTATGAAATTCTCAATAAATCTGATGTGCCACATGACCCTCTTCCCATTGAAAAAAATAAAGTTGGATCCAAAATGTCCGAGCTCAAAATGACCGCCACGGTCACCACCCATCTGGAAAGGTTTTTCCCCTCTCATATACTAATGTGCCACAAACAGGAAGTTGATATCACCAACCATTCCCATTTTATATAGGTGCATCCATATAAATGGCCCACCCTGTAGAATATATATGATTTTATTTTTTTTAATTATTTTCCTTTCAAGTTCTTGCTTTGACATTGTGGGGGATTGATACATTGACCCAACCAGTTCCCATTAATTGTGTAGCTGTCTTCCTTCTCATTTTGGTAAGTGTGTTGAACTGGAATGTAATTGTGGTTTTCTGTGTCCTGTAGCCCATGATAACATATGTCGTCAGGCTTCTTCTATTCATGTCTATGGTTTAAACATTTACCGCAGGTCAGTGCTACACATGCATAAGTGAACTCCCAACTAATGCAATCGATAAACGTTTAGATGGAAAGAGGTTGTAGAGAATCATCCATCCAATAACTCAGGGGTAAACTGACACTAAACTACCTAAGGTCTATAATTACATTGTATGGATGTCTTACTTGTGCTGATTGTTTTCTATACCGATGTACCTCATTTAGGTAACACTTTTCACTGATAAATAGTTGTCCTACCAAAGAAATTGCTGAGGTCGTATTTTTCTACAAAGTCGCAAAGATCAAAACCAACAAAATAAAAATCAATACAACTTTAAAAAATATGAAAATTATTCTTAACCATTAAAAAAAGGAGATTTTTGTGTACTCACCATAAATCCTTTTCTCTTAGCCTCTAATTGGGGGACACAGGACCGTGGGTGTTATGCTGCTGTCCACTAGGAGGCGACACTAAGCAGAATCTGCAAAAGAGTTAAGTGGCTCCTCCCCTGCAGTATACACCCCTGGCACAGGCCTTGCCTCACCAGTTTTGTGCTAAAGCAGTAGGAGAGTTTACATATAATAAAATTAACACAGACCTGTAATCACACAGGAAACATGTGAAAACAGATATAGCTAACAAGTTAATAACAGATTAACGGAATCTGAATTTAAACAGGCATGCGTGTAAACAGATAAGGTTAGCAAGTAATCTTAGTACAATAAGACCTGTGACAAAACAGGTACGTGCGTAGACCGTGAGGAATACACGGAGCAATATTGTATAACAAGACCTGTAGGGAAACAGATCTACAGTACCAAAAAGGAAAACAGGCCCAGTCTAAACATTACAACAGTGAGCAATGTGAACAGAGACAAACATGTGCAGACCTATTAACACTATAACAGCTAAAAAGCTATGTAGAATTATAGAACAAAACCCGCAAGGGTAACAGCTAAAAAGCTATGTAGAATTATAGAACAAAACCCGCAAGGGTAAAAGGGTGGGTGCTGTGTCCCCCAATTAGAGGCTAAGAGAAAAGGATTTTACGGTGAGTACACAAAAATCTCCTTTTCTCCTTCGCCTCATTGGGGGACACAGGACCGTGGGACGTCCCAAAGCAGTCCCTGGGTGGGAGAAAACAACTGAACTAGGCATACTGAACACGATCAGTGATACCCATGCACCGACAGGCAGCTGCTGTCGTCTGGAGTACACGTCTACCCAGACCTGCAAGTGGTGAAGATGGAATGCAAGCCCTGTAATGGCTTGAGTATGTGTGGAAGCTGACTCTTGAGTGTTCACACAATATTGTGCTGACACCTGGTGCCAAACTGATCAGGAGGCCCGCACGGCCGTAGCAGAATGTGACGTCACATTGCCGGGAGGTGTAGCGTCTTGGATGGTTAGCCAAAAACCACTTGCATAGAGGGACCTTAACGGCTGATGTCCTTATTTTTGTCCTCTGGAATAGGGAAGAAAAGAATTCAACCCCCTTGAGAGAGACTGGTCTTGGATACCTACATACGTAGTGACCTGACACGGTCCAGCATATGTAGGTGGGTTACTACCAGACAGACTGGAGTCGTCTTTAGAGAAGTGGCAGGAGTATATGGTTTAACACGAATGATGAAACCAGCCTGAAGATAATCTTGTTCCGGAAGAAGACCAGAGAAGATGGTTTACATGAGAGTGCTGAGAAGCCCGCTATCTCTGCAGAAAAAAACAAATTGCCCGAAACCTATTACTGTATGGATGAGAATGTTAAAGGTAATATTCTATAGGAACTCGAACGAAGTTCTTGTAGAGCCGTGAGGACAAAGATCAGGTTACGCAGGAGCGGTCCTGTTGAAAGGAGGCTCTAAAAGAGAATCCTTGAAATAAGGATTTTCCTAGACGCCTGGAAACAAGACGTCTTTGTAAGAAGGTGAAAATAACCTGCTGAATGGGACCTCAAGACACAGTTGAGTCTATGTTTGAATAAAGGAACGGAAGTTCTCGGCATGAATGACCTCTCGAGATGGATGAAGCTAAAGGAACACAAAATGATTATAATTGTGGAATCTGATAGATAAGGCTGGTTTACTTGCTGTGACTTATGGTCGCTACGATTTCCAGGAAGATGCCCTTGGGTAATTTCCTGAAGTCAAGGGGTACGCAAGTCATTTTATAGCTGAAGAATTCCAGGAGAAACTTTGCCTTGTATGAGAACAACTAATAGAACAGTGTTCAAGGAGTCCACCCAGTGAGGTATGATCTCAACGTGTGGGATCACCTGGCCACTGCGGGTTCCACCTTGGTGATTGCCCTCTGCCCTGCTGTGAAGTTGTCTGACTGTATCCTAACAAGTCCGACTGCCAAAGGGTAACCGCATGACTAAAAATATTGTCCGAATCTCCGCAGATTGAGGGACATCGTTGGATGCGGTCGAGACCACTGTCATGTGTATTGTGGTGGGAATATCTCGCACCACATCTTGCTCCTGGATCCTGCTTAAGCATGGGTAAATGACGACACCGTGGATGCATCTGGGCCTATGTAAATGCCTTCCAGGCTTCCACTATTGCGTCCAGTACTGTTATAGGCGTTGTGACGGATTGAGAAGTCCACTGAAAATGACTGCTGGCTCCCAAACGATAAAGTGTGTCTTGTCTGGGAAAAATCAATATGGCTGAAACTCCATACGAATGCTGTGGCCTGTGGTCATCCGGATAGGCAGCGAAGTAGGAACTCCTGGGTTTATGCGTTGTGCTGCCTTGGAATTGAAGTACACTCATGCAGGGAAAACAACGCCAATAGAGTCTTCTTAACGTGCCCATTGAAAATGGTGTGTTCGCAGACTTCCGAAAATTATGCATTTGATGAAACCATCCAGATAAGGGAGACTCCTGGAATGCATTATAGACAATTCCAACTTCCGAAAGTACCCATGGGCCTTAGGTTTAACGGAATTCACCTTTGACTCCTGAGTCAAGAAAGGATTGACTGCGTAGTGGAGGGTCCAGGCCCCAGCCGCACGGAGGGTCGATATCCCATCCATTGAGTTAATGCAGACACGGGTCTGCGAGGTCCTGCTTCGGAGTGGGCTGAACCGAGGGCGAGCTCCTGTTATCTCGGCCGAAGTACCCAAGTAGGACTGAGAGGGGATTGGCCGTTGGGCTGTATTACGCAATCTGTAATTTAAATTTTCGTGTTTCTGATCTGGGGATGGAGATGAGATTCTTTGCGGATGCATTTTCATCCCGAATCCCTAAGAGTGGGGGAACGGGGAAGGAATATGCTATGGTTCACAGGACCTAGTGGCCGTTATCTTAAGTGCCTGTGCTGTTGTGTATCCCAGTGTTTCAGCCTGTCTCTTATAGGACTTGGCTGTCGTCACCCTAACCAGAGCAGAAGTTGTTGAGGCCTGGCGAACAGTCCTGGGACACCTTACAGTTGCCAGGTAATTGTAGATCATATCAGCTTCCTCTGGGAACTCCAACAGTGGGTGTTCGAGGAAGGAACCTGTCAGTTAAACCGGTAGTAAGTCCCCTCTAAAGGGGGCCTTGTGTGACAACCGACCCCCAGTCGGACCTAGGCGAAGCTTCTGACTACCCCTAACAATTTAGAGGGCTGGAACCGATATGCTGACGGCGACTAAAAACACCGGCCTGATGTGTTTTGGGGGTGGGAAGTGCCCTTGAGTACTTAGGGCCTGAGGACAACTCGTACAGTAATTTTTCGAAGAGGTGCCTGCTGAGACATGGGGGACCAATGATGGCCCCCTTGCTAGCACTTCCGCCTCCCATCCATGTAGCCAGACGCCACGTCTACTGGCAAAGGTAGTGGGAGATGTTATAACAGAGCAATTGGCAGCTTCCAGGACTGTAGTTAAGTGGCTTCTCCTGTATGAGATAGTCCTGAAGAAACAACTTGAACTGCCTGGGACACCAGAGCAAAAAAACGGCGGCTGGGATGATCTGCAATATGTACAGTGGTTACATGTAGACTGCAGCTGCATATTTAATGGCTGAACAGGAAGCTGTACTACCCCTCGTAGTAGGAGATTGCTCGAAGCATGGCCGAGGGGGGGCTGACAAGGTGCCGCAGAAAATAGCGCTGTTCAGTGGCGTAACATCAGGCCCTGGGGCCCCGATGCGAAGGCTCCAATGGGGTCCCCAATGATTGCAAATCTTTAATAGCATTAGTCTTTTTCTATAGGCCAAAGGGACTTTTGGGGCCCCCTAGGCTCCGGGGCCCAGGTGCGATCGCAACCTCTGCCCCTGTTGTAGTTACGCCCTTGGCGCTGTTGGTTGTTCTGCAGTTGCTACCAGCGACTGGGACACAGTAGTGTTGCTGTGTATCATCTAGAGTCCCTGTGAGCAGCGTTACGCTCTTAGGTGAAGGCTGCTAGTGGAGACTCTTGTATCTCTTGACACCAGGCTCCAGCTGCGCAACTGCATCTGTAACAAGGGGGAACATTGCTTAACCCCTTGTCACTGGTATTATGGTACATTGCTAAGCCCCTTGACCCTGGTATTATGGTATATGGGCAGCAATGAACTAGCAATCAATGTGTGTTTAAACAGTTGTGCTGCGGCAAGAGAAAAGCCCTGTCAAGGCTTCTGTCCCCTTGCTGCTGATGACCAATAGGGAGTTGACACTGAAAACTCCCCTAGTCCGTCCGGTGCAACTCAACAGTAGCCACCGCTACTGTTGAGAAGGGGCTCCTGTTAAAACTTGCTGCATATCATGCCATGGAAGATGGCACCGTATCTGGCCTTTACGCAGGGGCCATGGATGATGCTCCTTGGCTGGTATTTATGCAGGGGGGCTTCCATGGATGATGCCTCTTCACCTGGTCTTTGTGCAGGGGCTTCCATATTTGGCCCATGATATGCGGTGGTGATGTGCTAACAGGGATGGGTAACTGGGGGAGAGCTCTGCTCATCCAGCCTCAGCACATGTGCTGCCAATGCACCCTATCCTTTAGGTAATGTGCGCCCTGCCTGTGTAGTGTCCGCCATAACTGAGAAGAGGGGCGGGTCAGTCACTAAAGAGCGCGCTGGGGGCTCTCGCGATGAGCGAGAAGCGCCAGGACCAGCTATCCCCGCCCCCCTTGTGACGCGGCTGCAGTCCGGCCCGCCCTTGTTATGACGATATCCGCGTCATTCGTCGTCATCCGGTAGGCGGACCGGGGGCGGGTAAGAAGGCGGCGGCTAGGTGCTAGGCCGAAGCCGCGGCCTGTAGTAAAGAAACTATGCCGGGAATGTCTGCAGGCCGGCGCGGAGGTCCGGGAAGGGGTCTGAAATGACCCGGCCATGAGCCCTGGAGCCTGCCGCGCTAGTGCGGTGATGACCCCCGCAGGAGGTCCAGAAGGCTGGATCTTCTGCCTCTTGCTGCCAACGCACCCCCACATGATGATAGGGGATCCTGGCGTAGTAACAGGCAGTATGGCAGTCCGCTGGTGCCTGTCGCCATAGAGCAAATCAATGCAGAGTCCTCAGAATTAGCTGTGGGTCTGTAGGAGCTGGGAAAGAGCCCGGAATGGACCTGTACATGTCCCAATTATTGCAGAGTCCGCAGATCTAGCTGTGGCTCTGTAGGTGCCGGGAATGGAGCCAGGGGGGAGCCTGTACCTGGTGCTGCCTCTACCTAATGCCATTAGGGAGGAAACCTGGTGTCCTTCCCTCTCACTGCACATATTACTGTGCCTGTGATGCAGCCTGCAGCAGGCTGTGTCAAGATTATGAGTGAGTGCAGTATGTGCTGGCCATAGGATGCAGCCTGCAAGCCTGCGCTGCTGCAGGCAGCTTCCAGCCCAGAATGCAGCATGTGCTGCTGATACCTGTGGTGCCACTACCTAAAACACCCAGGGGTGATTAGGGGGACGTCATCTGGCAGGTAGTCCAGCTCTGGCTTCAACTCAGGACCCCGAGAGAGTGAGGAAAGTGGATGCTATGCTGGACTGTCTCAACTTTAACCCAGCAACCCAACAGTGGGAGGCCGAGAAAGGAGTACGGCATATGTAACGATTCTCAACTTCAACCCAGCGCCCCAACAGTGGGTGGCCGAGGAAGGAGCATGCCGGGGGCCACGCCGGACCCACTTTTCTTCATTGGAAGAAAAAAAGATGAGAAAAAATAGAGAGTAAAAATAGACGTGTGCCTCCTTCGACACTAAGCAAAAACTGGTGAGGCAAGGCCTGTGCCAGGGGTGTATACTGCAGGGGAGGAGCCACTTAACTCTTTTGCAGATTCTGCTTAGTGTCGCCTCCTAGTGGACAGCAGCATAACACCCACGGTCCTGTGTCCCCCAATGAGGCGAAGGAGAAAATTTTGTATGCCATGACAGCAATGTTTAAAGTAATTGCTAATGATGAGCAATTGTTCTCACTACTGCTTGATACTAGATTGAGCATTGGGTTGCTAAGGTACGCTCGCTACTCAACTGAGCATCAGGGTGCTTGGGTACGCTCGGTACTCAACTGAGTATTGCATGTGCTTGGATGCGTTGTTCAGTGAATGATGGGAGCCGGCACCTCAGTGAGAGCCACTTGCACAATGGCTCTTACTTGGGGGCAAAAATAATGTGCCATGATGCTGTATGTATATATAAAAAAAAAATCACAGTTTTATCAGCAGGAGATTATCATTAGAGGACTAGTACACCATGTAGTCTCTCATATTCATGAGTTTGTTATAACCCCGCCCCCACCACTGATTGGAAGGTTTCTGCCTATGCACAATGTATATGGTCGGGATTATACAGGGCTCAGCATTCAAAGAACTGCTAGATCTATAGCAATGAAAGCAGTAATTTTATAAAAATAAATGTAGCAAAAAGCGCAGTAAAGGTACCGTCACACGCGGCAATATTGCCTGTGAAATTGCCTAGCAATATTGCCGTGTGTGAAGGTACCTAAGGGCACCTTTACACACCGCAACTTTTGGTGGCGATAGGAGGTAATCTAATGTGCGCATGCATGTTTTTCATGGTTGCCTCAGATCGCCGATGGTGCTTTTACACACCGCAATTTCGCCCTCAACCTAAGGCGATGTGTCGTCCCGGAAATCGCCTACCCCACAGCGGAACCAATCCAGTGGAGTTCCCTTGCCGCTTCACACGCCGCAATTCCCAAAGGAATGTGGGCGTACATGTTCAGCGCCGCGAGAAGATAGGCGTGGCAGACTGGTGTATACCGCGCCCCAAACACGCTGATTAGACAACGCAATAGCGTTGTGATTGGGCAGCCTGCGCTGGAAGGCTGGCTAATACATGACGCCATTGTGTGGTGGTGAATGGACAGCTGTTCAAATATGGCGCGGTGTCAAGTGACAGCCAATGGAAACACAGTAGCCACCACCAATCATCACAGATGGGGCGCAGACTCCAGCACGCTGTTGCACACCTACGGGAAATCAATAGGCGACGCAGATTCCATCACTATCGCCCGATCACACGCCAAAAACCGGGAATGTCGCCTTCATGATTGCCTCTAAACTTGGAGCAGTGCTCTGTAATCGGAACCAGGCGACAACAGGCAATTTAACGGCGATGATGCCAGGGCGATATATCGCCGGACAGATTCCTCGCCGCAGTTGCGGCGTGTAAAGGTACCTTAAGACAAAGTATTAAGGGGAAGGTCTGTACTAACACATGTGAAATAGTTCAAAGGTGCAGCAAACAAAGCAAAGTTCATAAATTGTGCAGGTAATACTTCATTAAATGATGCCAAATTTAAATAGTCTATTAGGAAAAGTTCACATTGTTAGTTTTCAATAACGGAATAGTCTATAAGTCACAGTTCATACCTAAGGAGGCCTGGAAATTTTATAATCTTTGAGAACACAGTCCATAACTGGATGTAGTGCAGAGCAACAAATGCAAGTCCTGAACAGTCCAGAGCCCTGCAACTGCACTCACATAAACTTAAGCAAATGGCCACAGCAGAACCTTTTAGAACAAACAGGGCTTACTTAAAGCACAGACTGGCAGAAGATGAAGCAGGAACAAACTCTGAACAGAGCAACTTGATGCAGCGAGGCAGGTGAAGATTAGCTGGACTTCAGACTGCAGAGATGCTGGAAAAAGCTGAACCAGAAAAGCTGGTGAAGGAGCACAATGTTAAAATGCACAGAAGAGCCAGGGATCCAAGCAAAATACTCAAGCCAGGACTGGAAGATGGACTTGAGCTTGTGGCAGGAAAGCAGGAACACATGGAAAAGCATGAGGTTACAGACACCATTTTGGAAAAGATGAGGAGACACAAAAAGTGATCCGATAAGTCAGAATCCTTCCAAAAGGTATTTTCATTGATTTTTTTTTTTTTTGTATAAGAGAAATTTTAATTATTTCTGTTTATAAATGGAAAATATAACGTGTGGACATTTTTCAAATGATGCATTCTCTTTTCGATGGAGCTGAGAAGACCATGCTAATCACATGCGAATGATAAGAAGTAGGTGAAAGTAGGATTGAGAAATCATAAAACATAGGAAGTTAGATTGTAAACCTGCAGCCAGACTGCCGAATAAATATGTCAATTGCAATGAAGAGCGAAGACAAATTAACTGTAACGCTCTATGGAGCCAAAGTGATAGAGCTCTCATTGTGTCGCCGAGGGTGGAATGTGAAATTCCCCGGTCAGATAAATCAGATTACTGTATCATTCTCTCATGGTATTTTAAGGAATGTAATTCAAGTATAAAATAACACATGTCAGCAGCGTTGATGGGACATCCCTCATTGAAACTTTCCTGATTTGGGTGGAATTCTGCAGGGAAATGAAGGACCAGCCAAGCAGATACGTATTAATTTAAGAAATGTATTGTGCTGCAGTCCCACGAGTTTGGATGTAATATTAAAATGACCCAAAGCAAACTGTTCTGACTCCCGCTCCTTAAAGAAAGACGCCATGGAAGTCATCCATCAGGAACATTCACAGACCAATGTTATTGCTCATGGAAAAAAAATAAATAAAAAATGACGACAATTGCAGAACGAACACGGAGAATGTACTGGAGCAGAAGATGACCGAATGAGCCGGAAACGGAGAGGACTGGAATGGGAATAAGTCGGTTAAAGAGTTTCTTACTATTCTTAAAATGTAGTTATGTTTATGATAACTATCATCTGTCTCATCTATTATTTATCTATTATCCATACATCTATTATCCATACATCTATCATCTATCTATCTATCTAATCAAAGGAGCTATATTGGCAAGACTAAGTACATGTTAGTATTGCCAAAGCAAATGGTAAAATAGGGGAACGGGTATTGGGATGGGGATAGAGTAGGATATAAAGATCCCGGCTATGTGAGGTTCTTCTAGATCTGGAGATAGGGACTCCTCCAGAGTGGGATATGGAGGTGCACACTATATCAGGCTCCTCTTAGTCAGGGGATAGGGTCATGTCCATGGTGAGGTATAGAGGTCCCGGATATATCAGGCTCCTCTTAGTCTGGGGATAGGGACATGTCCATGGTGGGGTATAGGGGTCCCGGATATATCAGGCTCCTCTTAGTCTGGGGATAGGGACATGTCCATGGTGGGGTATAGGGGTCCCGGATATATCAGGCTCCTCTTAGTCTGGGGATAGGGACATATCCATGGTGGGGTATAGGGGTCCCGGATATATCAGGCTCATCTTAGTCTGGGGATAGGGACATGTCCATGGTGGCGTATAGGGGTCCCGGATATATCAGGCTCCTCTTAGTCTGGGGATAGGGACATGACCATGGTGGGGTATAGAGGTTCAGGATACATCAGGCTCCTATTAGTCTTGGGATAGGGACATGACCATGGTGGGGTATAGAGGTCCAGGATATATCAGGCTCCTCTTAGTCTGGGGATAGGGACATGACCATGGTGGGGTATAGGGGTCCCGGATATATTAGGTTCCTCTTAGTCAGGGGATAGGGACATGTCCATAGTGGGGTAGAAAAGTTCAAATCTATCTATCTATCTATCTATCTATCTATCTATCTATCTATCTATCTATCTATCTATCATCTATGAATTTATCTATTCTATTATTTATCTGTATATCTATGTGTCTATTTATCTATCAAGTATCTGTTTATCTATCTATGAATCTATATTCCATCTCATATTTATGTCTACAGGTTGTAACTCAGCAATCAATATGAATAGTCTCTTGACATGTAGACAGCACGAAAAAAAAGTTTTATTATGCAAAAAGGAGCAAAAGTTTATTGTCCCATGTAAAAAGGTCAATGTTTGGCTAGGATGAAGTGTACAAAACAGGCTTATATAGATATAATTTATTAGAACAAATATGTCAATCAATCAGACATTACACTCATATTCAGTAATATTATTTCCAGTGTGATTATTCCAAATGGATGATAACGTCTACAAAAATATGTGTCTTCAAAATGGGGAGTTTACAGAAAATTTCAATGAATACATAAAAAAAATACATAAAAAAAATACATTAAAAAAATCATAAATTGCATACATAGATAATTAATTGGTCAGAGTCACAGGTTTGATATAACTTGTAATGGTGGCCCATCAATCATAAGAAACCTATATAGCATATCCATTAGGAATAGCCAATCCGAAATGGTGTCCTGTAAGTTATCCCTGGTACATACTCAGTAACAGAGAAAGAACATCTGGTGCTAAAGGAATCTGTCAGATATTTTTGCTACCTAATCTGACAGCAGTATGATTTAGGGAAAGAGACCCTGATTCCAGCGATGTATTGCTTAGTTTACTGGGTACAGACGTTGTGACAGAAGCACAGTTTTATCTGGTGCAGATCCGCCCATTCTCTAAATGCTGATCTCTGTATAACCCCGCCCACACCACTGATTGGCAGCTCTCTGTGTACATTGTACATTGGCAAAAAGATGCTAATCAGTGGTTGGAGCAGGGTTGGACTTGGAGGCACAAGACATCTAGTCCTGTAGTGATATTTTCCTGCTGATAATGCACTGATTGCATTAACTCCTTCACCCCCAGCCGTTTTCCATTTTTTGTTTTTCATTTTTTTCCTCCCCATAACTTTTTTATTTTTCTATCACTATAGACATATGAAGGATTGTTTTTTGCAGGACAAGTTGTACTTTTGAATGAAATAATTTATTTTACCATTTAGTGTACTGGCAAATGGGAAACAAATTCCAAATATGGTGAAATTACAAAAAAGTGCAATTACACGATGGCTTTTGGACTTTTTTTTCCGTTACTTAGTTTATAGATCTTATTAATATATTTAATATTTTTATAGATCGGGCTTTTCTGAATTCAGTGATACCAAATAAGTGATTTTTTTATTTAAATAATTTTTTTGTTTTAAATAAATAGTTTTATTTTTAATGGGGCAAAAGAGGGGTGATTTGAACTTCTATTTTTATATATATATATTTTTACAAACTTTTTTATTTATTCTTCATTTTCCTTGGCCCACTAGGGGGCCTCAGTGCTCCACAGTCTGATCCCCTCCCCTATGTACCGATGGGCGTCAGCTCATCTGAGCAGAGTGGAAATGATCGCTTCCTGACAATGATGTCACTAAGGAATCTCCGGTAGGAAGTGATTTTACACAGCTTCAGATGAACCCAAGCTGTCAAGGTAAAAGGCGGAGGCTCCATGATCTCATCACAGGACCTCCGATTACGGTGGGGAACACTGTGATCCCCACCCGTGCTTCTTTGGATAGCGCTGTCAGTGATTATTGACAGCGCAATCCAAAGGGCTAACAGCATCTGTCTGATTGATAATCTGATCTATGCTATTAGCTACACATCTCAGCTGATCAGATCAGGACAAGAGAAAGGGGCAGGTCAGAGCCTTTCTTCCATCAAGAGTACCTCTGAATAAGGGAAGTCAGGGACAGCTCAGTGGCCTAGGTTCCTATCCTCCTTTTCACTCTAAGCTCCCCATGACACTACCAAATCCTCTGCCCCCTTCTAAAAAGAAAGTGTCTTCAGTGATGATTGCTCAGATCCTGAGCTTGCCGCTACTCTCTGTCACTTTGCCATGTGCACAATGACAGCGCACTGTCTGTTGCCATCTAAGATCAGTAGATTCAGCAACAAGGCAGCATGCACTGCACAATGACAGCGCACTCTCTGTTGCCATCTAAGATCAGTAGATTCTGCAACAAGGCACTGTCAGTTCATGGTGCAGATTATCTGGCGGCGTTCAGAGACCGGCGCCACCCCCTGAAGTGACATCACTCTTTGCGTGGCGCTCCTCTGCACAGAGCGTGCTGACATTGTGCAACTCCCAAGACGTGATTGGACTATCCGAACCTCTGAAGTGAGTATCACTGATGAAAAGTTACAAAGATATTACATTTATACAGCTTGGAATAATTACAGAGGATCAAAGTCAAACCTCATATATCCTACTTATACTATTTAATAAGTATTTTAATGTATTTAATATATATTTTAATATGAAGTATTTAACATATTGCAATGCAGAAGACTTTTCTTGAAGTCAACAACTATAAGAACCTGGAAAGATCATTTTACCTCTCAATGTCAGTGTATTGTGTGTTTTATGTAATCCATTCTAATAGACTGTCATTGGCCTTACATTCCCCAATGTCTGTCTTGCTCGGCATTGCTATATGTGGGTGTACTCATTGATGTTAGAAAATGCCAAGATGAAATTTATTACAGGCGACAGACAATTAGAAGCAATTTCTCAGAATCTCATACATTAATGATTGGAGCAGCATGTCACCTTTGTCAGATAGAGGCCACTTTTATCAGACTTGTATTAAAGATAAAACATTATGCCAATATAACGAATTGGAAAGTGGACTTATGAATTATAAGCAAGAATACATATTCTAAAGACCATCTTTATGCTTTGCATATATACAAATGTACATATACAGTTGAAACCAGATGTTTCCTTACACTATATAATAAGACACATCTGTATGATTTTCTCACTATCTGACATGAAGTCAGAATCAACCTTTCCTGTTTTAGGTCAATTAGGATTACCATAATTATTAATATTTGCCAAATACCAGAATAATGAGAGAGAGAATGTTTAAAGGAATTTTTATCACTTTTTGCAAAGTCACAAGTTTGCATTCATTTTATTAGTATTTGGTACTATTGCCCTTAAACTGTATGACTTGGGTGAAACATTTTCGATCCTTCTACAAGCTTCTCCCAATAATTGGTAGGAATTTGGGCCCACTCCTCCTGACAGAACTGCTGTAACTGTGACATGTTTGTAGGTCGCCTTGCTCGCAGTCTTTTCAGCTTTGCCCATACATTTTTTATATCATTGAGATCAGGAATTTGTGATGGCCGCTCCAAAACATTGACTTTGTTATCCTTAAGCCACTTTGTAACCAGTTTGGCAGTATGCTTTGGGTCATTGTCCATTTGGAAGACCCCTTTCCGCCCAAGCTTTAACGTTCTGGCTGATGTCCATCTATCTTGTGAAGTGCGCCGGTCCCTCCTGCAGCAAAACAACTCAACAACATGATGCTGCCTACTCTTGTGTTTCACAGTTGGGATGGTGTTCTTAGGCTTCCAAGCTTCTCTCTTTTTCTTCCAAACATAACAATGGTCATTATGGTCAAACCGTTCAATTTTAGTTTCGTCAGACCACAGGACATGTCTCCATAAATGAAGGTCTTTGTTCCTGTGTGCATTTGGAAAAATTACTCTAGCTTTTTTCTGTTTCTTTTGGAGTAATGGCTTCTTCCTGACAGAGTGGACTTTCAGTCGATGTCGATACAGTACTCGTTTCACTGTGGATAATGACACAATCTTACCAGCTTCCACCATCATCTTCACAAGGTCTTTAGTGTTTTGATCTTGGGTTGAAAATACACATGTCGGACCAAAGCACATTCATATCAGAGACACAGAACCTGTCTCCTTCCTGAGTGGTATGAAGGCAGCAAAATTACATCTTGTTTGTACTTGTGTATAATTGTTTGTACAGATGAACAAGGCACCTGCTGGTATCTAGAAATTTCACTTAAGGATGAACCAGACTGGTGAAAGTCTACAATTCTCATTCTCATATCTTGGCTGATTCCTTTAGACTTTCCCATGATGCTACACAAAGAAGCAGAGTGTTTCAGGTGTGCATTTGAATACATCCATAGGTGTGTCTCTATTTAACTCAGATGTTGCCAATAATCAGAATCTTACAAACACATGACATCATCATATGTCCCAAATTGTTTAAAGACACAGTATTATTAGTGTATGTAAACCTGTGACTTTCCAGAAAGTAATAAAATGTATTAAACATTCTCTCTCATTATTCTGGCATTTGGCAAATATTAATAATTATGGTAATCCTAATTGAACTAAAACATACTTTATGTAATGAAATGTCTAATAGGATATATTGATGACAAATTAATATATATGACCAATATAGTTGTAGGGAGCGCAAAGCTGCTATAAGGAGACTGATTGGCCATGCATTGGTTTCTGTAGAATACATACACAATTAACCTCTTCAGACAAGAAGAGAGCAAGGAGTGTTACAGTATGTGTTAGAAGTATCAATCCTAAAATTCAATATTGACCCTTTAAATTGTGTTGCCTCATTATTTGGAATATAGTCTAAAACCAGAACCCTTTGCAGACAGACATGTTCCAGGTGTTCAGCAGTGACAGACAGAACTGTTTGGATGGATGAGAGACCTTTTACAGAGAATATAAAGGGTAAATTCTTCAGGTGAAGAAGAATAAGAATAATTTAACGTAGCAATAATGGAGAATTGCATTGCCTATAATTCTTCCTGAGAAATCACTGGAGAAGTATGTCATGGTATGAAGAATAGAAGCAACAAGGCAAAGAGAGACACCGGTAACCCGAAGGCTTGATACCAGCAAGATAACGGAGGAGCAGACCATGGTGGACCTATCTAGGCTTGGAGAAGACCATGTTGGACCTATGTAGGCTTATAGAAGACCCTGGTATACCTATCTAGGCTTTAAGAAGTGGATCTATCTAGACTTGGAGAAAACCCTTGTGGACCCATCTAGATGGAAAAGATCCTGGTGTACCTATCTAGGCTTGCACAAGACTCTGGTGGACCTCTATAGGCTTATAGAATACCATGTAGACCTTTCTAGGCTTGTAGAAGATCCCGGTGGACCTCTATAGGCTTATAGAAGACCCTGGTAGAACTTTCTAAGATTGGTGAAGACCTTAGTGGACCTACCTAGGCTTGAAGAAGATCTTGGTGGATCTATTTAGGCTGCACGAGATCGATCTTCCTACAGAGCGCTCACCCTTTAAGCGTCATAGCTCGAAATTAAGCTAAAGGCTGTTAATCAATAATACATAATTCCCCCTTAGCCAATTTAACAGCCTAGACATTCAGTGAAAAGCTTCTTACACAATCAGTTTGCTTTGTACTGATGAAGGACAAAAAAACCATAACATATCTCTGCTAAACGAGGTTCTAGTTTGGCTGCATATCCTCTCATACGTCAGGTGGCAAGGCTCTTTAATGGGTCGATATTCAGTTTTAGGGATGCTACTTGCAACAGGTTGACCTTGAGTCTTTGCAATATTCCTCTTTGAGAAGGCTATTTGAAACAAAGTTGTATTAAAATACATTGTTGTTCCCTATTCATTGGTTGAAGACCTATCTCAGGCTTTCAAGCCTCCTAGTATGTGGTTTCTTGTTTGTTGGCAGCTTCAGATACTATTGTACTTTCACAGCGGATGTTCTCCTATTACTCAAACTTGACATAAGGGCTCGAATTATATCTCTGGATGCTGACATACAGTAAAACCAAAGCTGCATTTACACTGAAAGATTATTTTTCTTGAGCATTCCTAAGAACCTATTGCATTTCTAAAGAATGCTTAATTCTCAGAATGCTCATTTAACCCCTTCATGATTGATAACATCCTTACATCTTCAGCCGTGTCCCTGCCTTTGATGGGGGATCACACGCCAAGCCAGCATCTTTCCCCGCACTTGATGGCTGATTTAGTAAGCCAACATGTGCCTTCAAAAGCCATGGATGCAATCAAGATCAACCTGTTACTGTTAACCAGCTAAATATCTTTATCAATCAGTGTCGTTATAGACATGCAGACAGGATGTGCTTTATTGATTCCGCCCATCGGCGACCATGTCACATGATCTTGGGGCTTCAACGGGTCATCCTGACATTGTGGGTCTGCTGATGACCCATGTGCCTGTCATCATGATCCCCCTGTGAATGTCGGTCTATTGCTACCATTCATACGATTTATTGATTTTTGCTATGGAGAGCAGTGCTAATGCACTGCTATGTATAGCACAGCTGATTGGTCGCTCTCAGCTTCAAGTGCCCTAAGGGGTCTATTAAATACTGTAAAAGGAAAAAAAGAGTTTTAAAAAATATTAAAGAGATAGAAAAAGCACAAAAGCTAAATTCAAGTCATTGTGATAAATGTCTGTGCCAATTCAGTAAACACCAAAAAAACGACAATCAAGGATGGAGCTCGTAAGTGAATGGATCCTGTCCACAATCCAGTTAAAACTACTGATTAATAAGGTATATCACTACAGCACTTAAGTTTCAAGGACAGCGTACAACAGACTAACCTCTGATACCTGTATTATTAAGCTCACAGCTCACTTGCTGTCGTGGTGTAGTGGAAATGCTGTTGAAGAAAGTCTGTCCCTAGACTGTGGACTCTGAATAGCTCTGACCCCAAGGTATCGCTGATGGTCAGAAGATTCGGGTCTCAACCCTAAGCCCTAGCTCCTCCACCAGCTCTGCGCTATTCCCCCTCACCTCCCTCCACTGAACCAGGGAACAGCAACCTCAAAGGAAAAGACTTCAGCAGCACAAACAATCAGGTCTGCACAGCACAGCTTCCAGGTATAGAGTGAAACTCTATCAGCAGCAACAACTGGTGGAAGGAGAGGCTACTGAAAGGCTACGGGCTGGAGACTTGCATATTAACGTCACATCCACTAGAACATGGCAATAGAACTAGCATTAACTCATGCAGTACTAGAGGGAATTTCAGACAGTTTAAGTTACAGCAGCACCAAGAATAGACCGCAGATAATGAGCGTTAGGCAGCGCGTGACACTTGCTACTTAGTGGTTCATGACCTGTAACTAATGAAACACAATGTTATTGGCAATGCATTGCTCACCACCAAGTTTATGTGAGAGTTGTCCACACAAGTTCCTGAGTCCAAAGGTTAGGATTTCAGAGTCCAATAGAAAGCAGAAGAAATATCCGGCTGTGTTTAGGAGTAGATGAAAACTACTGAGCTAACTGCAGTGGTCCTGGCCGGTGACACACGAAGAAAAAAATGTCCAGAGTTCCTTCCTGCTTGGTGGGTGATGTCACACACATGCACAGTTGAGAGACACGGGACCTTCCACTGTGCAGGTAGTCCATGTCCAATCCTGAAGACTCTAGGTCCAGTCCAGAGGATTAGACCTAGAGTACCCGCACAGTGGAAGCCAAGGTGCCTCTCCATTGTGCATGCATGTGACGTCACCCATCAACCAGGAAGAAACTCTGGACATTTTTTCTGCGTCCAGGACTACTGCAGTGATCCCAGTAGTTTTTATCTTCTCCTTAACACAGCCAGATGTTTCCTCTGCTTTACGCTTGACTCTGAAATTTAAATCCTAACCTTTGGACTCAGGAACTTGTGTGGACAACTCTCATAGAAAATTGGTGAATTCTATGAGCATTGACAATAACGGTTATGTTTCATTAGTCATGAGCTACAAAGTAGCAAGTGAACTGTGAGCTTACTAATTCAGGTATCAGGTGTGAGTCTGTTGTAACTTTTCCTTGAAACCTAAGGTGGAAGTGCTGTAGTAACATATCTTTTTAATCAGACGTAAGTTCAAAACACTCCATACAACACAAACACAAAAAATTACACATATTTGATATCATGGCATTCAGAAATGTTCAATCTTTGAACACATACAGTGTGGGAAAAAGTATTTATTCAACCACCAATTGTGCAAGTTCTCCCACTTACAAAGATGAGGTCGCCCTGTAACTGACATCATAGGTGACCTCAACTATGAGAGACAAAATGAGAAAACAAATCCTGAAAATCACATTGTCTGATTTGTAAACAATTTATTTTAAAATTTTGGTGGAAAATAAGTATTTGGTCACCTACAAACAAGCAAGATTTCTAGCTCTCACAGACCTGTAGACCTGTAACTTCTTCTTTAAGAGGCTCCTCTGTCCTCCACTCATTACCTGTAGTACTGGCACCTCTTTGAACTTGTCATCAGTATAAAAGACACATGTCTGCAACCTCAAACAGTCACACTCCAAACTCCACTATGGTGAAGACCAAAATGCTGTCGAAGGACACCAGAAACAAACCACTTGGGCAGGGTCCTCTCCCCTCACCTACTGTATCCTCACCCATCACTTGTAGACTGTGAGCCCTCATGAGCAGGGTCCTCTTTCTTCACCTACCGTATTCCTACCCATCCCTTGTAGACTGTACGCTCTCATGAGCACGGTCCTCTCTCTTCCCCTAATGTATCATCACCCATCACTTGTAGACTGTGAGCTCTTGCAGGCAGGGTCCTCTCCCCTTACCTACTGTATCCTCAACCATTCCCTGTAGATTGTGAGCCCTTATGGGCAGGGTCCTCTCTCCTCACCTACTATATACTAACCCATCCCTTGTAGACTGTGAGGCCTCATGAGTAGAGTCCTCTCTCCTCACCTACTATATCCTCACCCATTCCTTGTAGACTGTGAGCTCTCCCATGCAGGGTCCTCTCCCATCACCTACTGTATCCTCACCCATGCCTTGTACACTGTGAGCCCTTGTGGGCAGGATCGTCTCTCACCCTGTACCTATGTGTGCCTTGTATTGCTCATGTTTATTGTACTTGTCTATGTATGCACCTTTTTCACATGCAATGTGTCATGGAGTAAATGGTGCAATAATAATAATAATAATAATAATCATGTTAAAAAATGTAAAAAAAAAAAGTAACCAAAAATTATTTTGAAAACTGCCAGCAAGAGGTGATATATATGACATTGTTGTGCATTTTATTGACATGGCCGGTAGGCGATGTTCAGCCATAGGTCTTGTGCCTCTTTTGCCCTTCTGTATTATCCACCATGGTGAATGGATGACACAATAATATAATTTCCCAGGTTTATTAGTAGACTTACATCTAAAAGGAGCAATTATGATAATACCATTCAATTCATTATAGTAAATGGCTCTAGGCCACTTTAAAAGGTGCCGCAGTCTAATACAAATAGATATAAAAATAATACTTTACATGCCACACGACAAAGGCACGGATCATTTCTGTGCATTAAAATTTCATGCAAATCTTCTATGATCCCGTTCCATCACGAGCTCTCGTTACAGGTAATTTAACTGATCGGCAACGATCTTAATCACTGTCATAGAAGGACACCATAAACAATTGACGGTATACATCTTTCCTGACATGACCCTTAATCACCGAAAATAAAACCTGCTGCCCTTGATTAACATTGCACTGCTGAATATGATATTCTACAAATCTCATTGATCATCCATCTCATCAAAATGGCAAGCTAATGCATTTTTGTTTGCTGTTTATAAAGGCTATATATCATTAAAAGACCTGAAAACTACATAGGGATTCATTGCCGGTAGGACCCAGCATACCTACCGCTGATGACACAATACATCTCCAGAGAATCAACACATCAATTAACCTTCCGACTGCTCTGGAGGCAATTTAATTAGTTAATAGAGCAGTTATAGAATGGATGAGATGTTATCAGCTCATTAGCATAATGCATATGTATAATTATAATCAAAATGCATTATGGAGCTGGAGGGGGGGGGGGTAGTGTGACCAGGTTGGAAATAGTTGGTGCCAAGAAATATTTTGGGGGTAAGAAACAATAATGGCTTCTTACACTTAATGTGCAGGGAATAACACACAAGGATAATGTCACATATGCATTAGGTGTAGCCCGACAGAATAATAAGTGTGAATGACTCCATCCTGCTTCATCTTGACTTTGTGGCTGATCTATAAGGCATAATTAGGGAAACAAGGAGTTGTCAATTCCCTTAAATAAAGAAATCTGGGAAACATATAGTATAAAAAAATACCACTGATTCCCCGCAGCTAGAGATGTGTGTATCTCATGAAATCTTACATTGCTGAATTTTTCCAAAAATTTAATTTGCATCAAATAAATTTGCACAAATCTCAATACGGAAAAGCTTGTAATTGTTCAAAAAATACACACAATTAGAGGAGAAAGAGAAAGGTTCTCACTGACCACAATTTACAAGACAGATAGGACAGCACTGACCATAAGAGCTTAGACTCTCATGGAAAGAGAAGACCCCACTGACTATAAGAGCTTACATTGTACAGGAGAGAGAAAGATAGAGGACCCCACTGATCATTCTACAGAAGAGTAAGGCTGGGGTCACACTTGCGGCACAATTTTGAAATCCTGATCCGGTTTTGAGCTGTCAAAAAGCTCAAAACCGGATCAGGAACCGCTCCCCATAGGAGCCCTTTATGGTAACAGGATTGCACTATATGCAATCTGGTTACCGCTTGCGGATCTGCAGCCTGCGGTAAAAATCATGCAGGCTGTAGTTTTCGCAGCGGTTAGGAAATGGAGTTCTATGGGAGCCCATGCGTGAATGCCTGCGTCAGCCGTATGCTTTGTTCATCCCTGCTGCCGCAGGGATGAAAAAAGGGTTAAATGTTAATAATAGCTATGGGCAACATGTCTCTAGGGAGTGCCCACCCCCCCTAGAGACATGCTGTCCACTCAGTTGGGCATGAGAGGGGTTAATGTTGTCAGTATAGTATTGCCGGCTATTGTCGCCTTTGTGAATTTTATGAATAAACTAGATGGTGGCCCGATTCTGACACATCGGGTATTCTAGAATATAGAAATAGAGATTGCATGGGGAAGGCGTTGAGGCCTGAATTGGGAGGAACTTTGAAGAAGCAGTGGCGGGGAAAGGACGGCGTGGCAGGGGGAGGAGGGAGGACAGAGCAGCAGGGGGGAGGAGGATGGAGGACAGAGGAGGTAGCGGCAGGATGTAGGAGGATGTAGCAGCACAGGCAGGGGAGAGAAGGAGCGGCAGGGGGAGGATGGAGCACAGAGCGGCGGGGTGGGGGAGAACGGAACAGCACAGGCAGGGGAGGATGGAGGATGGAGTGGCGGGGGGAGGAGGATAAAGGAAGGAGGAGGAAGCGGTGGGGTGGGGGAGGATGGAGCGGCACAGGAAGGGGGAGGACAGAGCAGCAGGGGGAGGACGGAGCACAGAGCGGCAGGGGGAGAAGGACAGAGGACGAAGCGGTGGGGTGGGAGCGGATGGAGCAGCAAAGGCAGGGGGAGGATGGAGTGGTGGAGAGGAGGAGGACAAAGGAAGGAGGAGGAAGTGGTGGAGGAGGATGGAGCAGCACAGGCAGGGGGAGGATGGAGCACAGAGCGGTGGGGGAGAGGAGGATGGAGGACAAAGCGGTGGGGTGGGGGAGGCCGGAGCAGCAGAGGCAGGGGGAGGACAGAGGATGGAGTGTCGGAGGGGAGGCAGACAAAGGAAGGAAGAGGAAGCGGTGGGGTGGGGGAGAACGGAGCGGCAGGGGAAGGATGGAACACAGAGCGGCGGGGGGAGGAGGACGGAGGACAAAGAGGTGGGATGGGGTAGGACAGAGCAGCACAGGCAGGGGGAGGATGGAGGATGGAGTGGCGGAGGGGAAGAGGACGAAGCGGTGGAGGAGGATGGAACGGCACAGGCAGGGGGAGGACGGAGCACAGAGCGGTGGGAGGAGGAGAATGGAGGACAAAGCGGCGGGGTGAGGGAGGATGGAGCACTGTACGGCAGCTCAGTGGTTAGCAGAGTATACAGAGGCTGAGTGGTTAGCAGAGTATACGGTGGCTGAGTGGTTAGCACTGCGCGGTGGCTCAGTGGTTAGCACTGCATTTTGGCTCAGTGGTTAGCACTGCACGGTGGCTCAGTGGTTAGCAGTGAGCGGTGGGCAGAATGGTCAGCGCAACAGCGCGGTAGACAGAGTGGTCAGCGCAGCAGCGCGGTGGGCAGAGTGGTCAGCGCAGCAGCGCGGTGGGCAGAGTGGTCAGTGCAGCCGCACGGTGGGCAGAGTGGTCAGCGCATCAGCGCGGTTGGCAGAGTGGTCAGCGCAGCAGCGCGGTTGGCAGAGTAGTCAGCGCAGCCACGCGGTGGGCAGAGTGGTCAGCGCAGCCGCGCGGTAGGCAGAGTGGTCAGCGCAGCTGCTCGGTGGGCAGAGTGGTCAGCGCAGCTGCGCGGTGGGCAGAGTGGCCAGCAGAATAGTGAGTGCAGCTCTGGAGTATAATACAGGAGGTAGCTCAGGATCAGTAATGTAATGTATGTACACAGTGACTGCACCAGCAGAATAGTGAGTGCAGCTCTGGGGTTTAATACAGGATGTAACTCAGGATCAGTAATGTAATGTATGTGTGGCACACTGGCACCTGTTGGGCACCACAGAACTCCTTAGGACATGAATGGAGCAAGTAACAGCAAAGCAAACTCACAAACAAGACAAAACACTTACAACACCTGAGAACACCTGGTTTCATTCCAAGCCTCTAGGGGAGCTCTACTGGTCACATTGAGCCAGTTCCCCCTATAAATAGGGTCTTGGAGCGAGAAACACCAGAGTGTGCAGACGCTACAAGAGCTGCAGGTCGTGTGTAATCTCTGGATTATGAGACACACACTAGGCCCAATCAGCCGAGCTAGCAAAGTGAGGAGACCCTTGCAATTGGGGTAATAGGAAAGGAGAGCATCTCTTAGGGACAGCAGAGTGCCACTAACTCTCTCCCTCATCCTCCAGTTACTGGAGCCGAAGCTGTGAGAGCTACACAGCCACCACAGAGAACCAGCATACTGCACAGGGAGTTTAGCCCCCTGATCACCTGCCGCATGTACCAACGAGAGCCCAGGGAAGAAGATAGAATTATCATCACCCCTATAACAGAGCCCTCAGTGCAGCCATCCAGGTGAAATACGTTCCACTGAACGCACTACTCGGTCCGGCTGGATTCCACATCCACCTGACCTCACTAGGAAAAGACAGAGAAAGGAAGCCTACAAAATTGCTTGCTGTGAACCTCCAGGAGTGTTAACCTCATCCTCACCCGGTCTGAGTGTACCTGTCTACCATCCAGTAAAGGTACCTAAAAGACGTTGGTGTGTCTGCGTTTGATTCCTGGGCCTAACAGCAGTACTACCGCGGCTGCCTCACAACATCTTGCGCAGCCCCTGGCTCCGGGGACTCCCGCTCGTCCTGTGGGGAGCGTCCCATCTTGCTGCCTAACATCCCCCGGAGACCTAGCAGCGCCGGTGGACATCACCGGAACTCTCACAGGTGGCGTCACGAGACAAGATCCAACCCCTACTGTTCAGCCATTCCCCCTATTGATCTGGACCACCGGGCCCCACAAACCGCAGGCGCGGTTCCGTGACAAGGAGAGTCAACACCTGCCCTGTGAAGACCCTGGCTACGGTGAGTTATATGTACACAGTGACTGCATCAGAAGAATGAGTGCAGCTCTGGAGTATAATACAGGAGGTTACTCAGCATCAGTAATGTAATGTATAATGCACCTAAACTTTTTTGCTTAATATTATTATGCTCAAAGTTGAACCTGTGCTCTCATATTGCAATCTGAGCGTATTCCATATTGAAGACTTAATAAGTTAATTCATTAATTCTCTGTGCGCAACCCAAGAGGTGTAAGAAGGAGCTACTTTAAGACAAGGAGTACAAAGAGAAGATCTCTGTCAGTTGTTTCAGAACAATCAAGGCACCAGTCACATGAAAGGAGCCGATCTGAATTTCAACGGTTGTAGTTCTTTTTTCAACTCTACTTACGCATGGAAATTATTCTTTAATGTAGATTTCCTTTTCATCACTTAGTAAATCCTATTAAATATGCCAAGGGGAAAAGAACATAGAGATATTTAATATAGTTTTATAGAACAATAACTTATTTGTTTTGCTTGAGATGAAAGTAAGTTATTACAATTGCAAAGACGAGCACTTCAATGACTTTTTAAATCAACCTCATACATAATTGCCAAATTATTTAAGGAACAGATTACGGAATTGATTTAGGTTTTCTTAAGATGACAAAGAATTTCTCCTGCGAGAAGATAGAATTTATCAGTCCTAATTGGAGCAATAGAAAAAAAAACGATCACACAGGGCTCTATGTGATAGCGCTAAATGATGATCGAATGCTGAAAAGTGTCTTCTAAGGAGTATCAAGTACAAAGAGAACAAGCAGCAATAATCTAATTTACTGCGCGGCCACGTGCAATCACCAAATACCAAGAGATCAAGAGTCTCGTAACCACTTTTGTGCACTATAAGCAGATTAAACAACTAAACTCTGACTTTTTTTTATTTAGCAGGGGGTATTCAAGAAAGGTGAAGAAGACCAAGATAACGAGAACCGCCAGCAAGAAGGTGAATTTGAAGATTGAAAGTGAAGAAATAGAAAAAGTGGACAGTTTCATCTTCCGGGGGTCGCTCATTGATTGTAACTGCGGCTCTACAGCCGAAATCAAGTGGTGGCTTGCTATGAATCATTCACCAATAATGAACATGGAACAACTGTGGAAGAGCAAAGACATCTCATGTAGAGATGAGCGATGTTCAATTCGAAACGTTCGCCAATTTCAAATTCGAGCTGTTTTGGGCGGTGTTCGAGTCATTCGGTGAATGCGAACAATTAGCTTCAAACTCGGCAGTTCGAGGTTATGTTCGATAACGCTTCAGTCACCAAAAGCGTAACTGGATTTTCACACTAATACTGTTATTGAATGTTAATATCCAGTTTCTGGGTATAGTGTGCAGGAGGAAGGGGCGGGGGGGTTAGACCAGTGCTGCTGAAATAATGCCGATCTCCATTTTTTTTTCTCCTAACTGCATATACAGTGTGGCGGTGCAGGCTGTCAGCCAATCACACATACACACAGCAAAGTGCATTTTTTGCACACAAGCAAGGGCATATGTCATTGGCTGTGTATGTCACATGTCATTGCCCTATAAAACCCGGCCATTTTCTGCATTGCTGCCATTACATCAGTGCTGCGGTTGTGTGTCAGTCAGGCACCGCTACTGCTGCTGTGGGCGCTATAAAGTCTTAGTTATATAGATAGTGAGCGAATCTCAAGTTACACAGACAGATAGGTTTAGGGAGTAGTGACTAGTTTGAATATCAGCCCTTTTCATGGCTACTTCATAGAAGTAGGGACTAGTTGGAATTTCAGCCCTTTTGAGGGTTAGGTTAGAGCAGTTCCTATTAGTTTTTGCCAGGCAGAAGTGTGCCAGTGCTGTGCAAGTGTATTTCACAGCATCTGGCCAAATCTAGCTCAGCCAATCCTTTTGGGCAGTTAGTGTAGCACTGCTGTGATGAAAGCTACATCACCTGTCTTCAGGAGCCAAATTTTTTACTGCAGCCAGTGTATTTCATACTAATGTTTAACTGAATCTAGCCCAGGTAATAGTTTCGGCCTAGTAGTCATGTCTGTTAGTCAGCGGTGTAGCCCACTTGTGAGCCAAGCTACACTGCCTGCCTATTTCATACTAATTTTTAACTGCATCTAGCCCAGGTAATAGTTTGGGCCTAGTAGCAGTGTCTGTTAGTCAGTGGTGTAGCCCACTTGTGAACAAAGCTACACCGCTTATCTATTTCATACTAATTTTTAACTGCATCTAGCCCAGGTAATAGTTTGGGCCTAGTAGCACTGTTTGGCCACTCAGCTCTGCTCGATTTCCATCCGAATTTTTTTTGCCAACAACTGCAGAGATGCCAATTTGTTCACATACAAAATTTGGCAAAATATTTCCTGCCATAGAAAGGGACGCACACATGCAGAGGTATCAGCAGAAGCTTTTACAGAATCTTATATCTGCTCTTCCACAAAACGCTAGTGGTGCACAGACTGAATCTTACAGGAATATCTCAAAATGAACATCGATGCCATGACTGTGGAACTGGACCCCTGCTCATTTTGGGCTTCCAGTCTCGTAAATGGCCTGAGCTCGCCTCTCGCGCCTTGGAGATCTTGTTGTGCCCCGCAGCCAGCGTTCTCTCTGAATGTGTCTTCAGCGCTGCTGGTGGTATGCTGACAGATAAGCGCACGCTGCTGTCCAGTGACAATGTGGACAGACTAACGTTCATCAAGATGAACAAGTCACGGATCCACAAGGACCTTTCTACCCTTATGTCATCCTGGGGAGACTGAAGGCTTGTGGATTTTTGAATGTGCTTCATGACAGTAACCATTTTAAGTTTGCAACTGTGGGGCAATTGATGCCACTTAAGTGTTGTCTGTGTCCAAATTTTTAGAAAAAATGGAGACTCTTGTTGGAGTTCCCTTGCTGTGTTTTATATTATTTTAGAACATGACATGCCTATATCTGTGTCTCCTCCTCCTTTTACTCATCCAGCTCTTTTCTTTTCGCATTTCTATATGTACTTGTCACTTTTCCATGTGTTTGTTGTGTCTTCAGAGTAGTTTGTCACATTTTGGACACCTTAGAAGGTGTTTTCTATGTGTTTGCCTGCCATTGTTTTCAATGGTGTTCGACTGTGTTTGACGAACATTCGACAAACACACCCCCAATTCGACAAATTGAGTCATATTCAAACACTAGGGTGGTGGCTCATCTCTAATCTCGATCACCACCTAATGACAATTGGTTACAGCCATTTCATTCCCAATAGCGTCATATGAGTTTAAGAAATGGACCTTAACAAATGGTGACAGTTTCATCTTCCTGGGGTCACTCATTGTTTGTAACGGTGGCTCTACAGCTGAAATCAAGCGGCGGCTTACAATGGGTCATTCAGCAATGATGAACATGGAAGAATTGTGGAAGTGCAAGGACATCCTAATCACCACCAACCGATATTAGTTACAGCTACTGCATTCCCAATAGCGATGTATGAGTGTGATATGTGGACCTTTACAAAGAAACATTGATTCCTTCGACTGAGATGCTGCGGAGACTCCTACGAATCCTGTGGACAGCCAAGATCACAAATAAGACTGTTTTGGATCAAGTCAATCCACAGATGTCCCTGGAAGGAAAAGTCATTAAAAAAAAGTCAGACGGCTCTTTCACGCGGACCTGTTGAAGCGCTTACCGCATGAAACAGCCGACTGTCGTCCGACTCTGCACCCCCTTCCCTCCCTGCACATGTAACCCCGTGAAGGATTAAAAAATCACTTCCAACAAATCGGTGAGTGCCACCTGAATTTCTTCCATGTTTATCTCAAGGACTTGTGCTTAGGCAGAGCAACACTGAAGCGCACCTGCTACAATCCTCGTAGAGGAGCTGATTAGCCTGTTTCGGAACCTGTGCCCCGGTTTTCACTCTCTTTGAGAATTATCACTAGAGAACTAGTAATCCCGTCACCTGCTTATCCTCCATATGTATAAACTCTATATGACCAACGCCCACCACTGATTGGCAGCTTTCTGCCTATGCACAATGTACACAGAAAGATGTCAATCAGTGGTGTGCGCGCAGAGAAAACTGTTATTTTATCAAACCTGCAACAACCTGCCCAGTAAGCGCTGCTGCTCTCGGGTGGGGTAGCAAAACCGGGTGGAAGATTACCATTAAGGCACTATTTAGTGGTACAGTTTATTTGTGCAGGACACAACTAGTGTTATATTTGCACTATATGGTGGCAGATATGTATTATGTAGGCTGAAGCTACTAGTCATTCTGATAAAGCATCACCCAAACATTTTTCTTATTGCACCGCTGCAGAGGTGCTGTAAATCTGCATCACCTGCCTTCTGTCTTATACTCACCTTCTGGCAGCTTTATCTTCTTTGGTTCTTGTCGGTCACCAGTGATTTGTAACCTGCTGGCAGCTCCAGTGTTTCATGGAGCACGCCGGAGGTCACAACTCATTGCATCTCTCATTCCAGCCTTGTCCTGCCCTCCGACTTGCCTGCTTTTGCTCTTGTAGAATATTGAATTGAGAGCTTGTTACGTAACTTCTAACTTCCGGCCATCAGACGATACAGTAACAAGATGGCGCTGCAGAACTAAAGCGTCATCAGTAAGCTCCCAATGCAAGTCTATGATAGCCAGAAGAAGACCCTCATAGACTTATATTGAGTTGTGACCTCTGATGCACGTCACGAAACACTGGATCTGCCAACATGCCACAAAAAGCTAGAGATCAACAGCAGTGAAAACAGATGGAGATACCGGAAGGTGAGTATATGACTCGGGCAGATGAGGTATATTTAAAGTGCCACTCCAAGACTAAAAAATACTGCTTGGGTCTTGCTTTAAAATAGCAAATCGTGATTTTTCTAGTTGTTACTTGGGTTCTTTTTTTCTTTACTGTCAGAAGACCAAAGAGAAAAAACAGAAAAGCCGAGAGGGGATATGGGGAGGGCAAAGAAATGTAAGTATGAAAGGCTTTTTAACCCTTTACTGGAAGATTCAATTTACATAAAAATTATTTAATATGAATCGAATTTTGCCCATGAATTTGCCGAATCCACCTGAAAATAATGTCGAAAATTGAAATCGAAACTCACAGGGGCAAAGAAAGATATTTAAATGTGACTGGTTCCTCTAGGGTGGAGTCAGAACCTTAGGGGCAGAGCCTAACTCATCTTACTTATATAATTGGGAGTTGGGAATTCGGGCGTTGTCGCCGAATCCCAAGCTCCTTTGCGTGACTGCGAGTGATGACGCGCAGCGTCATCACAAGCCGCAGCCGCACTGCCCTGAAAAAAAAAAAAAATATGCTCACCTCTCCCCGAGCCCCGCCGTCTCCCTCCAGACTTCCTCCAGGCTTCCTCCAGGCTTCCGGTGGCTGCCGCAGGCTCCGAGTGTCTGCAGAGCTCTTCTTACTGCAGTCCAGGACCTGTGGTGATGTCACAGTCACGTGACACCAGGTTACTCCATGGTAACCTGGTGTCACGTGACTCTGACATCACCACAGGTCCTGAACTGCAGTAGCAGACCTGTGCTGACACCGGCAGCCTGCGGCAGCCACCGGGAGCCTGCAAGAAGACGGCGGGGGCTCGGGGAGAGGTGAGCATAAACTGTCATGTCTCTCTACACTCTCTGTCCCTCTCATGTCTCTCTGCACTCTCTGTCCCTCTCATGTCTCTCTGCACTCTCTGTCCCTCTCATGTCTCTCTGCACTCTCATGTCCCTCTCCACTCTGTCCCTCTCATGTCTCTCTGCACTCTCTGTCCCTCTCATGTCTCTCTGCACTCTCTGTCCCTCTCATGTCTCTCTGCACTCTCTGTCCCTCTCATGTCTCTCTGCACTCTCTGTCCCTCTCATGTCTCTCTGCACTCTCTGTCCCTCTCATGTCTCTCTGCACTCTCTGTCCCTCTCATGTCTCTCTGCACTCTCTGTCCCTCTCATGTCTCTCTGCACTCTGTCCCTCTCATGTCTCTCTGCACTCTGTCCCTCTCATGTCTCTCTGCACTCTCTGTCCCTCTCATGTCTCTCTGCACTCTCTGTCCCTCTCATGTCTCTCTGCACTCTCTGTCCCTCTCATGTCTCTCTGCATCTCTGTCCCTCTCATGTCTCTCTGCACTCTCTGTCCCTCTCATGTCTCTCTGCACTCTCATGTCCCTCTCCACTCTGTCCCTCTCATGTCTCTCTGCACTCTCTGTCCCTCTCATGTCTCTCTGCACTCTCTGTCCCTCTCATGTCTCTCTGCACTCTCTGTCCCTCTCATGTCTCTCTGCACTCTGTCCCTCTCATGTCTCTCTGCACTCTCTGTCCCTCTCATGTCTCTCTGCACTCTCTGTCCCTCTCATGTCTCTCTGCACTCTCTGTCCCTCTCATGTCTCTCTGCACTCTCTGTCCCTCTCATGTCTCTCTGCACTCTCTGTCCCTCTCATGACTCTTTGTCCCTCTCATGTCTCTCTGCACTCTCTGTCCCTCTCATGTCTCTCTGCACTCTCTGTCCCTCTCATGTCTCTCTGCACTCTCTGTCCCTCTCATGTCTCTCTGCACTCTCATGTCCCTCTCCACTCTGTCCCTCTCATGTCTCTCTGCACTCTCTGTCCCTCTCATGTCTCTCTGCACTCTCTGTCCCTCTCATGTCTCTCTGCACTCTCTGTCCCTCTCATGTCTCTCTGCACTCTCTGTCCCTCTCATGACTCTTTGTCCCTCTCATGTCTCTCTGCACTCTCTGTCCCTCTCATGTCTCTCTGCACTCTCTGTCCCTCTCATGTCTCTCTGCACTCTCTGTCCCTCTCATGACTCTTTGTCCCTCTCATGTCTCTCTGCACTCTCTGTCCCTCTCATGTCTCTCTGCACTCTCTGTCCCTCTCATGTCTCTCTGCACTCTCTGTCCCTCTCATGTCTCTCTGCACTCTCTGTCCCTCTCATGTCTCTCTGCACTCTCTGTCCCTCTCATGTCTCTCTGCACTCTCTGTCCCTCTCATGTCTCTCTGCACTCTGTCCCTCTCATGTCTCTCTGCACTCTCTGACCCTCTCATGTCTCTCTGCACTCTCTGTCCCTCTCATGTCTCTCTGCACTCTCTGTCCCTCTCATGTCTCTCTGCACTCTCTGTCCCTCTCATGTCTCTCTGCACTCTCTGTCCCTCTCATGTCTCTCTGCACTCTCTATCCCTCTCATGTCTCTCTGCACTCTCATGTCCCTCTCCACTCTGTCCCTCTCATGTCTCTCTGCACTCTCTGTCCCTCTCATGTCTCTCTGCACTCTCTGTCCCTCTCATGTCTCTCTGCACTCTCTGTCCCTCTCATGTCTCTCTGCACTCTCTGTCCCTCTCATGTCTCTCTGCACTCTCTGTCCCTCTCATGTCTCTCTGCACTCTCATGTCCCTCTCCACTCTGTCCTTCTCATGTCTCTCTGCACTCTCTGTCCCTCTCATGTCTCTCTGCACTCTCTGTCCCTCTCATGTCTCTCTGCACTCTCTGTCCCTCTCATGTCTCTCTGCACTCTCTGTCCCTCTCATGTCTCTCTGCACTCTCATGTCCCTCTCCACTCTGTCCCTCTCATGTCTCTCTGCACTCTCTGTCCCTCTCATGTCTCTCTGCACTCTCTGTCCTTCTCATGTCTCTCTGCACTCTCTGTCCCTCTCATGTCTCTCTGCACTCTCTGTCCCTCTCATGTCTCTCTGCACTCTCATGTCCCTCTCCACTCTGTCCCTCTCATGTCTCTCTGCACTCTCTGTCCCTCTCATGTCTCTCTGCACTCTCTGTCCCTCTCATGTCTCTCTGCACTCTCTGTCCCTCTCATGTCTCCCTGCACTCTCTGTCCCTCTCATGTCTCTCTGCACTCTCTGTCCCTCTCATGTCTCTCTGCACTCTCTGTCCCTCTCATGTCTCTCTGCACTCTCTGTCCTTCTCATGTCTCTCTGCACTCTCATGTCCCTCTCCACTCTGTCCCTCTCATGTCTCTCTACACTCTCTGTCCCTCTCATGTCTCTCTGCATGTATACTGTGTCTATACTGTGTGTATAATATGTGTAATCTCTGCATACTGTCTGTCTATACAATGTCTCATGTATGTATATACTGTGTGCTTCTCTCCTCACCCCTCCACCACAGAGCCGCATCTCTCCTCACCCCTCCACCACAGAGCCGCTTCTCTCCTCACCCCTCCACCACAGAGCCGCATCTCTCCTCACCCCTCCACCACAGAGCCGCATCTCTCCTCACCCCTCCACCACAGAGCCGCATCTCTCCTCACCCCTCCACCACAGAGCCGCATCTCTCCTCACCCCTCCACCACAGAGCCGCATCTCTCCTCACCCCTCCACCACAGAGCCGCATCTCTCCTCACCCCTCCACCACAGAGCCGCATCTCTCCTCACCCCTCCACCACAGAGCCGCATCTCTCCTCACCCCTCCACCACAGAGCCGCATCTCTCCTCACCCCTCCACCACAGAGCCGCATCTCTCCTCACCCCTCCACCACAGAGCCGCATCTCTCCTCACCCCTCCACCACAGAGCCGCATCTCTCCTCACCCCTCCACCACAGAGCCGCCTGTATACTCTGCTACCCACACAGCCGCCTCGATACTCTGCTACCCACATAGCCGCCTCGATACTCTGCTACCCACACAGCCGCCTCCATACTCTGCTACCCACACAGCCGCCTCCATACTCTGCTACCCACACAGCCGCCTCCATACTCTGCTAGCCACAGAGCCGCCTCGATGCTCTACTACCCACTGACCCGCCTCTATACTCTGATACCCACTGACCCGCCTGTATACACACAATTCATTTCACCGCGCTCCCGATGCAATTGCATCGGGCCTTTTTACTAGTTTAGGATATATTCAGCTGTCATGTGCCTCTAACAGCCATGGGTAAATAAGAGCTCTGCCCACTGCTGATAACCAGTTAAATCCTGCTGTATATCCCCGCCATGTGGGATTTAACACGTGCTATCAGAGGCATGCATCATCTCCTGCTCCCACTGGCGTGCCCGTCAAATTATCATGGAGGGTGATGGGTTTTCATGACAGTCAGGGGTCAGCTGGCATGTCGACCCTCCAATGAATGCTGCAAGATGCCATTCATAGGAGATCGTGATCGTGCCGAAGCTGATGATGATGGACTACTTTGTACAGCACAAGTCATCAGACGATTGCAGCTTCAAGTGACCTAAATGGATTAATAGATGTAGCAAAAAGTATACATAAAAAGGTTTTATAAAAACACAAAAAAGTAAAAAAAATACATAAAAGTTCCAATGACCCCCCTTTTGCCCCATTGAAAATAAATCAATAAAAAATACACATATTTGGTATCACCTCTTTCAGAAATGTTCGATCTATTAAAATATACAATCAATTAATCCAATCAGTAAGCAATGAAGTAAAAAGATAACTGTAGAACACCAGAAGTGTGTTTTTATTGTTCACAGCAACAATGGCCACTTTACACGTCCCAACATCGTTCCGATATTGGATACAACGCCGCGGGAGTGCGCACTTTTTTGGCAGAAATCCCAGATCGCATAGGAGATGTTACACAGGGCGATATCGGCAGGCAACACAACTGCGATGTGTACGCCCCCTTGTAAGAGCGACCCAGGAACGACCATTTAACATGGGAGAGAATAGGGAAAGTTGGTCTCCAAGTCGGTGTTGGGCTGTCACACAGCACGATCCTGCCAGATCGTCCATCCAATATCGGGCCGTTGGAGAGCCGGCTCATTTCTTCCCCGATATCGGTTTGGCATCGTTCTTGCGTCGCATTGGACATTTACACCATACAACGCACAAACGATATCAGGGCCAACGCACGAACCACGTGACTTTTTATCAGAGTTGGACGCCGATATCGGGACGTGTAAAGTGGCCATAAGAGGCGATCAAGGCATCGTATCTACCACAAAACGGTATCAGTAAAAGCATCAGCTCAGATTGCAAAAAATGAGCGCTCCCAAAGCCCCAATTCTGCAAAAAAAAAGGTTTCTGGGAATATGGCACCAAACACAAAAAACATTTTCACAAATATCTGAATTTTTGTTCACCACTTAAATATGAATAAAACCCTACACATGTTAGGTATCTATGTTCTTGTACTGAGCTGGAGAATCATAGTCCTTGGGATTTGTGCATGAATTATGTATCTATTTCCTGGGGATAAACCTTTTTCTACTACGTCCTATATAGGGCATACATGGTGTATTTTAGGGTCAATCAATGTTGAGCAGGTGGTGCAAATTCAGAATGACAACCTCTGTGGTTAGGTAGGGGAAAACGTATTAGGGACAGACAGCTCTCTCTCCTATCTATAGCAATGTACCATGTCCCGATCATATTTTTAATTTTAATTTTCCCAGTGTTCCTTTTTAGACATATTTAATAAATTTTAATTTTGAAGGCGGTTTTTCCTTGGTCACTTTATCTGTAATGATGCAGTGACATTTTAGGATATCTCTGTAGATTTAAAGGAAACCTGTCACACAGAAAAATGCTATTAAGCTACAGATATGGGGATAATCTGAACGTTAATAGCATTCTGAATCTGTTCAGCACCACTGCCAGGAGGTTGGATTTTAATATCCCCGGCAGCTCCCCGGTGTCAGTGACTTCTAACTATGGAGAGCGGCAGCTTTAACCACACCCGCCATGCACTGACTGAGGGCTCCCTCTAAAGTTGAGCAGCTACCAGTCAGTGCAGGGTGAGGGAGTGTGGTTAAAGCTGCCGTAAACTGAGCGGAGACTGAACCTGCACCAGTGGCACCCCTGTGGCTGAAACTGCAATGCTGCCACAAGGATTAAAGCTTATTTCCTCCCGGCATTGGCACTTTGCCAGTTGAGACTGCTATTAACCTGCAGATTAACCTCATATATGCAGGTTCATAGCATTTCTCCATGTGACGGGTCCCCTTTAAATGTTAACCCTGGACTGAATGTATAATGGTCCATTTACATGCGGCCACAGGAAGGTAGAAACCGGCAGGCATTGGACACAATTGTGCCTGTTGCCTTGAAAAGACCACGATGTGTCGGCGTGTAATTCAGGACTTTCCTTCCTTCAGGGAAGACACAGGAAGGAAAGTCCTGAATTACACGCTGCCACATCGCGGTCTTTTCAAGGCAACAGGCACAATTGTGTCCGATGCCTGCCGGCTTCTACCTTCCTGTGGCCGCGTATAAATGGACCATAAAGTCTATGTCTGTGTGTGAGGATCTGAAATTGTGGGTTGTAATAATCGCCTGGAGACGATAACAATGCAACAAGTTTTAATTGTATCTGTACAGGGTATTACAGCATCTCCAGGTAGTTGGCCACAATACAATACGTCCAGTCCACAGGATCCCAAACTAGCCCAAACAAGACAATAGTGACGCGCACCCAGGACTTCGGGGTACTCGGCTCTCGGGCTGTTTCAGTCAGGGAAGTCATGGGTGGCCATCCCGAAGCCGTGGCCCTGGGGGTCAACTGAAAAATTGGTGGGAATATTTACAGGGGATTATTTACAAGATGTCTTCGTGACGCCACCTGCTGAGTCTGGTGATGTTCAGCAGCACCGTCACAGTCCTCCAGTGGTCGGTGGTATTGCGGCTTGGATGGAATAGTCCCCGCAGGCGGGACTGGACCACCGGGGCAGTGATGCTGTAATAAAGCAGTTTCTAATGGAAAGGATGCAGCTGAGTCAAAGATCACTTCACCGGGTAACTTTACTTGAACACTTTCTTTCAGCTTACAGTTCAACAGTTCATTAGATGGTATACTGGCGAATGCTCCAGGCTGCAATTGGGATTTCTGGCTTGAGATGGAACCCTCCTTTATGTTACTTTCCTTTCTTTCTCTCCTGTTCCCAGTGTTTGAAGCCTGATCTCCTGTAGATAATCTGGTCTCCTGCTACTTCTGCTTCTTTTCTCCTCCCTTGTACCCGTCGGGTCAACCTTCTGTCTGGACTGCAGTGCCCCGCTAGTCCTGGCTTCCCTCTAGTGGGATCTTTGGGAGTCAGGGCTGTATTTGCAATATCCCTGTTGTACGGATTTTCTGTGAGACTTAGAGTACTCATAGGTGCGGGCTCCAGTACCCGGGCTTCTTCCTACGGGGCAAACTCTATCCGTTACTCGCTTCCCACTCAAGTTAACTCTGCAATTCTGAGTCTCTTTGCTGTCTTTCTCTTTCTGTTTGTGAAGGTCCAGAAATAAATATGCAAGAGTGCAGCTAGCACTATTATGTGAATGTCCAGAAATAATATGCAAGAGTGCAGCTAGCACTATTATGTGAATGTCCAGAAATAATATGCAAGAGTGCAGCTAGCACTATTATGTGAATGTCCAGAAATAATATGCAAGAGTGCAGCTAGCAGTAATACGTGAAATGTCCAGAAATATCATGCAAGACTGCAGCCAGCACTATTAGTTAATGTCCAGAAATAATATGCAAGACTGCAGCCAGCACTATTATGTGAATGTCCAGAAATTATATGCAAGACTGCAGCCAGCACTATTATGTGAATGTCCAGAAACAATATGCAAGAGTGCAGCCAGCACTATTATGTGAATGTCCAGAAATAATATGCAAGACTGCAGCCACCACTATTATGTGAATGTCCAGAAATTATATGCAAGACTGCAGCCAGCACTATTATGTGAATGTCCAGAAATAATATGCAAGAGAGCAGCTAGCACTAATACATGAAATGTCCAGAAATATTATGCAGTGAAGTGTCCGGAAAACAGATGGTTATAAGTGTACTTCCTAGGGCTGAAAAAGTCCCACTCAAGTCCCGCACGCAGCCCGCACAGACTTAGTCTCAGATTAAGTACACTGATAATTTAAACAGAGAACCAAAGTTCTTACAGACCCAGGAAGTGCAGAAGTAATGAAGCTCCTTTCCAAGATGTCTTGAAGGGAGGAAACCAACAGCCAGGATCAGGATAAAGCACTGTAGACTGCAGGCAGCTGAGAAGTAATAAAGCAGAGCACAGAGCTAACAAGTGGCAGCAGGAAGTCCAGCAACAACCAGGAGACTCAGAAATCAGCCAGCACAAAATACTCAGACAAAGGATAAAACCTGGAACCGAGCTTATAAGCAGGACTGTGACAGGAAGTCAGGAAGACCAAGGCGAGGCACCAGACTCCATTTTGGATGAGGGCAAGAAGAAACAGCAATTCCTTGGAGAACCTGGAAATCTTACACAAGCAAGCACATCTTTTATAAAACACAAAAATAACACAGATGTGTCCAGCACTCTGTGCTGTAAAAGTCTGATAGTCATTCGTTCATAGCAAGTCTGTTTTGCAAGTCGTTAATACATATTGATATTCCGTAAGTGATGAAAAGTGACATTTTTACATTTTCTGAATTTCTGACTGCTTTTTTTTTTCAAAGTTTGTAAAATATTAAAAATAAAATATAAAAGTTATTAAAGTGTGTCTATTTAGTTTAACTAATATAAGGGTAAAATCCAATACTAGCTGAAAATTTGCAGATGAAATAGGATTATGCTCTTTATGACAAACCAAAGCGGTGGAATGACAGAGCTGCAGTCCAAGGCATATCTATATTTTAGCATGGCAATGGAAAGTTTCTGCTATTACAATTCATAGAGAGCACCTTGCCAGGAGTACTTTTTTTCCTTGGATCTACCTTTGTTTGATGAAGTAATGATATCTGCTCCGAGGTCCAGTTTGATCTTTTCCAGCTAATGAATAATTTGAAATTATTTCGCAGCAGAGAAGAAGAGAAACAAACTCTCCCGTCAGAGCGGCTTTGTTTGTAGACCGTGGCTTCTTCTAATAAAAAAATAAATCTAAAAAATAAATTAAATATTTGCTCTCCTACCCTCCAGTGCTAAGCTTATTGACAGCCTCCAAATACAATTTTAATTACATATTTATTCACTTAAAACCAACAGAAATTAAAAAAAATTAAAGGGTACGAAAAAGGACTTAAAAGTTATCCAATTATCTGGGGTATTTTTCTTTTATTAATGTAATTGCTAAAAAACTTCAAGTAAATCCAAGTACTTTGCAACATGATAATTAAGGGAAATATGCATCTTTTACCATTTATGAGTTAATTATTATCCTTCCCCTCTGTCTACTGAACTAATTGACTCTAAAAAATAGCTAAAATCTTTCTTGGTCAAAATGAGATGGATTCCCTGCTCAGTGAGGTATCAGATTACAGCTGCCAATTGTAATTTATCTTACCTTACTACTGCATTCACAGCTACACAGCTCAGTACTTTTGGATAATGTCGTCTATGTTGCTGCAGACGTATTCTCATTTCTCCTATCTACTGATACTGAACTTATTGACTCTGAAAATAACTGAAACCTGTCTAGATCAAAATGAGTCAAATTGCCAGCTCAGTGAGATATCAGATTACAGCTGCTAATAGAAGTCTACAATAAAGAGAGAAGGGAATTGACCAGCAAAGTGAAAAGCAAAGTAAAAGAAAGAAGCTGACACACACAGACTTATCTCTCTTATCTATCTATGAGTGTTTATCTCACCTTAGTACTGCATTCACAGCTGCACTGGTAGGTACTTTTACATAATGTCCTCTATGCTGTTGCTGCAGACCTATTCTCCTTCCCCTTGTCTACTGAACTAATTGACTTTGAAATATACAGTAGTTAGAATCTGTCTTGATAAAAACGAGACGGATTGCCAGCTCAGTGAGGTATCAGATTACAGCTGCCAATTAAAGTCTATAATGAAGAGAGGGGAGCAGAAGAGCTGAGTCAAAAGGAAAGTAAAAGAAAGACACAGACACATGTAGACTTCTTTATATATAAGTGTTTATCTCACCCTAGTACTGCATTCACAGCTACACTTGAAGGTACTTTTGCTTACTTATTCTCCTACCCGTGTCTACTGAACTAATTAACTCTGAAATAAAGCTAAAATCTGTTTTGGTCAAAACGAGATGGATTGCAGGCGAAGACTGACCCAGCTTGTCCCATCCATCCTGGACTGGATTCAGCCTCATCAATATCAATGTGTTGTTCTGATGCACTGCGCTGCATCCGGCTACATCAGGATTTTTACTGCAAAGTGTTCTACCGCAAAAACTCTACATTATGCGGCAGTGCAGCACCTCCAAATGCCGCACTCATTTGCACCCGTCAGAAACCTGATGCTACTGGATGTGCATTAGGCCCCATTTTAAGTATAGGGATGCATAGAAAGGATCCCCAAGTGAGAAAACAAAAAATCATGAAAACCAAGTGAAAAAGTGAAGCAATACTGCTAGAAAGATATGTCCCCTACCTCATAGCTAAAAAAGTAGAAAGGAGTAGAACAAATAAAAGAAACAGAAGAGATCAATAACCTAAATGATGTCAATCTGACTTCCAGAAATCCAAAGGCAGTATTGGTGTAACTCCAAGTAGGATCCACAAAGAATATAACCAGCAGGAAAGATCAGCCAGGGGAAGGTTTAAATATTGGCAGACTAACAAACAATTGACCTGTTGTCAAAAGAGGAATGAAACAAGCACAGCAGATAATGAGAACCTGGAAAGAAAACAGATGTCACTGTGGCTCAGAGGAAAAAGAAGCAAATCACACAACACAAGCTCACCAGTTTGAGTTCTGAGGCATGAAATATACACTTTATAGTTACCAATGAGTCTGTCAGTTGTTCACTGCTCTTATAAAAGGAGAGTGTCTAACCCTCATCCCTCTATCTTCTAGGCTGATTTAAGACCTGATAAAAGTTAAACTTTTACTTTTTTCATAATTCTGGAAAGAGAGATAAGAGTCGTCAAAACAGGTGCTCTGATGAATTCACTGTTAACTAATTTTGCAATGACATATACAAATTGCAAAAGCCAAATTATGTAAATTTTAATTAATTGGCCTTATTGCAAAATGGAAAAAATATATCATGGAGTAATTTGGCCACGGAGTGTGTTGGGGGACAATCACGGGTAGCGTGGTTTGGCAGAATGGCAGACGTTTGGGACCATCAGAAGTCTTCCTAGACCTGACCAAACTGAGCAATCATGGGAGAAGAGTCTTGGTGAGAGAGGTAAAGAAGAACCCCAAGATCACTGTGACTGAGCTCCAGACATACAGTAGTGAGATGGGAGAAAGTTCCACAAAGTCAACTATCACTGCAGCCTCCACCAATCGGGCCTTTATGGCAGAGTGGCCCGAAGGAAGCCTCTCCTCAGTTCAAGACATATGAAAACCACATAGAGTTTGCAAAAAAACAGAAGGACTCCTAGACTATCAGAAATAATATTCTCTGGTCTGATGAGACAAAGATAGAACTTTTTAGTCATAATTCTAAGCAGTAGATGTGGCGAAAACTCATCACCTGCCAATACAATCCCAACAGTGAAACATGGTGGTGGCAGCATCATGCTATGGGGGTGTTTTTCAGCTGCAGGGACAGAAAGACTGGTTGTAATTGAAGGAAACATGAATTCGGTCAGGTACCGTATCCTGGATGAAAACCTCTTCCAGAGCTCTGGACCTGGTCGAAGGTTCATCTTACAACAAGACAATGACCCTAAGCACGCAGCTAAAATAACAAAGGAGCGGCTACACAACAACTCTGTGACCATTCCTGACTGGCCTAGCCAGAGCCTTGACCTAACACCAATTGAGCATCTCTGGAGAGACCTGAAAATGGCTCCACCAACGTTCACCATCCAACCAGGATTTGCAAGGAAGAATGGCAAAGGATCCTCTAATCCAGGGCGGGGAAACTACATCTTTCCCAAGAAGACTCATGGCTGTACGAGCTCAAAAGGTGCAAATACTCAATACTGAGCAAAGGGGCTGAATACTTATGACCATGTGAAATTTCAGTTTTTTTTTTTAATAAATTTGCACAAATATCTATGTCGAGCCCATTGGGATGGGATACTCAGTACCGGACCGCGTTGCTGCGGGGGATGTCACGGAGGTCCTGATCCGAACCGTGTCCCATGCCCTGGCAATAATAAAGGGGTATTTACAGGGGATAATGTCAGTCGTGACGCCACCCACGGTGTGTGGTCAGTATGGGGGACCACCGCTGCTGCAGAACCTCCGGGGTGATGTTAGGCAGCTTAGATGGTACTGCTCTCCATAGGTAGAAGCAAGGTCCCTGGGGTAGTGGTTGGTATAGTCTATTCTGGATGTAATAGTAGGGGATGATAGAGGAGACAGGTTTGTAGTTTCCAACGCTTTACTGCGATGTTGTTGCAGATTATAGTCCACGGAGTCTGTACTGGGGCCGGGTTTCTCTCACCCTGTCCGGGTCCTCAGCTTCCTCGTGCTGCGCTGTGTGTGTGTCCTTGCTGCTGCCTCTAGCTGAGCTGCTGGCACTGTCTCACTCTCTCCTTCTCTGCTGGTACCACTTGGCTAGGCAACTGGAGTCTTCTGTGTTGTACTGACCCCGCTGTGTTGCTTTGCTCTGGTACTGTGGTGGTCTAGAGACTCCACTACTCCTGGATTCACTGTGCTGTCTGTGTCAGTCACAGTGTCGGATCCGGTGTCCGTTCTGTGCGCTCTTCTGGGGCGAGTGATGGTAGCACTCAAGCTCCCAGATGTGTTTCTCTGTCTTTCTAGTTCTCCTCTCTTCAGACCCTAGCTAGGCCTGGAATCAGTGAGCAGACTGTAGAGAAGCCTCTTGCAGCTCCTTGACACTACAGTCTCTCTCCTCTTCACAGTACTGCCTCGTACTGAACGCTACTCCTCACTTCCTCATGAGCTGGAGTATTTAAAGGAGCTGGTTGAGCTCCCCCTCCTGGCCCAGGGGTGCTAGTGTAGGTCAGTGTGTTGTGGGGAGGGAACCCGTGTGATGTTACTGTGGCACATTAACCCATGGGATGCCCCATCTACATTTCCGTTTTTTGGCCTATATTGTATGTTACTATCTGTGAACATTGTTGCACACTCAATTGCAGTTTTACAGTGGATTTTCTATAATAATTTCTTGCATATATTTTTTTTTGTTTGTGTACAATCCGTTGCACAGGTTGAAGAAAAAAAGGTAAGCAGGGGCATGGAATCATAAAGAATAAAAAGTCTCAGTGGAGACCACAATAATTGAAATAATAGATAAATTAAAATGAAATAATACTTCTAGAGTATAATACCTCTCATCAACATTCTCCACGTATATGACTTGACGTGCGCAAAGTAAATGAAATGTGAAAGCACTGTCATAATTGATCTGCTTATAGCCCGGGATAGTAATGGCTTCCAGGAAATTTGATAATTACAATTATATCATAAATTCCTGGGTTCTGCTGATAAATATGTAGATTTTCCTAGAAGCAATTCTAATTTATTATATCATATAAGTAATTTGCCTTTGCGACGTGGAAAGATATACTTTTCCCTTCAAGCGGTATTCATTGCCGCCATTATACCGGTGACCCTTATTTTCTTGGCTAAATGCGGATCTTAGAAACAGCAATCTATTATTACTGTAAATAGTAGGTTACTACTAACTATTCAAGGCTTCACACCTACATGTGGATGATATAGGAAGCAAGTGACGGAATCACATTTACATATATTACAACTAAGCGCGAAGCAACGAATGAAGATTTCTATTTCGACGTAAACAGTTTATAGATTTATTCCCAGGGCTCTGGATATTGCTAAGCATCGATAATTGATTTAATGGTTTAAATCTTCAACGTCTCAATGAAAAATCCTGAACAATATACAAAAGTGGAAGGTGTGAGGAGGTGGAGCACACAGTAACTTTATCTGAGATCAAATCCTCCTCAACCTCATATCTTAATTTTTTAAAGACTTTTCATTTTTAACATAGTCATGAAGCACATAATAGATTGATATATGTGTACAAGGTTAGAACGTTCTTCGACACGAGTGCGAAGCCAGAACCACCATCAGTACATGTATTCAAAACTAGAACCACAGTCAGTACATAAATACAGCATCATAACACAATCAGTACAGAAATGCAGTGAGGAGAAATCAAGCTAGCTCATCATTCTGTCACACTTGGGAGGTGAGGGAATCAGGTAACTTGATGGTGTGATGGGCAAAGGTGGTCAGGAGAGCCTAATTTGACCCTGATGCTGGGGTCCCTGGCTCACCCTGATCTCAAAGGTACCTCTGATGGTGAGGAGTTCCTAATTAGCCCTAGGCTGAGGAGCACTACCTCCACCCACATCTCGGGGATCACAGCTTCTCCCTCGGCAATAGAACTTCAGGAGAGGCTTCATCACAGTAGCAAGACTTCTTCTCAGCTCAATAACCAAGAGCCAACTAACTCTATAAACGGCATCTGAAAGAGAAGGCTATTTAAAGCCAGGGGGAGGGGATTCCCAGTGAGTCACACTTCAACCACTCTACCAGCAGCTAAACATAATAGTGAGTGCAGCTCTAGAGCACAACACAGGAGGCAAGACCTTCACGCCAATACCTCATGCAGCCCTTAAAGGAAAACAACACATACAGCAGCATCCAAGAATGTCAGTGCAAACTAAGAGCGTGACAGATTCATGAATAAATATGCATCTTGCATGTGAAAAGTATTGATTGGAGATCATGCTGATCATGTCTTATTGATCTTTGTTATGCACTGATAAGCTATAAAAGAAAAATAAATAATCCACCTTTTTCCGAGCAGGAAATCATCTACTATAATTCTTACATACATGCAGTGCCAGAAACATCTTCAGTACATAAATAAATCACCAGAAACATGGTCAGTACATAAATACAGAACCACAATCAGTATATGAATGCAGCATCATAATGACAATTAGTACAGGAATGCAGTGTCAAAATGAAAACAAGTGTATGAATGCATTGCCAGAAACACCATAAGTAAATAATTCAATGCCATAAACACCTTCATTGCATGAATCCAGCACCAGAAACTCCAATGTATGATCAAAGGAAAAGGTTCCGCACTTCCAATCATGTGCAGTGTGCCTCTCTGAAGCCAGCATGCATTCAGAGGTGCAAAAATGAGCTGAATGCATGTGCAATATTTCCAGAACCAGCAATGACAACAGTTTTTGGAAATCGTATTACCTCTCCCACAGGAAACTAGTCAAAGGCCTAATTAGCATAGGGGAACATCAGTTTATAAATGCTTTTTATAAACATTGATTTTATCAAATGGCATCAGATAGGGCTGGTTAGGCAGGGAATTTAGATGCACAAATGTGACTACTGCTAGATTGGAGGGTATAAAGGACCTGCCAGGTTCCCTTTAACTCAGTTAAAATTGAATCTACTGACAAGGGGTTAAAATATAATAAACTCTTAGGGTACCGTCACACCTGTCGATGGCGCTGGAGATGTCGGCGGCGACTGGCGGGAGCGCGCATGTTTTTGGCGCCCCGCCAGCGTCACCATACCCCATTTACATGGGGCGAAACCTCCAGTGCCGCGCCGGCGATCTGACAGGCGGAATCGCTGCTGGGGTCTCTCAAAACCCCAGCGGCGATGCAGGACAATGGGAGCCTATGGCTCCCATCGCCTGTCAGGTCGCCGGCGGCCATTTACATGTGCTCTGGATCGTCCGCCTGGTTTCACATCACTGATGTGAAACCAGGCGACCACTCAGAAGCGCCAACATCGCCCCTTTACATTAGGCGACACAGGGGCGATGTCGCTGCCGATAGGCCACACCCCTACGTCGCCTATGTAATCGGCGGCGATGTCAACAGGTGTGACGTGGCCTTTATACTCTCTTCCTTTTTTGACTTCATCTGTTTCTTCTTGCTTGGTGCTCCAATTAACTCCTTTTGGATGTTCTTCTTCCCCTGTATTTTCCACCAGATGCCACCTGTCAGGGAATGGCAATAGCAGACGGGCGAAGTTGTAGCAGGATGTCAGTGATGGGCTAAGGGAAACTAGGAAGCTAGCTTGACCCTGTAGAATGGGGATCCCTAGCTAACCCCATTCCCAGAATTACCACTAGAGTTGAAGATGTCTGAGCCGCCACACTTGCCCTGCTGCTGACAAGCCCAGGCTAACACCCCCTCACTTCCACCCAGGGATAGAAACAGCAAGTTTACCAAAGATGACTCTAGCAAGGTATATGCTTCAGCAAACTGCACAACATCCAAACAGCACACGGTCAAAGTAGAGACTGATTCTTTTAACAACACACCCTGAGGGTAATTGGGTTATTTAAAGGCTGGGGGAGTGGACAACCATGTCACCTGACACAACAAGCAACACAGCAGCTCCGCTGAGGAGCCATAGCCAGACCATGGACAGCAATCGTGCTACAGTTACTAACATTAATCCCAAAGGCATCAACAGAAATAATTATATTTAAGCTACTGCAGGGCAGACTGCATATGATATCACCGCTGACAATAACGATCAGTGGAGGATGATCCTAGGGACACCTTAAGAAGAGGTGGGTAAAGGAGTGCATTGTCTTTTCTAGTCCTTGGAACCCTACAGAAATGCAATCAGACATCAATTTTTGATCGAAACCCCCAAAACTTGGTATTAGTGAGAATGCAATATTTGGAAAGGAAATTAATAGAGAATTCAATTACTTTGGGATCAATCTGCTCATTCCTAGCAGGAAGGGGATTTTTCCATTATATACATGTACACAATGAATGAGAAAGGGATTAATAATATAACAGTTTTGTATTAATATTATAGACCGCTTTTCTTGGAAACAGTTATGTTATCATCAGCTCCTGGTACATAAATTCTGTTTTCAAAAGGTAGATTTCTCTAAAATCCCTCGTGAATATTATTCTGACATATCAATAATGAAAGAATCAAAGCCGGGAATTGTTTGTCTGGTAAACAAGTTCTTCCATACACCATGCCGTTCCATTGATCAGTGCAGGATTACATAGAAGCAACCTGAACAATGAGTCAAGGAGCAGAAATCGCTATGAAGTATAGCTCTAATGTAATTTAATGAAGGTAAAGAAAGCAGGAATACAACATAAAAGTCAAAATTGTTCTTTTACTATAAGCGCTCACTGTGTCTTAGCTTCATTGCTATGTTCCCCCATAACTACCTATTCCACGGTTTAGATATCCAGCGGTTTTACTTCTGATTTTGGCATTTGTACCATGCAGTGTTACTGTGAAAAACTTTGATTGTGTGTGATTAGACTCACAGTAGATGAACTTTTTCTATCATCCTTGTTAGAAATGTGGAGGTTACAATACATGGGTGATACAGGAGCCTATGTTAGGATGACTGGTTGTCAGATTTGCCTTAGGTACCAATAGAAGGGAGGAAGCTTGGGTTACAGCATGCTTTATGAATTGACAAAAATATATATCCCTCCAATATATTGTTACAGCCTCATGAGTTACTGCTGTGCAGTTTTGAAGACCAATAGACACTAAAAAATGATTTGCCCCTTTAAAGTGAACCTGTCACCTGATTTGGGTGTGTGAAACCAAAAGCTCTGCCTTCAGCAGCACCTATAATCATTGTAAGAAGGTGGCTGTTATGTCCTGACTCCCCCTGGAAACCTAAAAAATAAGTTTTAAACATGTCCCGCCTTGTATTATAATGACATATTTCCGGTCCAATGGGTTTGATTGTAGATCGGTCCATCCAGCCTCTCCTCACTGTCCCTCCCACCTCTCATCACCATCCATCCCGCCTCTCCTCACTGTCCCTCCCACCTCTCCTCACTATCCATCCCGCCTCTCCTCACCGTCCTTCCCACCTCTCTTCACCATCTGTCCAGCCTCTCCTCATCGTCCCACCCACCTCTCCTCACTATCCATCCCTCCTCTCCTCGCCGTCCGTCCTGCCTCTCCATGCTGTCCGTCCAGCCTCTCCTCACTGTCTGTCCCACCTCTCCTCACTGTCCATCCCGCCTTTCCTCACCATTCATCCTGCCTTTCCTCACCATTCATCCTGCCTCTCTTCACCATTCATCCCACCTCTCCTCTCCATCCATCCTACCTCTCTTCACTGTCCACTCTGCCTCCCCACCCTATCCATCCCACCTCTCCTTGCTGTCCGTCCTGTCTCTCCTCGCCATCCGTCCCGCCTCTCCTCACCATCTGTCCCACCTCTTCTGGGTGTTTGTCCTGCCTCTCCTCTCCATCCATCCCGCCTCTCCTCGCCGTCCATCCTGCCTCCCCTCCCCATCCATTCTGCCTCTCCTCCCTGTCCATCCCACTTCTCCTCGCTGTCCATCCCGTCTCACCTCACCATCCATCCTGCCTTTCTTTGTCATCTGTCTGCCTCACCTCACCATCTGTCCCACCTCTCTTCACCGTCCATCTCTCCTCACCATTCATCCTGCCTTTGACACTTGCAAAAGGGGACGCTACTAGATACAAACCACGCAGGTGCTCAAACTTCTAAAAAATTAAAAGATGAAAAAAGTGGTTTTTTTTACATAAAGTACAAAGGAAATTTGTCCTCTTGAACTTTATGCCTTCAATTCTTCAATTTGTTTAACTGTTCGGAATTACAGTAATGTTGACAAGAGGTGACCAAATGTTCACATACCACTGTTTATGGCAATAATTTTATACAATGAGATGTGCACAGGCATCTGAATCAAGGAATCCTGAATATAAAGGAAACAGGCAGTCCATTATGGTCCTATTACACTACTTGTAGATTTAATCAACCATTGGAATCCATTAAGTGGGTATTATGTAGTGCTGCCATTTCGGTCAGGCTCCTATTTTATGGTAATAGCTCCTCCTAACGGATTTACCCAGAGGTGTTATCTCATCAGACGTAATCATAGAACTTTGCCTAATTATATGTTGTTATAAGTGGTAGTAAAATCTATTGCCTCCCATGAGAGACATTAGAGTAATCTACTAAAGAAAATAGACAAAATTAGTGGCCAAATTGTTAGTGAGCACTTCATTTTGTTTTATGTACTAGTTTCAAAGTATTTTATTGTTAAAAAAAGAAACTGGTATATGACATACAATACAAGTCTGAACTATGTAGATAGATACATAGATATTAGATAGCTAGATAGATAGATAGCTAGATAGATAGATACCAAGAGAAAAATGTCTCTGCAGCACATAGCTACTACCAATATCGTACATATGCTAACAAGCAAAAAATGAGAAAAAAAATGTAAAAACTTACGTTTTTTTCAAAAAACTCATTATTCTTAATTTTTATTTTTTACGGGTCTTAGTACATACATTGGCCAATGTCTGCTTGTTCACCAACCACGTCATGGTGCCCCCAGGTCTGATGAGTCCTGCGCTGACATCCCTGTCCTCCTTTTCCTCCCTGTCCCACTGTTAGGTGGGTGGACACCATCTCAACCTCAGACCACCTGTGGGTGATGAGGGTGCTAAGTGCAGTCATGGAGCCAGCAACTCCATAGCTTATGCACAAAGCAAAAAAACTGCACAGCACTCAAGACACAATGTGAACTGGTGCTAGCAGAGACATTTTTTTCTTGGTATTTTACCCAGCGCCACTGCTAGCACCAGTTCACAACACCAGTTAACGCTCAGGGCTTTAGACCTCCGGATCCCGCCAGGCACGGTCGCCGTCGCTCCAGGAAGTCGACCTCACGTGATCCAGGACCCGGAAACAGGTGACCGCAGGTTCCCTGTAAATGTTCCCAGTCGCCCGGCAACCACAGGTCCTTTCGCTCCAGTGAATGGCTCCGGAGTTAAAAGCTAATCTTTCTTCCCACAGCAGCTCCTGCCAGCCTCCCAATAGGGATACCACGAATATAAACAAAATAAAAGGCGGTCTAATGGAGCGCTAAGAAGGAGAGGATTACTAATCTTATATTAAAGCATGCAAACCTTTATTAAGATGTCCCTTATATGCCACAACATGTTTTGACAGTCTACAGCCACCTTCCTCAGGTGATATCACGATATGGCGTATAGGGGACATGTTAACAAAGGTTTGGATGCTTTAATATAAGGTTAGTAATCCTCTCCTTCTTAGCGCTCCATTAGACCGCCTTTTAATTTGTTTATATCAACTGAAATACAGGACTCACTGAAAACTAGCGGTGTGGCTGTTTCATGATGCACAATAAGACAGCACTTGAAGAAAAATGGGCTGCATAGTCGAGTCGCCAGAAGAAAGCCATCACTGCGCAAATGCCACAAAGTGTCTCACCTACAATAAGCCAAACAGCACAGAGACAAGTCTCCAAACCTCTGGAACAAGGTCATTTGGAGTGATGAGATCAAAATTAAACTTTTTGGCCCCAACCATAACTGTTACATTTGGAGAAGTGTCAACAAGGCCTATGATGAAAGGAACACCATTCCTACTGTAAAGCATGAAGGTGGATCGCTGATGATGTGTGGATGTGCGAACTACAAAGGCACAGGAAATGTGGTCAAAGTTGATGGAAAGATAAATGCAGCATGTTATCAGCAAATACTGGAGGAAAATTAGCACTCTTCATCCCAGAAGCTGCTCAAAGGGCGTAATTGGACATTCCAACATGACAACAGTTCAAAACACAAGGCCAAGTTTACCTGTCATTGGCTACAGCAGAAGAAAGTGAAGGTTCTGGAGTGGCCATCTCAGTCTCCTGACCTCAATATCATTAAGCCACTGTGGGGTGAACTCAATCACGTAGTTCATGCAAGAAAGCCCAGGAATTTACAGGAACTGGAGGCTTTTTGCCAAGAATAATGGGCAGCTTTACCATCTGAGGAAATAAAGAGCCTCATCCACAACTACCACAAAATACTTCACGCTGTCATTGATGTTAGAAGGGGCAATACATGGTATTAAGAACTGAGGTATGTCATTTATAGATCAGGGTCATTAGAATGTTTTTGGTCGTCATTATGATTTAAAAAGAGAAAACACAGTAGTTTGACAATAAACAAGTTCGCCCAACCACTAACAATGAGTGGAAAAAGAGTTTTTGTGTTATTATTCATATTCTCAGAAAAAAGGTCAAGAAAGTAAAAAATCTCACAGGCTATGTAAACTTTTCAGCACAACTGTAATTGCCTGTTGTTGCCGGTGCCTGTCCCCACTGTTCATCCCTGGCATAGAACAGATCGCTCCTGCTTGGGGCAGAAAGGCAGGGTTAACCGAGCAAAGTAAAAGAGCTCTGTGCTTCTTTTCTGCTCTGCTTAAGTGGGTGCACAGCCAGCTCCACGCTGATTGACAGCTGTCCCTTGTTACCTGATTGAGGGAGCAGTCTGTCAATCAGCGTTATGTCGGCTACGCATCCATCAGGCGAGGGGAGAACCTGTGCCTTCTTCTGCACTAAGTGACATCAGCTGAAGCTGAGAAATGATGACCACTCCGAGTGGTGAATGACCCCAAGCACAAAAGGGAGATAGCTACCTGCCTGTTAGTGCTTAGGCACAATTTTTGTTATCTCGGATAACCCCTTTAAATGCTGGGACTAGCCTAGAATGGTAGGGGTTATCCTCTAGGGAAAGTGACAATTTCCTGTAAAACTTCAAATTTGTTCCTGCTTCTGAGTAGAGTAGAGGTATGCTCTGAGAGGTCATTAAGCCCGCATGCAGTCAGTGACTTGAGGAAAGATGAAGCTAAAATAGCATTATCCTAAAACGTTAATCAAGACACAGACCAAGAGACACCAGCTAGGCTAGAGACCAATCTCCGATGAGGTGGCCCAATCCAGAAAGGGTCCAAAGTACAGAACTTTAGTGATAAAACCCCAAACCTAAAATAAAACGAGTCAGGTTGAATGTGGAAACAGCCTAGAAGTTTCATGCCTGCTATCCCATGTGTCAAGTTGTTACTGAAGGACTGCTAAGTAAACTGTTATTGATTAAAATAAACTGGTGGTCTTCGTGTCAACCTGAAGTGTTATCTGGTCCTGGCCAGCCAATGGCAGCAGCAACATGTGGTCTGCAGAGAGGTACAACCTGCATGACACAAGTCCATACACCTAGCCAGGACCATGGTATTCAAGTAGCATGCCAGGCCATCCAGGTCAAGTTAATGACTACTTCCCCACAAAACATTATACTTTTATTCCCTTGAGACCATATAGCATGCTCTCACATACTGTGCTTCTGTGTCCACCATGCTTTTGTCGTATGTTTTCTCTTTCTTCTCCATAGAACTGGAGGATTCACGCTCACCTTTTTCTATTTAGCAATATTTTCAGAATCAACAGCAGAATGGAGGACGTTTCCAAAACCTAATTAGATTCAGATGCTTCACAGGCTGGTTGTATCGGGATAGTACACCTGGACCTGTGTTGGGGGTGTGCCAGGTGTACTGTTTACGGTTGCCAACCACTCTTTGCGGCAGCTCATGGTCAGTAATAGACTGCAAATATTTATGTTTGGCATATTTTGCGATCAAAATTTATTTTGACGATACATGTTTATATCTACTTGTCATCAGGAAAGTAATCTTGGATGAGGTTTTGTAGCTAATATTAATTAAAGAAATCTTTTGAATAAATCATTGTGGTCTGAGAATGATTTACTCTAGAGAGTGATTATGGGATTGGACCTGACAGTATTTCACTTTTTGGCAATGCCTGTTCAAAGTTTCTCTATTAAAGCCTTGAGAATAATTGTCAGTACTAAGCAGCACAACTGTGAATCAAGCACTGGATAAATACTAGAGAGCCGCAACCCTACCTCGGTGCATTCCTCTATCGTAAGCGAGTGGCAGCCGCAGCTCTCAATGACTCCTTATTACTTTTACGTCCAAAGGTGAGGACAGTGAAGCCAACACTAATTATGTGTGCGCCAGGCTTGTGTGTCATAACAACTTTATGAGAGCTCTGGAAACATAAGTGCCGTCTCCACTGGAAAGTATCTGGCACAGGCGATGAGTAAAAAAATTTTATTTACATAGCGCAAACATGTGTGAGACAGTGCGGGGGATCATATGCGAGGGGCACTATATCTCCCCCAGAATGCGCACCGTCACATATTGAACCCGGTATAGGGTGTAGGAAAGAGGGATGGTCCACTCCCTCCGCTCTGGGTCTTGCAGGTTTCCCCGGAAGAAGACACGGGGTTAAAAGCCTGGTTAGAAGACAGGTGCGGGGTTCCCTGTGGACAGTTTGGCCTGAAGCTGAAGCAGCAGCATCTATCGACCGGACAGGTCAAGAGCTCCAGAGGCCGTGTGCGCTAATAACACGGCCTAGTCCGGGAGGGCTGGGAGCTTAGTGCAACCTCAGCCGGAGAGCTCATAACCGGAAGGGACCGGGTTACTATCTGTGAACTGTATCCATTGTACCCAGCTGCGACCCGGATTCCGGCATGTTGTGCCATGGCTGTGTTTTCAGCAATAAATCTGGGTACTGTATGAACTACTACCAGGCTCAACGTTTTTCCTGTCTTGCAATCCTGGCGCTGCCCCACACATGTTGTAATAACAGATGTGTCGCTTCTGCTTCGACCTATAAGCAGCACCACACTGTTGTTGAGGATTCTGCTTGATAGCCTCATCCTATTTTATTCCTGAGACTTGTGGTTGTATCCAGTCTATAGGGTTTACTTGTTTGTTTTCTGTCTGCTGTCAGTTTTGGGAGGGACTGTTCTATTTAAACCCCAGAGAGCCAGCTCCCACTGCCAGTCAATAGAGATTCTATCCTGGTTTGTGCCTTTGTCCTGAGCTTCTGTGTTTTGACCTGATATTCCCATTCATTGACCCTTGCTTTACTTTTGACTACCCGCTTGTTGTTTGATTGCGCTCCTAATTTGACCTCCTGGATCTGACTCCACTTCCAGACTATCCCTCTTGCTAGCTTGTGCCATCAAACAGTAATTGATTATATATCCCTTATTCAGGAACCTTTGTGTAAGTCCAGATGCCTGTACAGGTGTTAAAGGGTAAAGACCTAGGCACCCCCTAGATTCTGGGAAACAGAGCAGCTTGTTCATTGTAACAATTTTAGAAATGCCCATTTATTACTACATGCGCATGCACTTGACACATGTGGAATGAGAAGGGGCTTTCCTAGTAGTAGACAACCCCTTAAAGAATTATCTAGCGCGTAAAAGGAACGAGATATCCTGGAAGTGATGATATGGCCCTGTAAGGTAGCGGTTAGGATCGGCAGGACCCAGGCAACTGTTCACACAACACACCAGTTATTGGCACAGTCCAGGTATTTACAGACCTCCAACCCACAGACTGATACGCTCTGTACCTCTGCCGGGGCTCTGTCCTGAACAGGGCCACAGCCAATCCTCTCAGCTAGGCTGTGTTGTCCGCACCCAACCCTTCCCTTCTCACCGTCCGCTCATTAGTCTCATGAACGTCGTCTCTGAGAGAGCTCACAGGCTGTGTTAGCTTCACACAGCAGCTCTTTCTGTTCTCCCCCACTCCTCAGACCAGGGCAGTGCTTTCAATCAGCGCTCAGCTCAGATCTCACTGCTGTTAACCCTGTGAGTACTGCCACAGAGCAAAAGATACAATCCCCCATGTGCTGTATACCGGTCAGGGGACACATCAGGGTCGCATCACCACAGGCCCCCACTGAGCCCTGATCTCAACAGCATTAGGCCTCAAAGAAATTACACACAGCAACCAAAGGATTTGCAAAAGTATACATAAACAGATCAGTGGTTAGTTCTCCAAGATGTTTGGAATGACCTCCCTGCAAAATCTCTTCAACAAACTGTGTGGAAGCATACCCCATATCATTGCTTTTGCTTAGAAGGCAAAAGACGCTCACACCAAATACTGGTTTAATTTACATTTGTTCTTTCTTAATTATGTTTGCATTTTTATTGGTAAAAATTAACTGTTAATACTTCTATTTTTGAAAACATTCTTACTTAGTTACATTTCTTACACTTTTGCCTATAATGTTTTCCGAGTACTGTACAGGAGCATCTCAATGAATTAGAAGATCATCAGAAAGTAATTTTTTTCAGTAATTCAATACGAAAAGTGAAACGCCTATATTATATAGAGTCATTACACACAGAGGGATCAGTGTCAAGTCTTTATTTATGTTAATGTTGATGATTATGGCTTACAGCCAGTGGAAACGCAAAGGTCATTATCTCAGAAAATTAAAGTAGGGAGAATGAAGGGTCTGAGAGATAAAATGTGACCTAAATAGGTATCAGAGGCTTCACCTTGTGTGGTTGTGAGAGTCACAACCACTATAAGAGCAGATCACGGCTGCTGCAGTCCCCAGCGTGGTGCATATAGAGTAGGGAGAATGAAGGGTTAAACACCACGCTGCTGTATTCCACCAGACATCAAAGGGTGAATATAATATTGATTTATTAGTCGACGCGTTTCATGGTTACCAGAAACATGGCAATATGTATTGTCCTGAGGAAGGGTCCAGGGAGCCCTGAAACGCGTTGACTAATAAATCAATATTATGCAAGTATTCACCCTTTGGTGTCTCATGGAATACAGCAGTGTAGTGTTTAACCTTCATCCCTCCTACTCTATATACACCTCTCTGGGGACTGCAGCAGTCGTGATCTGCTTTTATAGTGGTTGTGACTCTCACAACCACACAAGGTGAAGCCTCTGATACCTATTTAGGTCATATTTGATCTCTCAGACCCTTCATCCTCCCTACTTTAATTTTCTGAGATATTGACCATAATCATCAACATTAACAGAAATAAACACATGAAATAGATCCCTCTGTGTGTAATGACTCTATATAATATAGGTGTTTCAGTTTATGTATTGAATCAGTGAAATAAATGAACTTTTTGACGATATTCTAATTCATTGGGATACTCCTGTATGTATGAGTTTATCTTTTTATATATAACGTTATCAAATAAAGGTCATTTTTTTAGAAATAGCTTTAATTGAAATCAGTGAATTATCCTAGAAAGTCAGTAGAGCGCTGTCTACTCAAATGAATGGATTCAGCGACGCCGCATGCGAAATGCGACCAGCATCATTGTACTGTAAAATGACTGTCAGCAGACGCACATTAAAAAGTTAAGTACATCTGCCTCATGTTCAGATTGGCAGAAGATCACAGGGAATGTCTAAACTAAATTTGCTAATTAGTCCATATTGTTTTGAAGCCGAGCGGTGATCTAATGATGCAGTATGGCAGTAACATGTGTGTCAAAATATCCACGGGGCATTTCTGCAGATGGAAATGCGGCCTAAAAAACATGTAATTTCATAAATAATTTTGCTGATCTATGCTTTTAATAAAGACATTTAATACTTTCCTATGGTGTCCGGTACTGCCATTATAATTGATTACCATGACCGGGACAGAGTGAGAAGAGAGAGTCGGTAACTGCTATATTAGTACTTAAAAAGACCTGGCACTACTTTTTAATTGATCTTATCCTCAGGATCTACCTATACCTAATTGGGGTTATTGTGATATCTGGCACCCCCGCCCATCAGCTGTAACTGGCGGAAGTTCTCTGATGCTGCTGGAACATATACCGTAAGTGTATCAATCCAAAAAAGCTTCCAAACTTCAACTATCCATTGCACTCATCAGGACACAGTAGGATCAGTGATAAAGGGACTTGTAAGAGTGATGGTGGGTTTACACGCTTCAATATCGTTGCGATATCGCAACTCAATGGCGCGGGAGCGCGCAATTAGTGCACGTTTCTCCCGCATCGCATTGGATGTTTACACGCTGCGATATCGGAATACAACGTCCGTGCGATGTCTACGCCCCCCCACCCAGGAACGATCCTTTAACATGGGAGTGAATGGGTGACGTAGAACATCGCATCGGAGTTGTACGTTTACACAGCACGATCCGACTCCAATCTCCCTTCAATATCGGGGCATTGAATAGCACGCTCATTCAATCCCCGATATCGCATTGACATCGTTCCTGCATCGTATTGGACGTTCACACCATACAACACAGGAACGATCTCGGGTCCAACGATCGAACCACGTGACTTTTCATTGAAATCGTACTACGATATCGCAACGTGTAAACCCGCCATTAGATCATATGTGACTGATGTGGAAACCTCCTCAGAGTGCAAATGTGGCACCGGGGTCCTATTGCTACTGAGTCATCACTGCCCCCGGGTGGTGGTGTTATGCTGGAGGAGGGTCTTCTCATCAGGCAGGTAACCCACACACAACACCTTCTGCCTCCAGGCCAGAAGGGGGTGACCAAAGCCGGGTTCAGAGTGAGCTCCCCTATAAATTCTGGTCTGGGGCAGAGCCAGTTAGTTTAGTTCCTAGGAGGACTGAGGAAGACATCCTGGTTGACTGGAGCTTGCTTAAGCTCATCACAGGACCGCTGACTCAGTTATAGCCGTAAAGCTAGGGTCTGAGGAGATTTAAAGGAACACCTGGGGAGCAGAGCTCACCCCAGAGGAACCGCGCAGAGAACGGACACTTGAGCCGAGACTGTGCAGGGCCTAGCGACCCGGCAGTCAATACCGGAAGGTGGGGAATTTCAGGTTCCCCAGCCATGCAGTGCCCGGAGGCAAAGCATCACAGAGAGTTCAGAAACTGTTTCCCGAGATGAGGTTAAGAAAGGACTCGAGTTGTCATATCGGCACCTCGCAGGAGAGACAGGGCCGGCAGCTTAGCTAATTCAGTAGCAGGAGCCCAAAGACAGAGCACAGTAAGGAGGCCAATGACCCAGCCGGGTGAGGAGAACCCTGAGTTGCTCTTAAGCAAGGGTTCCGCTGACAACTGCCTGGAATGCAGATGCTCCAGTAAAAGGCTGAGTAACCACCAAACAGTGAGTCTGCCTGTTACTTTATGCCTGACATCCTGCACCCCAACCCCTTACTACATCTACTGCTCTGGGGATCCATTCCACCCATGGGGAGCTGCTCCATCTCCGCTGCCTGTCCATCACCCTGGAGGTTCTTCAGGAGCCGTGGCCACCTATAGCCACATACCATGGGTGGCGTCACAAATAACTTTCATTTTAAACTCCCTTTTCAAATGCACCCAGGGTCACGGAAGCCGGGTCTTGACCCCTGTGACTGCCCAAAGACTGTATAGCCTGGTTCAAAGTACCCCACAGCTGTGTGGCTCGTCACATATAAAAAAAACACCAATCACCTCCCCCATGTTGTGGCATGTTGAGTGTGATTGCTGCACCGGTATAATGCACTAGGTTGCCTTTATCACTAGGCCTACTGTGTCCTGATGACTGCAATGGATAATTCACATTTGGTAAGTCTTTTTTTAAATCTTTTTTGGATTGTTGTTCTGAATTAATGTCATTAAAGGGAATCTGTCACCAGTCTTTATCCACCTACTCTGAAAACAGCATAATGTAGGGCCAGAGATCCTGATTTTAGCAATGTTTCACTTTCTGGACTTCTCAGCATAGTTTTGATGAGAATCACTGTTTTATCAGCTGGAGATTATCATTAGAGGATTAGTAAACCTGCTTCCAGGTAGTCCAGCATATTCAGGAACTGCTAAATCTGTAGCAAAGCGCACAGTAATTTTATCAAAATGACAGCAATCAGCTCAGTAAGTGATACATCGCTGGAATCAGGGTTACTGTCTCTACATTATACTGCTCTCAGATGAGATGGCAAAAACCTGCTGACAGAGTCCCTTTAATAGTTTTATTTTTCCTTTGGAACATATATATGCCATCAAAACTATAATGACCACAGCCGAGTGCCACATCTCCATCCTCTGTCCGCTTGGGGTGGATCTGTTTTATTTTTTAGGCGTCAGGGCATAGAAGCCTCCTTAGAATGCAGCATAGGTGCTGCTGAATGGGGCTGGTGAAGGTTTCACACACACAAATCTGGTGACAGGTTCACTTTAACAATATACAATATGCTCTATACAATGAATAGCCTGATTATTACATGGTGGCCTAGGTTGAAAATATGTGCAATCTAGTAATTACACCTCTGCATACACTGTCCTCCCTTATTATGTACTGCATTATCCTGAGTAACTTACCTTTACTTTCTGTAATCCTATATGCTGCATACAATGACTAGTCTGACAATCACATTGTGGCATAGGTTGGAATTATGTGCGATCTAGTAATTAGATGACCCCTCTGTACACCTCTGCATACACTGTCCTCCCTTATTATGTACTGCATTATCCTGAGTAACTTACCTTTATTTTCTGTAATACTATATGCTGCATACAATGACTAGTCTGACAATCACATCATGGCATAGGTTGGAATTATGTGTGATCTAGTAATTAGATGGCCCCTCTGTACACCTCTGCATACACTGTCCTCCCTTATTATGTACTGCATTATCCTGAGTAACTTACCTTTACTTTCTGTAATACTATATGCTGCATACAACGACTCGTCTGACAATCACATTGTGGCATAGGTTGGAATTATGTGCGATCTAGTAATTAGATGACCCCTCTGTCCACCTCTGCATACACTGTCATCTTCTATTATGTACTGCATTGTCCTGAGTAACTTACATTTAGGGCAAATTGCAAAGACAACCGACACTACTGCCTCCAACCGTGGAACTTCGGACGAGCCAGGAGGAGGATGCAGTCAGACCCCAATAAGTAAACAAACACAGGTGCGTAGAACCGATAAAATCACCATCAACCTACCAAGACATGGGGGAGGTGATTTGCTATGAACAGCTTAAGGTTTGCATACATTGGATGCCATTCACATTGATACAAATGATTCAAAGTGTCTGAAAGCTACCCACCGATACCGCCACCAGACCAAATGGGCAGCCAAGCATAATGCTTCTGCATCACTGGATGAATGACGCCCCATGGGGTCCAGCCACACCCCGCAAAAATGATAACAAAAGTGCAAGAATTTTTTTATAATAATCAAAAAAATTCTTTTATGAGGTATTGGTTGGATGTTTTGGCCAAGACAGTTTAAGCTCATAATCCACGTCAAGAATCCCCATGCTTACAAGTTCTTAGAAAATGCTGAAAAACTACCAGAAAAATACTCAAGAGAAAAATGCCCACAAGGATGGAGTTAGGTGTTAGGGCTATGTGATAGGGTTAGGGGTCAGGGTTAGATGTTAGAGATAGGGTTAGGTTTTAGGGATAGGAGTTAGAGTACGGTGTTAGGTGTTACGGTTATGAGTTTGGGTTAGATGTCATGGTTATGTGTTAGGGTTAGATGATAGGGTTAGATTTTGGAGTTAGGTGCTAGAGTTAGGGGTTAGAGTTAGGGTTAGGTTAGGAATTGGGGCTATGTGTTAGAGTTACGGTACATGTTAAATTTCGGTATTAGGGTTAGGTGTTAGGGTTTGGTGTTAGGGTTCGGCTGTTTGTGAGCACTAAAACAGCTCAAAATGCAAAAAACAAAATTGGTAATACATATAAATAAACGCAACACATTGATAACATTGCGCACAACTAGTGATGAGCGAGTACCGTAATATTGGTAATTGCTATACTCGTTACGAGTACTTTCTAATAATCGCATATTCGTTCTGAATAGCGAGTACAATGTAAGTCAATTGGAAATACGAGTAATCTTCTGCTGGACCCTACAATAGAGATCTGGGAGGGCAGTAAAGAGGCTTAAACAGTAATCATAATGCATGGGAATAGTAGGCAGACATGATGTAGACTCTCTGCGTACTGTTCTTCCATTCAGCTGTGAGAGAACCTAGTGAAGACAGATAGATAAAAGAACGGGTAGATGGCGCTTACCAGATTCCTGCTGTTGCTCCTGGTCCGCTCAGTCTCTCATACTCCTGCTGAATCACTTCCAGGTTAGCTCAATCTCACACTGAATAACTTCTGGGGCACCTATTAAGCTACTTGCATATGCACTGCTCTGTCAAACAAACAGCCAGTCACAGGCGCTCACAATCTTTGAGAGCCTCTGTGATTGGCTGTTGTAGTCAGAGTGTATTTTCACAATCTGGACAGTGATTGTGCTTTGTTGCCATACACATTAGGGTATGGCAACCAAGCTGCCGTCATAGAGTGTTAAATAAATAAATAATTAAAAAAAACAAGTCGGGCATCGCAGTATTTTTAAATCTAAGCTAGTGAAAGCCGACAGCTGCGAACTGCCACCCTCAGTTGCATAATTTTACCTTGGCTGACAAAAAAAAAATGTGTGGGCTCTGCCCTATTTTTAATTGCCAGTCAAGGTAAAATTAGGCAGCTGAGGGCAAGTATTCTTAGCGGGGTGAAGGCCCATTGCATAAGGGTCCCCTCACGCAAAAGAATAGGAGCCCGCAGCCTCCCCTGCAAATGGCGCATTTATTATAGCGTAATTTTCAGGTGCTTTACCAGGCTCTTCCAGCGGCCCTGGTGGTGGGTGGCACACTGGGTAATAAGGGGTTAATACCAGCTTTGTTTTACCAGCTGGTATTAAATCCTGAAATTCTTAATGTCAGGCCAAGATAGACCAGGCCATTAAGAATCTCCAAGACGCCATCTTTATCACTCCCTCCCCATCTTCCATGATCCTGGTCTTCTGTCTTCTCTCTTCTTCAAATAATGAAGAAAAGAAAGAAGAAAAGAAGGAAAGAAAGAAAGAAAGAGAGAGAGAAAGAGAAAAAGAAGGAAAGAAAGACAGTTTGCAACTGTCAGGCTGGACTTAAAAATGCTGCAAAGGCTAGGTTCACACACACCATGCGTTTTTTTGAGTGCTTCTAAAAACGGATGCGTTTTTGCCATTTGGGTCCATTTTGTCACATTTAAAAACGGATCTGTTAGCAGATGGTGGCTAAATGTGCATGCGTTAACTGATGCGTTTGTGTTAAAGCAGGGCTTGGCTTGAATTTTGGGACATAAATATTCATGTTGAGCCACACCCCTCAGCCAATAAAAAGGGCTGCTCATTTGGGGTGTGTGACCACCTTCCTTTAGGAGACATTTTTGTCTGTGGCCGTCTTAAAAGATGCATCTTCAAACAGATGTGTTGCTGCTGCAGCTGCGATACGTGATTGGCGTCAGTCTCGTCGGTCACGTTTGTGGATCTATGAGATTCATGTTCTTCGACCACAACATGTGTTGTACCCACAAGTTCGTCGATTTCTTTTGAATTTGAAGAGGTGTCTACGGATGTCGGTGCATGTTTTCGATCATCTCCTTGAACTTGTTCGGCCTGCCATATCCTCTGAAGAAAGACTGGTTGTGACGCTCAGGTAATTTTTTTGGCCGTGCTTGCCTGCCCACACACTACGCAGTCTTTTGGAATTTATTAGAAAACTTGTGTTTCTGTTTGTGAAATTATAGTGCAGGGTGAGATTAGATTTTTTAGCAGATATCACATAAAGCATGTTGTTGAGCAGCGCCTACGTGCAATTTTCTGCCACTGAAGGTCAAGGCTGGTTCCTACCAACCCTTTATTTACCTTCTTAACCACTCTGACTCACAGCTGCTTAATATTCGCTTTGCAGGAGCACACAGTGAAACGGGTCGTGCAGCATCTTCCTGTGGACTGCTGAAAAGCGCACAACAAAGAAGCTCTGGGTGCAGTAGCTGTGCATGGGTCTGTATGGATCTTCTGCTGACTGCTGAGGGAATCCGCTTCCTACTTAAAAATCCTACATTACAGTAGATGGGTCCTACATCTGATTAAGGCTAGGGTCACATTTGGAAGGGTAATTGCGGTTACCGCATCCAGATTTGGATGTTGTAACCACAATTGCCTTCAGACACATTTTTTTTCACAAAATGTGTCCTGCAAACCGCAATATAGTAACCGGATTGCTCATAATGTGTAATCCGGAGCAATCCAGTTACCGCCTGCTTTGTTCATCTGCTGCTGCAAAAACAAACAAAGGGTTAAAATTAATAAACCATATGGGCAACATGTCTCTAGGGGGTGCCCACCCTCCCTAGAGACATGCTGTCCACACAGGACGGCATGTCAGGGGTTAATGTTAATGTTAACCTCATAGCCACAATTATCGGCTTTTAATATACTTTAAATTATCAGCCGCCGGCTCCTACATCAGGATCACTACTGTACGCAATTTGCGTAAGCATCTTACAGAACAGCATCCTCAATGAGGAGCTGTCTGTGGTGCTTACGCCATTGCGTAGTGTACTGCCTACTATCCAGGGTCCTGATATCATTTACAGTAGTTCTATGGCTGTGCGGTGCCCACAAACTGATCCGTTAATGCAAGTGTCATTTGTGCCATTGCGTTAACGGATCCATCGCCCATAGGGCCCCATATTAAGTAAAACAGACTCCGTTTTTCCAAAACAGCAAAAAACGCTGCATGCTGCATTTTTAGGATACCATGAAAAACGGATTTCCGCATAGCAAAAACGCACATACACTAAATGCACAATGTGTTAACGCATATCCGCACAAATAAGCTAAAAAACGGATCCTAGCAAAACAAAGCATGCTATGTGTGAACGTAGCCAAATCCCCACATATTTTTTTTTGTGATTCAGTGATTTTGTGAAGTGATTCAACTGGAAGACTGACCAGCCCGGGAGCAGCGGCAGGAGTCTGGTAAGCCCGATCTACCTATCTATCTTCACTAGGTTCTGTTACAGCTGTATTGCAGAACAGTATACAGACAGTGCACATCATGTCTGCATACTGTTTCCATGCAGTTTGAGCACATTCTCATCCTTCACTGACTTTTTACAGCCCCCCAGACCTCATCACTCTTCGGTTTGAGCTTCTTTTTTTTTCTTTGGTTATAACTACGCCTGCCAATCACAGTAACGCCATTATCAAATATGAATATGGCATTACTGTGACTGGCAAGCAATCCCCGCATTTTTCGGTCAGGAAACATGATAGACATCTCATTCGAATATCACGAGTAAAATAAGAAAACTCACTGACTACCGAGTATCGCGAATACCGTTCTATCCGTGCGAGTAGCCAATAGTAACGAGTATACTCGCTCATCACTGTGCACAACTTGTCCTTTATTTGTTTCTTTTCGATGAGTTGACCAGTTTCCTTAGTAACATAAAATGCTATTGTTGTATTTATGGAACACAATTCGCAACACTCTGACATCATAATGCTCTTGTTATTCACACAACAAAGGCATAATAGAAAGGAATGAGAGAATTGAGTGGAATCTTGTTTAACATAAAATGGCTAAAGCACTCGTAACAAAAAAAGCCGGCGGGAACAATGTTTTCTATGACATCTGAGCACTTAACAGTCACATACGTCCATGATATTTATGAAAACTCAATGACTTAATTACAGTACATTGTGGTTTCCTCGTTTATTCTGTTGCATTAAATCAGATTATTGAAGTGACAATACACAAAGTGTATATAATAAAAAAAAGATATATTGCTGTAGAGAATCTGCTGCACCAAGTTACATTTCTTAAAAGGGTTAAGCAATACTTTAGGCTGATTGCCTATTGTTAGCGTTTGTCATCCTTAGGATTGGTGATTAATATAAGATCGGTGGAGATGCAACATTCGGAAACCCAACAATTAACTGTTCTTGGTGGCAGATTTAATCGGTTTCAAAGTTTACACATGAGCCCAGGGGCGGACCTGCCGTGGTGCAGCTGGTTCAGCTGCACCAGGGCCCCGTCCGGGTAGGGGGCCCCTCAAGCACCATGCAATTCCCCCCTGCTAGCACCCCCCCCCCCCGCTCCTGGCCAGCACCACACCCCAACCCCCCCGCTCCTCACCTGACACTGCTAGCACCCCCCTGCCGGGCCTCACCTTACACTGCTAGCACCCCCGCTCCTCACCTAAAGCTGCACAAGGTCCACCACTGCATGAGCCGAAACCCGACAACTTCTTGGTCAGCAAATTGGTCTAGTAGCCAAAACTGGCCCAGTGTAAAGTTATTATGGAAAAACTGTTAAGTAATGTGCGCTTCCTGTGCGTTCTGCAAAAGCACATATCCAGGAGATCTCTGTGGAGCCGGCAGCTGCTTTAAGCATCTGGTTACCAAGGAGATCAATAGAAAGGCGGCACATAGCGTCACCTGCTGGTAACGCTATGCACTACTCCGGCCAGAAACTACATTTCTGCCAGATCCTGCAGGCTCAGGAGTAGATGCAAGTCTGTCCCTAGTCTTACCGTTAGCTTCAGCTGGCCAGGACCAAATGATGACTTGCTTCTGAACCACCAGTTCAATTTTAATGATAACACATTTCTTAACAGTTTTTCCATAATAACTTTACATATAAAATAGTGAGCACATAACTTCCAAGTCGTTCCAATTTTAAAGAGCATTTTCAGACACAGTTTAAGCTCCCTATGGGTTGTCCCCGATCTTACTGGTCCTACGAGTCCCAGCTCAACAGTTCTGTTTGTGATAGCCGCTTTCACTCTATGCGGAGCAACGTCTTTTCTCCTCATAGAGTAGGGGGAGAAAAGGTTTTGATCACTATGACCAGAGGAGAGCCTTATGTTCCTTTCATATCCATATCTCTTCTCCTCATAAAGGAGGTGGGTATGGGTTTGCCGATAGTGTTAGAAAAGAGCCTTGTGCTCTAAGACACTTAGGGTACCATCACCCTATGGCTTATCATCAGCATCATCGGCGGCGAGTCGCCCCGTGTAAATAGGCGATTTTGCGCCGAAAAATCGGCTGAGAGTGGTCGCCTGGTTTCAGAGCACAGCTCTGAAATCAGGCAACCATTCTCAGGCGATGTGTATGCATTGCCCCGTGTAACATCGCGATTATTATAGGTTCCCTGCTGGGGTTTCTAGACACCCCAACAGCGACATCACCTGAAACATCGCCAAAAGCATCGCTGGAGGTATCGCTGCGTGTAAACACGCGACAGCGATGCTGGTGGGGTGCCAAAAACGTGTGCGCTCCCGTGCGTCGCCGGCGATGTCACCTGGTATAACGGTACCCTTAGGGAAATTCTGCATGGGAAAGTCACCTCCATTCCCTAAGGCTGGCTTCACACTACGTTTTTTGCCCTGTCAGGTTGTGTCCAGTGCTTTGCAGGAGGCAACGGACACAGCCTGACAGCTCCGGACAAATAGAACCGGAGGGTTAATATGCCCTCCGGTCCAGTTTGTTGCCGGATTCTGCAGAGTGCTGAACCACTTCAGAGGGGACAGCTCACTGGTGCTGAAGTTAAGCGTTGCTCACACATAACTGCAGCAGCCTGTGTCCGGCTCCCAAATCCTCCCGGATCAAGGGCAATCCGGCGCCATAGACTCCCATGTTAGGGAGCGCCGGATCGTCCCAGATCCAGGAGGATCGAATTTGGGCAATTTTTTTCGTCCCGGACATAAAAAAGTTGCAAACAACGTTTTTGTGTCCAGGAGAAAGATCCAAATTGTCCCGCATCCTCCCGGACAGATGGAAACCGGATGGCACATAGCTGCCATCCAGCTCCATCTGGCCCCATAGGGCTGCATTAGGACAAAATCGGGTCCTGGGCTGTCAGGTTCACCCCGGACAGCCCTGGACCTGAGGGTGCCGTGGTGTGAAGCCGGCCTTACAAATCCATCCTGACCCATTAACTTTTAGGCTTGGGGCCTTGCTGTTAGATTTCCATCCTCCAAACCCTTCATAGCTGGGGCCGACTCTATTGAATGATTGGTCTCTAGAATCATTGTTGTTTTTTGTTCTGTGTCTTGATCAACACCTCAGAATTCCATAATGTCTATTTGGTCTCACCTCTACTTTTGCAGGTCTCCCACTGCATGTGGCCTTGATTACCTCTCCGACCATAAATCTGTTCTAGTCACACTCTGGGTCTTATCTAAAGCACCATAGAATATGGTCACTTTCCCTAGATTCTAATCCTTCTCATTTTGGGCTAATGCCAACACTTAACTATGGCTAGGGTCACATCTGCGTTTCTATTTTTGAAACCTGATCCGGTTGTGAGCTTTCAAAAAGCTCAAAACCAGATCAGGAACCGCTCCCCATAGGAGCCCATTATGGTAACCGGATTGCACTACATGCAATCCAGTTACCGGCTCTGGTTCTGCAGTCTACGCTAAAAACCATGCAGGCTGCAGTTTTCGGAGCGGTTCTGTGATCCGCAATGTGGTAACCGCATTGCTCAGGATGTGTAATCCTGAGCAATGCGGTTACTGTCTTAACTGTTTAATAAAACATTAAATATTAATATTAGTTGTGGGCAACATGTCTCTAGGGGGTGCCCACCCCCCTAGAGACATGTTGTCCACTCCTGTGGGCATGTCAGGGGTTAATAAACCATTTACAGTATAGCCGGCTATTGTAGGCTTTGTACAATTTTATCAATGAAGCCGTGGCTCCTGACAGTTGCGCAGATACTGTACGTAATGTACGTATGCCAGTATCCTTGCTCCTGAAACCTATAACATTAGGTCTATGGCCAGCGCACCGCCATAGACCTAATGCTAAAGGTATCAGGACCCTGGACAGCGGCAGATACTATACGTACAGGCGCAGTCCGCAAATCCCCCGGCAAAGCTTTGCTCATTCGTCGATATCGACCACGGTGACCAATGAGCGAAGCTTTGCCGGGGATTTGCGGACTGCGCCTGTCGCCCGGTCGGCCGCGACCAATCTGCAATATTGGCCCTGGATTTAAACACCGCTTCACTGATTGGTCGACAAAATCCTGTGTATTCATTGCATTATTCTAAAATCTTCCTAAAAAAATTATATACATATTCTAGAATATATATATGGTGGCTTCATTATATTATGTAGTTCTGTGCCCTAGAGAGGGGGGAGCCAACTGCAGGGGTAGGGATTAGGGATGGGCGAATCTACTCGTTACTACTCGGTACTCGCCGAGTAGTAAGGGATTCGCCCGACTCGTTACACTGCGAGTAATCTCAGTGATTCCTCGCAGTCAGTAACGAGTCCGCAGTAAGCGAAGGAGAGAGGGGGGAGAAATGCTCCTTACCTCTCTTCCGGCTTCTGCTACGTGCTGTGTGCTGGGCTCCGGGACTTGCGGGCTGCGGCAGCTCCAGGGTCCTAGAGCCCGCCTACACAGAGATGTAGCAGAGCTGAGATAGTTCTCAGCCTGCTCACTCCCTGTGCATAGATATGTATATCTATGCACAGGGTTGTGGCAGTGAAGATGTCGTTTTTGGACTACGTCGGACGGAAGAGGATTTTTGGAGTAAAGATGGAGTCTCTAATGTCTTTTTTGTTTTATTTTTAATAAAAAAAATTTCTCTGTGTTGTTTTTTTTTTATATTGAGTACTGGAAATTCATGGCGGTCATGTCTAATATTGGCTAGACCGCCATAAATTTCGGGCTTAGGGCCAGCTGATAATACAAAGCTGGCCCTAACCTCTTTATTACCCAGTGTGCCACCGCCACCAGGGCCGCTGGAAGAGCAGGGTTCAGCGCCAGAAGATGGTGCTTCAATGAACGCGCCATCTTCTGGGGCGGCTGCGGGCTGCAATTTGCAGCGGGGGGTGCCCAGAATGCTTGGGCCTCCCTGCGCTGCGGATTCCAGCCCCCAGCTGCTTAGCTGTACCTGGCTAGACATAGAAATTGCGCGGAGCCCCACGCATTTTTTTTTTTATTATTTCATGAAATTCATGAAATAATAAAAAAAAAGGGCTTGCCTATATTCTTGTGTCTGGCCAGGTACAAATAGGCACCTGGGGGTTGGGGGCAGCCCGTCGCTGCCTGCTGGATCCGGCTGGTTCCAGAAATATGGCGAAGCCCACGTAATTTTTTTTTTTGAAAAATCTATAAAACAATCCTAAAAAAGGATTGCATCTTTACTAACCCCTCGACCATGGTGGAGGGGTTAATAAAGATGCAGTCCCTTTTATTTATATTGTTTTATGGATTTTTCAGAAAAATTTCACGTGGGCTTCGCCGTATTTCTGGAACCAGCCGGATTCAGCAGGCAGCGACGGGCTGCCCCCAACCCCCAGGTGCCTATTTGTACCTGGCCGGACACAAGAATATAGGGGAGCCCTTTTTTTTTATTATTTCATGAATTTCATGAAATAATAAAAAAAAAATGCGTGGGGCTCCGCGCAATTTCTATGTCTAGCCAGGTACAGCTAAGCAGCTGGGGGCTGGAATCTGCAGCGCAGGGAGGCCCAAGCTTTCTGGGCACCCCCCGCTGCAAATTGCAGCCCGCAGCCGCCCCAGAAGATGGCGCGTTCATTGAAGCGCCATCTTCTGGCGCTGAACCCTGCTCTTCCAGTGGCCCTGGTGGCGGTGGCTCACTGGGTAATTAAGGGGTTAGGGCCAGCTTTGTATTATCAACTGGCCCTAAGCCCGAAATTTATGGCGGTCATGCCAATATTAGACATGACCGCCATGAATTTCCAGTAATCAATATAAAAAAAAAACACAGAGAAAATTTTTTATTAAAAATAAATCAAAAAAGCCATTAGGGACTCCATCTTTATTTTAAAAATCCTCTTCCGTCCGACGTAGTCCAAAACGCAATCTCAGCTCTGCTACTTCCCTGTCTGTGCTTAGACAGACAGGGATGTAGCAGAGCTGAGAACTGACTAAACAGTCAGGGTTCAGCTCAGGGCATTAGGTCCTGAGCTGAACTCTGCTGTCAGCCAGACTCGCTCTGCTCCGGAGATTCCCGAGCAGTGACGCAAGTTAATTTATTCACTGCTCTTGTCACCATTCGGGAATCTCCGGAAACAGAAGCAGAGAGACTCGGGGAGCGAGTCTGCGGCTGAGGCGGCAGCGGCGGCGGAGGCAGGGGTAAGTAGCCGGCTGGGCCGGTGCACCCCCCCCTCTCCCCCCTCACCCCCCTGACCCCCCTTCCCCCCTCCCCCCTTCAATCTTTTTTTTATTTTTTATTATTCTTTAAAAGCCAGCCAGTCCTATGAGCAATAAAATTTTATAAGAATGTATATATTTTACCCGGAAAATCATGCGTATTCATTGCATTATTCTTAAATCTTCATAAATAAACTACATATATATTCTAGAATACCCTATGCCACCATCTAGTATATAATATTTGGAGGCTGCGGATGGGCTGCATATATAAATTAGGATTAACTGAACTCAGCATTACTGATGTATGTAAAGCTCTATGGAATTAATAGCGCTATATAAATGAATAAATATTATTATTATTATTATATTTTATATATAATATATATATATATACACACACACTACCTTTCAAAAGTATATATCTGGCCGGCAGAGGTTCCAGGATGTCACGCTGGCTGTGTCCCAGCTCCGTGGCCCTTTCCAAGCAATAATGAGGTTTTAAATTTACAGGGAAGTCTTGAAACGCCACCTGTGCAACCTGTTGTGTACCCCTGGGGGTGGATGGAATGGCAGCTGGGTTAGTATTGCTCCCCACAGGTGGAGCGGGGCCCCAGGGATGGTGTGATTGAAGTCTATCAGATTGCAGTTCTTGAATCTTTACTCATAGTTCTGCAGTCCAGCCCAGCAGCGGCACTGTGTCCTCCGGGTCAACAGTCCAGCCAACTCCCAGGCAATGTGGATCCACTCCACTGAAACACCCCACTATAAGCCTCTCCTGGTTGATTGCCCACTCTGCTCTCCTGCCCTGCGTCTTTGTGCACAGTGTGCACAGTGTCGCGAGCAGGTGGCTGCAGGCCTGGCATTCCCTTTGCCCAAGATGTAGCTACTGTTTCGAAGAGTGTCCATGGCTGTTGGCTACTGGTCATACAGCTTAGTAGCCCTCCGGTTTCCTAGCTTCACCTTTGAGTGTGTTGCTAGATCGGGTCTGGTCCCCTCTCGTAACCGAGTTCCTTCAGCAGCCACCTCGGTATGGTTGCTGAAACGGCGTCACTTTGGCCTAGGTTCCGTGGCGACCTACCCTGAGGTCCCACTGCTCCTCTGGTGCTAGCCTCCCCTTAAACTCCATTCTTCCTAGGTGTTCCTCTCAGTCTCTCTTCTGTCCTGACTCCCTCCAACTACTCTCGCAGACTGCCCTAACTGCTCCTCTTCCTCTCTGCTTTTCCTACTTTCTCTTCCCAACCCCCCTGTCTATTCCCTCCTCCTGCCAGAAGATGGGGCTCCTCTTATGAAGTTACTTCTGCCTCCTCTGTCTCCGGGACATCAGGATGGGTGTTGGGTGTAGGTTTGTGTGTGTGTCTCGTGATTGTGTTTCCTTTTTAACTGGGAGTGGGATACCCTACCTATGGCTTAAGTGCAGTACCAGACCGCAGGGGCACCACATATATATTCCCCATTCTATTTAAGGTAGGTGGACTATGTAATTTTTTCATCTTTTATTTTTACGTAGAGTATTCAAGAATTAAAACATATAAAATTCCTCTCATTGGAATACACTTCTCATGATCAAACCGCATAATAAAATAGATTAACATACCCTTGGAGAAAATACCCTTCGTGAAGAAAAGATAGAAAAAAAAGAGAATCGTAATTTCACCAAGGGAAATACGTAAAAGTCTAGAAATCTTGTCCTAGTTATTATTTTACACGGCATTGTCGACATTGCATAAAATCCATAGAGAATCATTCATTTTTTATTTCAAATAGAGTCTATTGAAAGGTAAGTCTATAGTAACGTTACAAGGTCTCTGATGTTTCTATGTTTATTTGTAATATGATCTGTGTAAATTATGGAACGTTCGGGTTTCTGACGCTTCGGGCTAAAATTCTGTTCACTCATTTGAAAACCGCGACTGATAATATTAGATCTATTTTTCCAGTCTTTTCATATTATCATCTGTTCTAATGTCTGAATACTGCAAGACAAAAAAAACTCCTTTGCTCCGTCACTTTTCAGAATTAGTCAATGTAAAGCTAATAACATAATTGGGAATTATTCTGCTTCGGTCCAGAGAGTTTTGCTGCCATCAGAAGGGGAATCCCGGGAAAATCTGCATTGATTTCGTACATCTTCCCGTTTGCTTTTGATTTGTCTTTGTTTATCCAAACTCAAACAAAAAAAAATCATAAAACACAGTGACATATATCAATATTCTTTATTAAAAAAAAATTTGATACATTTTCACCATTACCATCTCAATACTCCGAATTAAGCCGGACGGTCTCAAACTCCAAGCCAAGCTTTTCGGTCATGCCCAACTGAATTCTGAAGGTTAGAGACAAAGTCTAAAATAAGACATTTTTTTGGTTTGGAACAGACACAATAAGTCCTGCCATTAGGGGTCATCATTACTCAACGACACGAGAAGGTACGCGGTAAAGGTTTGCTAATGCATTCATGTAGAGCATGTGTTTGGCACTTAACCGTATTATGAGATGGAGGTTCTATTGTACTAGATGTGGGCCCGATGTTATCACATTGGGAGGGCGGTGACATCACAATGGGGGGCTGTTCTGTGCTGCTTAGGTCAGTGCTGTCTTTTCCTCTCCCCTCTGTCCGCGCTCTCTATATCCCTCCATATGCTGAATCTTTTCACCACTGCTTTCTCCTTTTATCCATCTCCCCCTGTGTGCTCTCTTTCCCCCTGGCCACTCTCTCTGCCCCCTGTGTGCTCTAGCTGGCCCCCTGTGCCCTTTCTCTAGCCCCCCTGTGCTTTCTCTCTGCCCCCTGTGTACTGTCTCTGGCAGCCTCTGTGCCACTCTCTCTCCCCCTTGTGTCTCTCTTCTCTCCTGCACACCCTCTCACTTCCCCAGCGTGAAGAGATTAGGTGAGGTGAAGGGAAAGTGCAGAGACCAAGGAGGTGACGGCAGCGTGTGGAGACGGGGAGATGATGGCAGTGTGCAGAGACTGGGGGAGATGAGGTCAGCATGCAGAGACTGTGGAATATGAGGGCAGCATGTGGAGACTGAAGGAGATCAGGGCAGCGGGCAGAGACCAGGGGAGGTGAGGGCAAAGTGCAGAGACTGAATGAGGTGACGGCAGCATGTGCAGACCGGGGGAGATGAATGGCAGTGTGCAGAGACTGGGGGAGGTGAGGTCAGCATGCAGAGACTGAAAGGGAGATTGGAAGAGAGATGGGCAGAGACCTGGGGAGTGAGGGCAAAGTGCAGAGACGAAGGTGAGGCAGGTTGGAGACTGGGAGTGAGCAGGTGCAGAGAGGGGAATGGAGGGCAGCTGGGATGAAGAGATAGGCAGCGGCGAGACCAGGGAGGTGAGGCAATGCAGAGATGGACGGTGACGCGCTGTGCACGGGAGATGATGGCAGTGTGCAGATGGGGGAGGTGAGGTCAGCATTCAGAGAACTGGAATGTGAGGGCAGCATGTGCAGACTGAAGGAGATGAGGGCAGCAGGCAGTGACCGGGGTAGGTGAGGGCAAAGTGCAGAGACCGGAGGAGGTGACGGCAGCATGTGCAGACCGGGGGAGATGATGGCAGTGTGCAGAGACTGGGGGAGGTGAGGTCAGCATGCAGAGACCGTGGAATATGAGGGCAGCATGTGGAAACTGAAGGAGATGAGAGCAGCAGGCAGGAGGAGGGGGCAAGCAAAACGAGAGGTGATGGCAGCGTGTGGAGACTGGGGAAGATGATGGCAGTGTGCAGAGACTGGGAATGTGAGGGCAGCATGTGGAGACTGAAGGAGATGAGGGCAGCGGGCAGAGACCAGGGGAGGTGATGATAGCTTGCAGAGACTGGGAAAGGCCACACTCATTTGATCTAGTTCTGTCCATGATATGTGTGAAATTACCACATGTAGGAGGCAGATGGCTGGCATTGGCTTGCGTTGATGGGTTTGTGGGGGGTGTTTTCGGGTGGCGTCGCATTCGGCGATCGGCAGAATCTCTGGTGGTCCCATAACACCAGCGAGCGCCATATTTGCACACCCATCACTTGGCTACCAGATCTTGTTCTGGCCCCAGGCTAATCAGAAGATAGGAGGACAGGATGATGGCGGAAATTGGGGATGGATAAGATGAGGCAATTATGTAAGGAAATAATGGTAGACATGTGGCATTGGCTAGAGATGAGTGAAAAAATGCAGGTGGAATTACATTTGCACAAGTTGCAATTTTCTTTAATTCGCTTCTGTGATGGATTCAGTAAAATGTTGGCTTCTGAACCATAAAAGGTAATCAAACTTATACTCATCTCTCTGACCCTTCTTTTACTCAGCATCGCAGACCCTGATCCTAAGATGTAATCAGGACTTGATGGATGGCGGTGATTAGTTGAGGGGCTGGAGAAGTAAGTAGTGAGAAGAAAGTTTTTATTATACTTTATACATATTATTGTTATGAAGCCCATAGAGTCGAGAGACCCCAGAGTATCATCAGAGTTATAAAATTAGAAGAAGATGTTTTATCCTCAAATTAAATTTACTGGGAAAAAAACCCGTAATCGAGCAAATTAGAATTTTGCCTGCTCTTCTCATCTCTTGTTGTCACATACAGATGCACAGATAGTTAAGTAATGAATGTGCAGGTACTCTCATATAGCCAGGGGTGTAACGATCGCAGTAGCATCCTGACTGAGCCCGGGGGTACAAGGGCCTGTCGACACCGCACCTGCTTCAGCAGCATCGGATAAGCAAATAAGCAAATCTAGCTCACACTGGCGAACCACCAATGGCCTGAGAGTCAGAGGGGCCCGGTGCCAGCTGTGTATTGGCCATTTACCAGGATAGGGGTATGGGCATGCACCAGGATGGTGGGGGGGCATGTACCAGGATAGGGAGAGGGGCATATATCACACTGGTGAGTGGGGACATATTCCATGATGGGGGGGTCATGTTTTAGGATGTGGGCCTATACAAACCAGGGTGGGAGCCATGTACCAGGATAATGGTAATTTACTGTGCCAGGATTGGGATCATTTACCATAATAAGAGCCATACATACCAGGGTGGGGAGCATATACCATGATGGGGGCCATACATACCATAGGGGGGGCAATTTAACAAGATGGGGCCCAAGTACCAAGATGGTGGACCATATACACCAAGAGAGGGACTATATACACCAGAATGGGGTACCATATATACCAGGTTGGGGGATCATATATACAGTAACAGTATGGAGCCATATACATCTGAGAAATGTGCATAGGGGATGTTAGCAACATGCACGCAGGGGGAGCAGCAACTTGCTCATGGAGGACGGGGGCCCATCATACTCTAGTTGTGCCACTGCATAAAACCATTTAAAAAAAAACAATTTGGGCAACAGCATTTAATGATGGGGACATAGAAATATTTGCCAACATTTAGTAGTAGTCCCAATCCACCCCCACACTTCCTGGGAATACCCCATTAACCCCCATTAACCCCAGGACACCCATTTTATATAACCTCCACACCTTGTCTTTGCAATCCCAGGACAGTAGGCAACTATGCATACGAAAGCTCAACATTAGTATTTGTGAATCTCATGGTCATCCCTGTATTTGGGGGCTGGCTGTCATTATTTAAACACTATAGCTGACATTATCCCAGGTGACAAAATTAGTAGACAGGAGATATGGAAAGCTGAGAACCAGTCATTTCATCCTTTAAATTGTTATTCACCAAATCAATAATGTGTATGAAAATATGCAAATAATAGTAATAATAATACATTGTATTAATATAGTGCTGACATATTCCACAGCATTTTACAATTGATCAGGGGGATGTACATGCACAGACAATAATGACAATACAAAGTAATACATAGTTCACCAGTTACAGGAGGGGGAGGGTCCTGCTCATTAGCTACATTCTATAAGGACACAGGGGGACACAGTAGGTGGGACGTGCTTGTAGGATCTGGTTCAGCCATCATGTTGATAAGTAGCGGTTTTCATTATACTTTGTTAGGGCCATTAGAATATTTGGATGAAAGAAAAAAAATTTAATATCTGGTATTTTTTTACAAGTAGAGATTTTATTTTTCTTGCATATAATACTTGGGTGGCAATACTGGGGCCATTGTACTGCTTAGAGGGATGTGTGGGGGCCATTATACCATATAATTACATTGATACAGTGTAAAGGTTTGTATGGGGTCCCCATCCTACTTGGCAGAGGATTGGAGGGCTATAATGGGGTCATTGCTATTTGGAGTGATATTTTGGAGACACTATACCGTTTTGAGCTCTATGTCAATCGTACACTTGCTGCTACCTGTGTAATGGCCCTTTACACGCAGCTACAGGTGACAGGTTTTCCACAGGTAACTTACTAGTTGCAGTGAAATCATGAGACATAGTTCCATTGTACACAGCAACAAGATAGAACTATGTCTCCATGATTTCACTGCAACCCGTAAGTTACCTGTGGAAACCTGTTACCTGTAGCTGCGTGTAAAGGGCCATAAGACTTACCTCTCTGTGCCTGACCCAGCATCACTTTAGTCCCTTACTGGATTTCAACCTTTGACTGTGACCTGACTATTCTTTTGTCTGCTGCCTGTAAACTGTCTTGTCTTCTGGATTTCCTGACCCCGGCTTTTGAAGTGGATTTTGTGTCAATCGTACACTTGCTGCTACATGTGTAAGACTTACCTCTCTGTGCTCTGTGCCTGACCCAACCTCTCTTTATTCTCTTACCTGGATTTTGACCCTTTGACTGTGACCTGACTATTCTTTTGTCTGCTCCCTGTAAACTGTCTTGTCTTCTCGATTTCCTGACCCCGGCTTTTGAAGTGGACTACCCCTTGCTGTTACTGCGCCATTTCCGGGACCTGACCTTGCATCGTTTGAACTCCCTTTACTTATCCAGTAAGTAGTACAATAATAATAATTGTATATCGGTTATTGTAGCCCTTATCTTTACACTTCTGGGACTGTTATCACTGTAGTGACTCGCGTCACGCCATTTTTCCATATGGAGAACCATTATACTTTGCATAGGGCTGTGTGGTGGTCATCATATTATGTGGAGAGCCGTATTAGTATAACTGTCAGGTATCAGACTGCATTGGGGTCACCATAATGTGTGGGCAAAGAGTTACTGTTGGGTTATCATACTGTGAGTGTTGGGTACTGATGAAAGAATTCAAGTAAGGCCTTCAACATTGTGAGATGTGCTCCTCTGTGATCCCACCAATTATTGTTTGCCATGGAACCCAATTAGGACTTTTAATATGGGGTCCCATGACTTTTATGTATGACCCTGATTAAATCCTAAAGTGAAAGCATTTGAAACATACAGGTGTAGCGAAGGTTACCATTACTCAAAATGCACTTTTTTTTTTTATTGAGAAAATGTATCTGTAAGATAAGTGTCAACATATATTTTCTTTTTTGCTGTATTATCTTATTTATGTATTTACTGAATCAAGGTAAACTTTTCTAGATCTGTACCCCTGTATAGGGGTTAGAACAATTTTTTCAAAAGAAAGTGTAATACTAGTCATTGCATGGACAAATCCGTGAGGCAAGGCAGTCTAACATTCCGGGGTCAAATACTGTTGTGGACCTAAGGGATAGAAAAAGGTGTTGTCAAGCCACTTTTTAGGGACATGATATCAAGATGACAGAGGTTCAGAGCAAAGGGACCAGAAAAGTGGATGTTCAGAGTAGGTCCAAGGTAGACCAGCAATACATAAAAACACAGACTACAGGTAAGTGAGGCCAACATGCACCAATGAGCAAGATTCTACAACTGGCAGTGATCTGTGACTAACTGCTTAGCTAAGTAGCTGGGCAATAATAGATAACAGGGAACACCTGAAGAAGCCCAGAACCTCCCAGTCTTAGTCTGGACAATTGAGGTGTCACTCAACACACCAACAGCTCAGCACACCACAGGACCAGATTGGACAACTGAGCTGTCACTCACCCAACTGACAACTCAGCACGCCCTGATTCCATAATGCAGCAAACTGTCACTCACTGCATCTAAGACACATGGAACGGAGGAGTCGTGAAAGAATATAAAAAAAGATATGAAATTTATTTTATTAGATGATAATAATAATAATAATAATAATAAAAATATGGCATGCAATGTATTAAATAATATTATTATTATTAATAGTAACAGTAGTAGTATTAGTAGCAGCAGCGATATTAGTATTAATAGCAGCAGTAGATTTGTTATTATTAGTATAACATTTTTTATTATTTTCTGAAAAACAAAAGTTGAGAGCTTTCTTAAAAAAACTATTTCCTCTCTATATATTAGCTTCACAGCTAAGTGAACAGATGGTCGTACAATCACTTTATCTAGGGCAGAAGCTATCCATTCTGGCTTCCAAGTCCATATTTCTTAAGAAGTAATTCAAAGCATTCCTTAGGGATACCTCCCAGACAGAGAACTCGTACATAGTGTAGCTTATCCATGCCATAGGTAATAGCTAGCCACCTGGTAAGTTTGGCTTTGCCCTAGTTTCTTTAAGAGTATCAATGTATGTAAAAGAACACATGAAGAAAAAGAATTGATACAGCAGCTAGAAGAATAAATATAATGTAATTCTAGGTCGGATGTGTGTGTGTATAGGTAGATACATGGAAATGCTTTGAAATTTGAATTTGCCAGCTTCTGTGAATTTTCTCCCCAAAATGTACATTGTAGCATATCTCAGTAACTCTAATTGCCCTGAAAAATACTGAAATTGCAACTCCGAGAATAATGAGATCAGGAGGAAGATGATCAAAGCAAAGGGACAAGGAAAAATGATGTTCAGAGTAGTTCTAATCTACAGAAAATAGATCAAAACACAGAACACAAGTAAGCAAGGCCAACATGCACCAATGAGCAAGATGCTACAACTGGCAGTGATATGTAAATGATCTGCAAAGAATGAAAAAATGGAAAGCAAGACTTTCAAGACATTTTTATCTGTTCAGTATCGACTAAGAGTGCCTTCACAAAGATTCCCGCACTTACACGCCGTGGCTGTTATCTACGGTTGTCTGAGGAATGTTCTGCTATGCTGAATGCACTTTGACAAATCATCAAGATCTGCTGTGGCATCTCCCTTTGCAATTGTCGACCAAGTACTGTGAGTAAATAAACTTTACATACGAAGCATAAAGCACCAGACTCTGTCTACAGAAATCGTCAGAAGGCATCTGTACAACATTGGAATACTGAGTCAGACATCCAACTGCAATTATTTAATTGACCTCACTCCTTTCAAAGGTTATCATGATGCAGTGCAAGATTGCTATGGGGTTTGAATGGAGACATTTGATCTATAATCTTCAGAACCGAGTTTCACTTTTCTCTTGTATATCGCAAAGGCTAGAGACTAGTTGGAGGACCATCTAATCCTTCAGAAAGGCTTATCTCACTGGACCTACTCAACGATATTATTGTATTGGGTGGTATAATGTATGCTAGCCAGATCCCCCTAGTACATTATCAACTCAATGTTTGATTAATTTGAACCAGAGGTATGGCCATTTCTCAAACATGTTTTAGGGTCATTTTTCAACATAAACACATTATTGCACATGTAGCCTATGTTACTGTGAGCAGTCTGCATGGCCTAAACCTGCTACCATGGCCCAGATGTTTCTACCATTGACCACATTTGGGACATCGTTGGTTAACAATTGCAAAGGGAGCTGCGAGCAGTGGATCTTAATGCATGAGAGTGCAAGTGAATTAAGAGTGTGAAGAAGAAAGAGGAGAAGAGAGCGCAGATGAATAGACCTGGTGGTCTAATGGGATATAATTGTGGTGGTGGGGGGGATTAGCCGCTCATCTTCCATTGTTTTGCACCCCTTGCATAACACCATTATATCGCTCTGCTGCAAAGGTGTGGCTCTGGATTCGTCTCTCGTCTCCTTTCCTGGTCAGGATCACGTGGGGAACTATGGTCAGATGACCGCCGCGTCACCGTGATGTCACCGCAGGTCCTTCAGCCAGCTCAGAGAATTCTCCTACATAGAGCAGCTCCAGCCACACAACCCACAAGGGGAATTTTTGCATTAATTGAAAAATAGATTTGTGGTCAATAGGGCACGCTCATAGTAGTGAGACACTGGAGTTATATTAATTGCTGAAGCATTCAATTTTATTAACATAACCACTTGTGTTTCTACAACGGACTGCTGTCTTCCTCAGGTGGGTTTCATGGCTCCATAGCACTTCTGTCAGCAGACTGTAGGTATAACTAAGGGTTAATTAAATTATCAGCAAACTGCAGGTATAACAAAGGGTAAATTGACATCAATAGTTCCTGGTCTAATTGGTTGATTAGTATATTTAAGATCACAACCCCGTTTCCCTGTAAACCCACCTGAGGAAGACAGCGGTCCACTGTAGAAAGTGTACTGGTATGTTAATAAGATTGAGTGCTTCAGCAATTATTATAACTCCCGTGTGTCACTACTATTGACCACGAATCTATTTTTCAATTAATAGTGAATTAAGACTGGCAGAACATTCCTCAGACAACCATTAATAACTTGATATCCGTCAAGGCGCGTAAGTGCTTGTATTTCTCCACGTGGTGATCATAATTGATACGGAATCATTTCATATTTAATATTTTTTATATGTTCATAATTTGAATTTCATCAACAATCCTATTGATCTTGTGAATTTTCAAATTCCACTATATTATCTTTATAGTGAATCAGTTTCAGTATTGAGGGTGTCTATACAGTATATGGAGTGTGCTTAAAGGCTTTTGAACACTTAAAGCACCACTCCAGTGAATGATTTTCAAATGAGTAAGGTCAGGTCATAATGAGGCAAAGTGAGCTAAAAAAGCAAAATGATGCCATAACAAAGCCAAAATGAAGCCAGAATGAGGCGAAAAGGATTCCAAAACAAGGCTAAAATGATTTCAGAACAAGGCCAGAATAACACTAGAATGAGACCAGAACAAGGCCAGATAAAGGCCAGAATGAGGCCAGAATGAGAAAAGAGCAAGGTCAGAATGAGACCAGAATGATGCCAGAATAAAGCCAAATGAGGCCAGAATGAGACTAGAATGAGACCAGAACGAGGCCATAATAAAGCCAGAATGAGACTAGAATGAGGCCAGAACAAGCATAATAAGGCCAGAATGAGACTAGAATGAGCCAGAACAAGGTCATATAAGGCCAGAATGAGATAGAATGAGGCCAGACAAGGCCTAATAAGGCCAGAATGAGACTTGAATGAGGCAATTAGCCAATGCAGAACGAGAAGTCAAGTTAATATCATAAATGTTTATAATAAATTTCATACAATCAACTTTTTTTTTAAAAAGACACATATCTCCCAAAAGGCTATAACCTGTACATGAGAATATGTACCTTCAAGACTTTCCTTACACAACATCTTGTGCAGATACAGTACTGCGATCATTACGACAGACCTGCACTTTCTCCGGTCCAGGCTGTTTTGTAGATAGAATTGGTCTTCTTTCATGGTCTTTATCCAAGGATATGGATTCCCCAGATAAAGAGCAAGGCCAGAATGAGGCCAAAATGAGGCTAGAATGAGGCCAGAATAAGCCAGAATGAGGCCAGAATGAGACTAGAATGAAACTCCCATAAGGATGTATTGAAAAGTTACCTCCGGCGCTTTCCTTGAAATGCTGGAGCTGCCACCATATCTCTTTTCATTGGAACCCAATGGAGCAACGTCAATAGCAGGTGAAGCCGCCAAAATATGAAGTGTCAGATAGGGGACTAGCACTACTCCAGTGGTAAAATAAAATATAGAATATTTTGTATTTCTACAAACATTTCACCTAAAACTAATCTTGAATTCCACACAAGTCCTAAAAGTAGATAAGCAGAACCTCATCAAACAAATGAGCAACTAATATTAGACTAAGATTTTTTAGAAAATTATCAAATGTCCGCAAGTGGAAAACGTACGTGACTTAAGGAATAGCAGAAAATTCAGATAAATTCAGGTAAAATCAGGTTGGAAATCGGAAACATCTATCAACAACATTCGGCAAATATTCCACAAAATTTACACAATATGTAAGAAAGGTTCTGCTTCACATCCGGCATATTTTTTTTTGCTGATTTGTCACCGTACCCGTTCGGCTTATTATCGCTATTAAAGTGGAGGATGTAATTAGGGTTGACATTACCTTGCTCATTTGCAATTTTATGTATTACAGTTACATTTTCTTCTATTTAAAGTTAGTTCTTAACTCAACTTTGTAGCTCGGGGATTTACTTTGATGTGTTTTACTCCAAGCAATATCCTTTAATAAGAGTATGTTCATTAAAAACAAATTGCATAATTGCAACATAAAGATCACGTTACTGGCGTGACCATAAATGTAATGGGCTCACCGGTACGCAAAACTCTACCCGTCACATTTGTGAATGAATGACAGAGAATTTAAGGCGAGGCGCACAACATGATTAGTCAGTTACTTTTCTAGTTTTTTCTCTATTTTTGCAATGTCTATGTTATGGGTTAGGTTTTTGTAGCCTTTAATCAGTCCACACTCTCGTAACGAATTTGTAAGCAGAAAATTTTATTATTCCGGTAGCATCAACATATTGACCAAAAATGGTGTAAAGTCACCATAACCGCTCTCAATTTTAACCTATAGCTGTAGCACTAATATTTCCCCTCCTGAGTTATATAATGAACTAGCTGTAGAGCCCGGCGTTGCTCGGCTTACAATAATAAAAGGGCGAAATAAAAGAGCTGGGCTAACCCAGGCGGCAGAGCCACATGCATCCAGCGCATTATGAAGGGGGAGGGATTAACTGGAGAGGGCGGAGCCATATGTGCCTGAAAAATTATGAAAGGGTAGGGGCTAACAAGAGAGGATGGAGCCATATGAATCTGACATATTATGAAGGGGGTGGGGTTAACCAGAGGGCACAGATCCATATGCAGCTGTGCATTCTGAAGGGGCAGGGGTAATCGCAGTGGGCAGAGCCATATGCATCTGGCACATTATGAAGGGGCTGGGCTAACTAGAGGGGATGGAGCCATATACATCCAGTGCTTTATGAAGGCGTGGTGTTAACTGGAGAGGGCACAGACATATTCATCCGACATACTATGAAGTGGTTAACCCAAAGGGGGATCCATATGTATTTAGTGCATTCTGAAGGAACAGGGCTAAATGCAGGCATGGAGCCATATGCATCCAGTGCATAAAGGGGTGGGGCTAACTAGAGGGTGCAAAATCATTTGCATCCAGCTCATTGTGTGGGGAGGGGCTGTGCAGGGGGTGATTCTATATTACAAGGTTGGTTTCTGGGGCTTTTCTAATGACTACTGATGATCCAGAACTACCATGCTTGGATGCTTGGTGCTCAAACGAGCAGCTGGACGCATGGATTGGCTTGCCTTGAATACTGAGTATAATAGGAGTCAATGGGAAACTAAAGAGTTTTCCAGAAGGTCTTCCAGAAAAGCGCTTGCATTTGCCGTTGACTTCCATTATACCCAGGTGCTCAAGTTGAACCAATCCATGCGTCCAGCTGCTTGTTTTGAGTACTGAGCACCCAAGCATGGTAGTACTCGCTCATCGCTATAATGATCTATTCTAAAAGTTGACAATGAATTGGAGATAAGTGGAATCCAACTACCTTGATCCCATGCGCCTGAAGCATTTCTCCAGAAGTGGCACAGCTCTGCATATTGTGTAGCAGCCATGACTGGTACAGTACATTCATGTGAAAGACCTTGCAGCTCCATTCACAGCCAGTTTAAAGATGTTAAAGAGTGAATCCACATAGATACAATATTGATGACTTATCCTCAAGATAAGTAATTTAGAGATGATCAAATCTTTTGAACCTCAAACTTGCCAAATTTTATTAAAATTGTCCCTTAAAAAAAGTTGATTAGCTGCAAATCTGTTGACCATTAATAGCAATAGTGATTCATCTCCAATTCCATAAAACCTCATGTGTAACTCTGAAGTATCAAAGAACTGTATTCAACGTCTTAGGCCGGCTTCACACTGCAGTTTTTCACTGATCAGTGTCCATCAGTGTTTGGGTGCCAAAACCAGGAGAGGAACCAGGGGAGGAACTTGCAGAGAAAAACTAGAATTGAAAGATTGACACCGGTTCTGAGTTTGGAGACACTCCTGGTTTTGGCACACAAACACTGATGGACACTAATCAGTGAAAAACTGCAGTGTGAAGCCAGCCTTAATATTTTTTAATAGACAGTGTTAGTAAATGTCAAAGTGACCTTACCATAGTACTGGATAGTAACATCCCATTTAATTATGACAGACTTTTCATGTTGACGAGTAAATGAGAAGGTGGCACTTAGAACCGGATGGCGGGCAGGTAACAATGGGACAGGCAGGTGAGTGACAAAGTATGTATTATTCTTATTGGCGTTTTAATATCATAAAGTGCTGATTGCTCTCAGTGGGAAAAACAAGATACAAATCTTGTAGTTGTGATACCTTTTAATGGCTAATAAAAATAAAATAAGTGATGTTACAATGTGGAGCTTTCGAGACGACTCAGGTCTCTTCATCAGGCATGGTATGACAAGATATTGAAAAAAACTCAAAATATATACATACACACTAAAATGATTGGACATTTAATTGAGTAAACATTACAGGGCCTGGACATTTAGCCTGGAGAGGATACTCAATCAGGCAGGCCTAGTGGTCTGAAAGTTTTATGACGCTAATTTATAAGAAAACTTGGTGTCCTTAAGGTTTCAGTATCTTTGATTGACATTCTTTAGATGTGGTAATGAGCCATAAAACCATCAGCGATGTTTGTCATACCATGCCTGATGAAGAGACCTGAGACGTCTCGAAAGCTCGCCTTATAACATCACTTATTTTATTTCTGTTAGCCATTAAAAGGTATCACAACTACAAGATTTGTATCTTGCTTCTCCCATTGAGAGCAATCAACATTTTCTCAACTGGCTAACACGCTACCAAAACTTTTCTTCTATATCATATGCTTATTATGCTATCTGGTCTGCAGAGATCCAAGTGCATAATATGGAACGTTCAATACTCTGCTGCAAATTGAATTCGAAGGGAAATCTGGGCAAGATTGAAAATATACATTTTTCAGATCCACTCACCTCCAGTAGAGTCAACAAGCAGGAAATACTGCACATATTGGAGATCTTACAGCAGAGGTCCCCAACCTGTAGGTGGGAGCCACATGTGGCTATTGGGCCTGTGATGTGTGGCTCGCTACTGTCTCCCAACTTGTGAATAAGTATCAGGTCTAGTAATCAGCTATGAAGAAGAAGTCTCAAGATAGAGACTTTTGAGAGCCCCACACCAAGAGCAGATCTGGATGTGGGCAAGATAGGAACCCCTGGTTATTGGTAGACGGCCTCAGTGTGATGTCTATCAAAGCTTTGACAGTCACTATACCAGTCATGGAGGCTTTGGGTGCCACTACATTGGGGGGATAGGATGTGTCTCTTGACCCTCTCTCAGAGCTCAATGTTGCTGTCAGTCAGAAAGGTTGGGGTTCTCTGATTTAGTTTATCCTTTTAATTATTTATGAATTCCATAGTACAAATCTAGTTCTTGGGAAGATGGTGGATAACCCTGATGAAGGTGCCAGGAGAGGCGCCAAACGCGTTGGTGGAATAAAGGAGATTGTTACCTTTGGAACCTTGCATTCCTTGTGACTTCTTGGAACCTTACATTCCTTGTGATTCCATTGAGGCAGCAATGCGGAGCGTGATACATCATCTTCCCAAGATCTGGACGTTTTTCCACGTGCGAGTGGCTGGTGGAGGTCCTGCAGCAGCTAAAAAACCAAATACTCATAAACCAGTTGTGGGGCACACAACTGGACCAGGTGAGTGCACACCTATTGATAATACTCAACAGACAGTGTCACTAGTGATAGGGCACTATTGTGCCTCTTGTCTCCCCCCTTTTTGTATTTTTATTGTACAAATCTACTTTTTCCAGGCTCAGAGAGTCTTAAGGATACTCAACAGTTAAAGGCCGATCATCAAACACTGAAGGAATAAACATTTTAGTTTACCCAAAAAGTCACATTTTTAACAGATTCTTTATAAAGGATTTAATATCCATTTATCGAAAAAGGGAGAATTCATTGTCCGAATGGAAGCCTGGAAGAAAGAGATGCATTAATAATTCACAGCGAAATCTCCTGCATGCTATTGTATGGACGGGGAGACTCGCTAGACGACCGGCACTCACTATTCCACTTGGAGCTTTCATTATTTTTTGTAATGAATCGTTTTTGCCAAGTGAATTTTATGACTCAATTATTAATAAAGCTGTATTATATCTGACTCCAGCAGACTGCTGACCTCTAGGTCGGAGAAAGAGCAGGTTAGTATGAAGGGGTTGCATTTAAGGAAAAATTTGCAATGATTTTCTTTACTGTATTCTTTATAATGTGCAATGAAAAAAGAGGTAAGTGGAACACAGAGAGGCTCGGAAGTAAAATGACCTCATTTACACATGAATCGAAGGGAAAGTTTTCTTCATAATCTAATGGTGGCGAAAGATATAAACTTTAAGTCCTTCTGCGCAAAGGAATAAAATGAACTTAACCAAAATCTTCATTTCCTGGAGTCCTCCAGCAGAACTTAATGGGTTAAATCACTTGACCCTCCCTACTCAATATAAAAGAGAAGGTTAATTAGCAGTAAAACAATTAATTAAGCAAAACACCAACAATAAAGTTCACATGTAAGGCAATTAGAGGTACACAGAACCTGTATTTGTAAGTAGCAATTAAAATGATTAAACCCAGGGTAAGATGTGCTGCTGGATTTCATGAAATTAAAATTTTGGTTAAATATCTTAATGCCTTCCTGAAAGTCCTAGGGCAGCGCATAATGGGAATTAAATAACAATGTACAAAAAAAGGGGTGGGAACAATGAAATGACTACTCAATCCACCATGAACGTGCTAACGAAGAAATTTCTCCAGGTTTGATTGTATATAAACCTTTAAAAATGTGGAACTGGAAGATCAAGGGGAACATGTGCCAATTCTACTTAAGATGTAGACATGGAATGAGTTAAGTTGGCTCGAATTGGTAATGACAGGTCATGATGACCATCAAAACTTTAAAAGTTTCTCTGAACCATCTCAGCAGGAAGATCTTACTAGCCATATTGTCTTTCTTAGGGACTCTAAAAATTGGAATACATTTTTTGCATTCTTAAAGGTTTGTGTTTGTGTACAGAATGAAAGGAGTTGTCCTCTACTGGGACAAGTCCTTTTAATTCACTTGTTTTCCCCAGTATAGTATAGTAATAGTTACCTCCCATACAGCACACTCTGTCTGCAACTGTGGCTTGGGGCTCATATGACAGTGTGACATAACCCGAGCCACATGTTCAATTGCCATTGGCTCCTGTCTCCTCGCCTTCGGGGATGTGAGCGGTAACCACAGCACTCACTTACTGTTGATACCTCATTTGGTACGAAATCAGGGAGAAGGAAGCTTGCAGTTACTCGACGTGGGACTCATGGATATCCCACTGTCATGTGAGCCCCAAGTTTTTTTGTTTACTGACAGGGCTAGAATGGCATCAGAACAGAAGCTGAGTACAAAGTCTAATATTTTAACTGGGTAAAATAAGTGGGTTCAGTTTAGAAGGGGTTGTCCTAGTAGTGGACAACCCCGTTAATGTTCTTCTAACATGACACTTATGGAGTTTTTACGGGTATTTATTTTGTGAATTATGAAAGAAGGCTGGAAACCAGACTTCTTGGTTGATATTAGCAGAGGAATTACCTTTAGGAAAGTACCCCTGTATAATTGTAGCAATTTCTTCTACCGTCATGTCTGGATGCAGTGAGTGACAGTTTTGTCATCCAATCTCGGGTAGGAGCATGCCAAACTGTAAGTACGGTGATTGACAGTAAAGCTGAGTTAAACGAGATTTCTTCTCTAGTTTGGAAAAAAGATTGCTTGGGAGAAGCAAATTAATAATCATGTAGTTGTGATACCTTTTAATGGCTAACAAAAATAAAATGAGTTATGGTACAAAGTGAGCTTTGAGACTGCTTACGTCTCTTCATCCGGCATGGTATAAGAAAGTATCTGAAAAAACACAAATATATACACAAAGCATTGAATAATAAACAAACAATGATCTTAGAAAGTGAATCCTTAATTAGATCAGATTGGTAGTATGAATGGTTTGGTGCCTTCATTTCTCTGCAGCAGATTCCAGAGATGTTGTAGTGAGTCCATAAACCCTACTGAAAGATTTAGCCCTTTTTGTAGTTTATCAAAGTCTATAATGGATTTGTATTCCCAGACCCTTTGTTTATTTTGTGATTTGAAGTTGCATTTAAATATGACAACTTTCATACTTTTTATAATGTGTCCTTGACCACAGAAATGTTTGGCCACGGGTAAATGGTTTTTTTGCCTGTAATTGTCTGATAATGAGACCTTATCATTGCTCAGAGTTTCTGTCCTATTTCTCCAACATAGAAACTCTCAATAGTTCATATACTGCATAGAATTAAGTATCCCACGTTAGAAGAGGAACATGTGAATGTCCCGGTAATCGTATAATCCTTCTGTGAGTTGAGGATCTGGTGTTTGGTCAGTATATGAGCACAGGTTTTGCAGATCTTCTCATTGCATGGATAAGTTACTCTTGGTGTATATGAAGGCATTGAACTTTGGATCATAATGTTTCTTAAATTAGTAAATTGCTTTTATCATAGTAAAGGATGGTCTTAAAATATAATTTTTAGCTGGTCATCCTTGCGTAGATTACAGTAAAGTTTCATAGCAGCTTTCGTCAGTGCCTCAAGCTGTGGATTGCACTTCACCACCAGAGGAACACACTTATTTTTCTCTTTTTATCTGTATCAAAATAATTGACTTCTTTAGATCTTTGTAGCCTATCATTTGATCATCAATGAAGGTGGGGGTGGGGATGCCTTGGTTTATAAATGTATTTTTAAGGTGGTTAAGTGTTCATCCTTGTTCTTTGGGCTAAAACCAATACAATTATATCTGAGGAGCTGGCTGTATAGATAGACTTTTTAATGTGTATCGGGGAAAAGCCATCCCATTTACGGTATGTGGGATGGTCAATTGATTTCCAGTACACCGATATCTGGATTGAACTATTTTGAATTCTTTTGATGGTATCCGGGAAGTTGATTTTGGTTTTTCAGTGTTGAGAGTTTCTTTCCAGGGTCATGTTTATGGGTGATGAAATGTATTGAATTCAGCATTGAATTTTAGAAGTTTTTGTTCATTTTCAGTCCAGATTATTAAAGGGAACCTGTCAGGTCTCCTGTGCACCCAGAACCATGAGAAGTGGGTGCATATCTTAAATCTTTGCCTGATAGCCCCAGCATGTAGTAGCATACATAAACCAATCTTTAGAAAAAGATTTTCTAAGGACAGTTAATGAGTTTCCCCGACTAGTCGGCCCTTATGGCCACCCCTGTGGGTGTGATAACTGCTTTACATAGCATTGTCATAGTAATGACTATATTAAGACGCACGTGCGTGTGGCTGTGTATTCCTCACCATTGAGTGTCTGTCTTTAAGCGTATATACCCCCGGCTTCAGAGAGGCTCACAGGCATGATTAGAAGTCACCTGTTCTTTCAGGCTTAGCACTAGTCTAAAGCTGGGTGTATGTATTCCAGCTTCAAAGAGGCATAGTTTGCTTGACCAGAAATGTGGCGACTTTAGACCATGTGCGGTGAGCCTCCCTGAAGCCGGGGGTGCATTCTTGCCGGTGACAGCAATGCTCAAGGGCACGTGACTTATTTAATGATTGGGATGATGATAGCATGCAAAGTACTATTACGCCCACTGGGGCATGATATCATGTTAAGAGGGACGACTAGCCCTAATTAGCATGTCATTAATGACCTTTAGAAATACATTTTCTACTTTTCTTTTACTTGTCCTTTCCGATCCTGTCCTTGTTTCACTGCCATACACATAAGGGTAATGTTAATGTGTTTTGTATGAAGGCCTTCCAACTTATTTTGGCTGTACATTCATCTTGTTCCCCTTAAGATAAGCCTCAATTTAAGGAGTTTGACAGTGACTCACTCATAAAGGACACATCAGCCAAGAACAGCAATTTGATGTATCGGGAGTCAGGAGAAATAGTTGTTGAAAATCGATCAGCTGACCTGTCATTTCGCGATAGCTATCTATTGCATATGAGGGACTTAAGACTTGAGATTCCATAAAACAAGATTTTGCAAATGGATGATAAGTTCATCCATCAAGGTATTGGGATCTTTCTTTCTCCTTGTCTGTAGGAAGCGAACCCGGGCCATTTTAAAAAAGTAATCAACTTAAAAGAGCAAGTTCAGAGATGAGTGACTAGAAGGGTGACCGGTCACCAAACCATGTCCTATAAGAACAATTACAATCTTTTGGAATGTTTAGCTTGCAAAAAGGAAGAGTGGGAATAAACGTAACAGCTGTCTACAAATGTCTCAAGGGCTGTCACACTGTAGAGGGATCAGCTTTATTCTTCAATTGCACAAGGAAAGACTAGAAACAATGGGATGAACTGTTAGAGTTTAAGAAAAGCTGGACAACCCTTTAAGTAACTCAACCCTGTCATTACTGTGCCCCAGTACATCAGTTTTAGTAGACTCATTCCCCAATTCAGTCTTCAAGAGCCACCAACATGCATGTGTTCAGGATTTCACTCATATTGCCCTTGTGTTAATGTAAACTAACTTTTGTGCTCTTCGGTTAATTTAAACTCTTCACCAATTAAATCCCCAATCAATAATAAGCAGGGCAAATAAAATTAAATATGGAGATTTTAATTGTTTCCTTTGTACCTGCGCCACCATTCAAGATGAATAATTTATGAAATATTAAATAAAATGTTAAAAGTGATAGAACATTTAATGAGTTTACTTCACATCTCTATTAATATGCGAGGCGATAAAGCATGGCCGGCCTGCAGGCTCCAGGCTGAAAGGATTACCGTACTTTAAAATGGAAAAAGCCCAATGACCACATTGAGAAGGCATTTACCTGCAGATACAATGAAGCTGCCTTTATCTGTATTGCTTCAAACTGTTTCCTGCTCATTCATCTGTAATAGACATTGTATATTTCCCAACAGATATATGTCCAATCAGTACAATAAAAGAAGTTTAATAAGGTTTAGCCCAAGTTGAATGTGAAGTTCCAAAATTTGCCAAAACATCTAGACAGATATTGCTTCCAGCATTATCCATGGGGGGGCGCTGTTGATGTTAAATGAGTCCACTATACATTAAGCTTTAGTCACAATATTTAGCATATATGATGGGAAAGGTCAAAGCGTATTTATTGACGTTATCCATTGGGAACCATTAACCTGATAGATTTCAACTTGTTAGATGAACCCTTTATAGCAGGGTGGGGAACCTTTTTCTGGCGGGAGCCATTTGGAAACGTCTACCATTTTTCAGGGGCTGCACAAAATTATCAACTTGAAAATCACTCGCTATATTTGGTTAAACAATCAACTCACCACTACTGTGGTGGCTGGGAGGCGAAGGGGGCTTCTCTTTGGTGTGGCTGTGATGTTAGGTGATATTGATCATGTTGCTTTTCCTGCTTTTCAAGGTTTGCTAGGGCTATTGACATCGCGGGAGAGACTGAGAGCATATATTTCACTGGGGAGGCCAAGGCTGGGGCATAGAGTTCACTGGGAATCTGGATTTAAAGGGTAGGCAGTAAGGAAAACGCAGCTGCTAGCCCGAGAACTGCAGTTCCCAGGAATCTGCCCGGGGGCCACAGAAAAGGTTCCCCACCCCTGTTTTATAGAGTAATGCAATCAACTACTTTGTTCAGAACAGAAGAATCCAGTAGTATATATACAGAATAATATAGAGATTTGTGATAGTAATTAGCAATTTATAATTAATGTAGGAATTTGGCTGGCTAGGTAGGATTGAATGATGTGGTTGTCAACAATGGAGAGCAAGAGAGAAGTAACATGAGTCCTTGGGCCAGAAGGTAGGAAGAGAATGGACCCGTAGTCATGTCCCCACCAAGCCTGCCCATTTTAACAATGCTAGGAGCAAATATTAAGGGATTGGCAGTTTGGAAGATAATGGAGCCCCAGGCCATGCCTCTGCCATGCTCCCCTGTTCTAACACTGCATAGAAGCAAATATTACGGGACTGCAGTGTTCAGCACACCTTAGGATGGAGAAGCTGAAGGTCACGAAGAGCTGGTAACTATATCGGGTCTTTTTCTATTTCAGTGTCCTGATATTGCTTTTACCTGTACAGGATTCAGGTATTAATATCATGGAACTTTATGTTTGAGTTGTAAATAGATTGATGGATAATCACCAATTTTTACCTGTGACTTGTAGCATCTTTTATCTACTTTAAATTGAGTGTACATCTGTAGGATCAATAACATTTACATAATGCCATTAATTCCATAGTTCTTCACATACATTCGCAACAAACTATCCCCATTGGGGCTCTCAATCTAAATATCCAATCAGTCTTTGGAGTGTGGGAGGAGACCCAGCAAACACAGGAAGAACATACAAACTGCTTGCAGATGTCACCCTTGGTGGGAATTGAACCGAGGACCTCAGCACTGCAATGCTGCAGTGCTAACCACTGAGCCACCATGCCACCTGTTACTGTATTAATATCAATATCACTATATACTATATCTGTATACAGTTTGGATATGTGTCTGTGATATATGCCCCCTTACTGTATGCTTTGAACCTTTTCCCATTGATAATTCTCATAGGGTTGTAAAGTTTTTGCTCATAATCCTGAATATTTTGTCTCTATTGTTAGGGGACAATAACTTAAACTAGGGTTTTTTTCTTGCATAGGGAATGTCAGGGTTTCCTAGGGTTGGTCCACAGTGAGTGAGGTGGCAATCTTAGACTCCATTCACACTGTGCGTTTTTGATGCATGCATTTTTTGCAGTAATTTGCAGCGCCCCAGAGCATCCCAGCAAAGTCAATGGGTTTCCACATTTGCCAATAAGACACGTTTTGTGATGATCTGTTTTTAGGCTCAAAGATGTATCCTCACGAAGAAGAAGCTCGTCAATTTGTGTGGCGTTTTTCTGATCCAATTTTCCCATTGACTCCATTCATTGTCTATGAGCTGAAAAAATACATGGATTAAAAATGCACTGTGTGAATAGGTGATGTGTTTTTTGAAAAAACTGACCCTTTTTGCAGCAGAAAAGCGGATCCTGAAAAAACGCATCAAAAACAGTGTGTGTGAATGTAGCCTTACTGTTATGTATGGATAGCAGCTCACACAGAAAATAGGTAACATCTGAAAAAAATGCAACTGATCCTTCCAGTTCCTGTACAGACTAGAGATCCTGACCCGGCAGTCCCTAATGGTTCCTTTATGAGCTGGGATAGCCCTGACCACCAACTAAACATTGGAAACAAACCAATTCTGCCTGATCAACCATTGAGTGTTCCCATTCCTCCTAAAGAAACGGAAGTTAATTGGACTGACAAATGAGTAAATAAATACACTTGTTATTATAATAGAACTAAAGCAAGGATAACAGAAATAAAAGCCCTGAAGAAAATGTGCATCAGCTGTGGATCGGAGAATAGAGAAGCCGACCACAGAGCAGGGGCTCATGGGTCCAAATTCAGATGCATGACACTAGGGTGACTTATTGAGGGAGCTAACCTTCATGGTCAGGCAGGGCTAGCAATAGAACACATTGCGTATGGATATTTACACCTTTGCTCATTGCTTAACCATATTAGTTGTCTGGTACAGTGGTGGATATTTTTTACAACCACCTATTCCATTTTTTAACTTTAGGAACTTAAGTATTTTTTTTTCTTTTAATCTAATATATAAAGTTGAGTGTATGTACTGTATGTATGTGTTTGTGTGTATGTATCAAGCCTCGTTCATTCCACACAGTTCCGCCCACTCCACATAGCCCTGCCCACCCCACATAGCCATATTCATTCTACTTAGCCACGCCTACTTCACATATGACTGCCCACTCCAGATAACCACTCCCACTCTGCATAATATGACCACTCCACATAGCCACACCCACTCCACATAGCCATGCCCCTAAAGTTTGTGGCTATCTTTATAGTGTAATGCAGCCTTATAGCCCTCCATATATCATAATGCAGCTTCATATCCTACCATATCTAATATATAAAGCTGAGTATATGTCTGCATGTGTGTGTGTATGTATGTGTGTATGTCACAATAGAATGAATCAAATGCAAATCCACGCGGAAAACTCAGGAGACACAAATATCACACAAATACAGTGAGAAGACTCTGAAGGTGTAGGTGCATTCTATTGTGACATCACTGTTTTGTTCTACACATAAGAACAGTTAGAACAGTTAGTTATTATGCCCAGGCAATGTTTTGACACTGTAAGGGTATGTGCGCACTGGTCGGGTTAGGGCCGGATTAGGTGTGTAAACCGCCGGTCGGTTTACATAAATTTCATATAAATTTATGTTAATCCAAACCGGCGTTTGGATTAACATTGAAACCTATGTAAACCGACACCCGCTGTGCACACAGCGGCGGTTTACACATGCTCATCCGTTGCTAACCCGCTGGGTTCCCAGCGGGTTAGCAAAGAATGAGCTTGTTCTATAATCCGGCCGGTTCTGCAGCGGCTGCAAGCAGAATCATGTACTGCTTCCAGCCGCCGCAACACCGCCGCCGCTAACCCGCCCGTCACCCGCCCGTCTCCCGCCGCACATACCCGACAGGAAGCCGGTGGACGGCTCCGGAGCTTCCTGTCGGGTCCCGCCCAGCCGCCGCCGCCACAAACCCGCCCACCGTGCGCACATACCCTTAATCACCGAAAAGCGTAATAATGGTCACTGCAAGGAACTGGAGTGTATCTACATGTAGGTTATTTCAACACTGTAAATCTAATATATAAGGCTTAATGTATGTGTATATAATTGTATCATAGCTCCACCCTTTCTGGTAGCCCCACCCTTTCATACCCCGCCCCTCCACATAGCCATACCCCCGGGACTATGCGGAGAGGTGGAGTTATGAAGGAGTGGGGCTATGTGAAGTGGGCAGGGCTATAAAGGGGCAGGGCTACCAGGCTATATTATGACCAAATATGGCCATTACCATATAGGAGCATTATGACCATATATTGGGCATTACCCCTGGGCAAGGCTGGGCTCTACAGCTTGTTGATAGTTATGAAGGTTAATTTTTGTTTAGGGTATTTCTTGATGTAATACATTGCAGGCACTATGTGTGTAGACACATTGAAACCATGGCACAGCATGTCAGTAATCCACATCCACCCTACCAGGATCCCTGCCCTATTTTACAGTGCCTTCAAATCATCATGCTGAACAGATTTTCCTGAGGTTGGACACTGAGGAGCCAGACCTATCCTCATATATTGATGCACTGCTGCACCTCATAAAATCATATAAATCTAAAATACACACTTTAGAAGAGTCTTTTCACCATAGGGTCACTAGCACTCCCTGGACTACTTCCTTCCAGGGCAAGCTCTGAGACTAGTATCACTTATCGGCATTCACCCAAGTAACTAGTTACATACAAAATGTCATCCCGAAAATTCTAAAAATAATATGCATGTAATCTCTAGACAGGTATCATTGAGTTTGAATGCAGGGACCCTCATAGGTTTACTATCATCTTCTTAGTACTCTTAAGGGCCCCGTCACACGTGGCGACGGGGCTGGAGATGTCGGCGGCGAATGGCGGGGGCGCGCACTCTCTTGCCGCCCCCGCCAGCGTCGCCGTCCCCCGTTTAGACGGGGCGACTCTTTCAGTCCCGCGCTGGCGACCTGTCGCGTGGCATCGCCGACGGGGTGTCTGACAACCCCGGCGGCGATGCAGGACAATGGGAGCCTATGGCTCCCATCGCCTGACAGGTCGCCAGCACCCGGTTGCATGGGGCGATGTGTGCACATCGCCCCATGATGGTCGCCTGGTTTCACAGCACTGCTGTGAAGCCAGGCGACCGGATGGGACCGGCGACATCGCCCCTTTACATGTGGCGACGTGGGGGTGATGATGCCGGCAATAGGCCACGCCCCCACGTCGCCTCATGAATGGACGGCGATATCGCCCCATGTAATGGGGCCCTAGGTTCCTCTTCCATGAAACTATGAAGATTATTTTCCTTCCACTTGAATTTCTCTTGATTAGCAATGGTGTGACCAAGACATTGTTGTTCGAATCGTCATGCTCCATTGTCGTAACTTATTTATGAATTTTTCATATTATTATTAAAAAAATTGACCTTTTTGCTTGACAACCAGAGTGTACGGTGTTTATATCTGAGACTAGAGACTAGGTTCACAGAGCCTGTTCACTGGCGCCTTGAGTGGTGTGCACAACATTATCTAGTTTCCTACAAACAGGAAACAAGATGGCTTTCAAAGGTTCAACATCGGCCAACTTACTAAGGGGCACAATACAGCCTCCAGTGGTGAGGAATTGCAACACAATTTAGCAAAGTGAAAAAATAGCAGCCACTAGTGGTAAATCCACGTAAATACAACAGAATCCTTACAGTTGTTTACAAGCACTTTACTGTTCCTACATATAAGAAGACAAGATAACCCCTTTAATAATGTTTACAGTTTGAATTGTGAAATTTCTACCTGATTCCTATATATATGTATTGAATAATTTTTATACATAGCTTGGGAGAATTCTCATCTCTGGGAGCGTTAAAACAAGAGAAGAACGAATCTCCTGAAACTTGATTCAGGCAGAGTTTCATCTATTTTATAAGTCAGAAGGTTATATGTGATTATATCGAGCAAAACAATTACAAAATTATAATAGAAATAAAGTTCATCGATGTCTTTGAGGGCAGCGCATTGCTGAGCACATTGTAAAACACAATAAACATTTTTTTCTATGTGTCACTATTTAGGGTAATGACAAGATTATGAAGGATAGTCCTTTTCATTATACAGTATATTCTAGTATTTACATTCTAATTAGTAAGCATTGTAATTATTCGGCATTGTATGTTATATGCACCAGAATATGTCATTATTGGCTTTAAAGTTTTATGAATTGATAAGATAAATAAATAAGCAAAAATATACTATGAAAGACATATAAAATATTTTTCAGACTTTAAGATGCACTGGACTATAAGACGCACCCAGATTTTAGAGGAGGAAAATAGGGAAAAAATTAAGTAAAAATGTGGTTATAATTAACTGTTATGGGGGATCTGTTGCTGACACTGTTATGGGGGTAATATACCTATCTCTGGCCCCTTCCAGGTAATATATAGCCTCCCATCTTGGTATATAGACTCCCATCCTGGTATTTAGCCCCCATCCTGATATATAGCCTGCCATCCTGGTATATAGCCTCCCATCCTGGTATATAGCCTCCTTTCCTAGTGTATAGCCCCCCATCCTAGGATATTGCCTCCCATCCTGGTATATAGCCCTCATCCTGGTATATAGCCACCCATTCTGAATATAGACTCCCATCCCGGTAAATAGCCTTCTATTCTGGTATATAGCCTCCCATCCTGGTATATAACCTCTCATCCTGGATATGGACCCACATTCTGATATATAGCCACCGAACCTGGTATATAGCCCCCCATCCTGTTATGTAGCCTCCCATCCTGGTATATAGACCCCTATCCTGGGATAAAGCACCTTCATCCTGGGATATCGCACTCCCAACCTGGGATATAGCACCCCTCATCCACGGATATTGAGCCTCCCCCACCACTGTATCTAGCCCCCCCCCCCCCTGTTGCCACACACATTAAAATAATAAATAGTGTAACATACCTGTCCGGTGCTCCCCTTCGCCTCTCCCTCTGCAGCATCAATCCTTCCTTTGTGCCAGCAACAGGGGGGCCATATACAGGATAGAGGGATGGCAGTACACTTAGTCTACTGTAATATGCACCTCCCCGCCACCGCTCAACACCAGCTTCAGTATTGAGAGATGATGGACAGCAGAACGCAGTGAATACTACAGTAGGCTGTCGAGCCTATGTGTGACCTCCAGCTGCTTCTGTAGCCCGTGTCAGCCTCCTCCAGTCACTCCAGAGCCACCCCCCTCCAGCAAAGTACAGCACAGCCCCACAGCCCCATATATTTGAACCATAAGATACACCACCCACTTTCCCCCACAATTTGGGACAAAAATGTGCGTGTTAAGGTCCGAAAAATATGTTATTAAGTTCAACTACTCCAAGGAATTTTCCAGGCAAAACTGATACAGTGGCATGCAAAGGTTTGGGCGCTCCTGGTCAAAATTACTGTTATTGTGAACAGTTAAGCAAGTTGAAGATACTTGTAAAATGATCTCAAAAAGACATAAAGTTCAAGATGACACATTCCCTTTGAATTTTTCGCAACACATAAGAATTTTTTATTATTAACATTTTAAAAATTACAAAAAAGGAAAATAGGCCAATGCAAAAGTTTGAGCTCCCTTGGAGATGTGTGTGCTCAGATAACTTTGACCAAGGTTTCAGACCTTGTTGAGACTGTTGGGGTTACGGCTTGTTCACTATCACCGTTAAGAAAAGCCATGTGATGCAAATTTTGCAGCTTTATAAAAACCCAGGATACTCTAACCTTGTGCCAAAAACAGCAGCCATGGGTTCTTCTAGGCAGCTGCCTAGCACTCTGAAAATTAAAATGGATGAGGCCCAAAAAGCAGGGGAAGGCTATTGGAAAATTGTAAAGCATTTTCAAGTTGCTCTTTCCTTAGTTCAAAACATAATTAAGAAATTTCAGTTAATGGGAACTGGAGGTGAAGATAAGGTCTGGAAGACCAAGCTAAATTTCACTGAGAGATGCTCATAGGATTGCTAGAAAGGCAAATCAGAATTCCTGCTTGACTGCAAAAGACCTTCAAAAAGATTTAGCAGGCTCTGGAGCTGTGCTAAATTGTTCTACTATTCAGAGACACCTGCACAAATATGACCTTCATTGAAGAGTCATCAGAAGAAAACGTCTTCTGCCTTATCACTATATAATTCAGTGTCAGAAGTATAAAAAAAAAATCTAAACAAGCCTGATGCATTTACGAAACAAGATCTGTGAATTGATAAGGTTAAAATAGAACTTTTGGCCACAAAGATCAGAGGTATGTGTGGAAAAAAGGGCCAGAATTCCAGGAAAAGAACATCTTGCCAACCATTAAGCATAGGGGCGGATCAATCATGCTTTGGAGCTGTGCCATTAGCACAGGGAAGATTTCACAGGTAGAGGCAAAAATGAAAAAAATGTAATGAAATATCAACAAATTCATAGCCGAGCTTTCTTTTTTAAGCTGCCCACTAAAAAGGAGGACTTCACCGTAAAAGTTTGCTGAGGGAATTAAGACCATATTCCTATTAGGTAGAGAAAAACAAAAAGATTTACAGGTCCAGAGACAATGCTGGTTGCCCTTGGCTGCCGAACAGAGTCCAGCAAACCTCTTCCTACCGGTGACATCCCCGACACCATTTACAATTTTTATGCCTGGTAATCAAAAGAGGTGCAAATATAAAAAAGAAAAGATAACCAGCTCATTCCTCTGCTGAGTGCCTGGGTCCAGACTCCACGATATTAAGAATCCAAGTGCAATACAAAGATGGCAGATGATCAAGCACTTCCAAAAAACTATTATTTAGTTCAACTATTAAAACATATTAAACAAAGAAGAAGAAAAAATTTCCTTAGAAAATATTGTTATGGTTGGCGCAACATTACGAGGTGACACTTCTTAGCCATAACCTCCTTACTGTTAACTCAAAACACCGCATCAACCATATCAGTCTTTATATATATATATATATATATATATATATATATATACTAGATGGCAGCCCGATTCTAAAGAATCGGGTAGTCTAGAATCCATATATAGTTTATTTAGTAATAGTTAGGGGAGTGCGGTGAAATTAATTGTGTGTATAGAGGTGGCTCAGTGGTTAGCACTGCGCGGTGGCTCAGTGGGTAGCACTGCGCGGTGGCTCAGTGGTTAGCACTGCGCGGTGGCTCAGTGGTTAGTACTGCGTGCGGTGGCTCAGTGGTTAGCAGTGAGTGCGGTGGCTCAGTGGTTAGCAGTGAGTGCGGTGGCGCAGTGGTTAGCAGTGAGTGCGGTGGCTCAGTGGTTAGCAGTGAGTGCTGTGGCTCAGTGGTTAGCAGTGAGTGCGGTGGCTCAGTGGTTAGCAGTGAGTGCGGTGGCTCAGTGGTTAGCAGTGAGAGCAGTGGCTCAGTGGTTAGCAGTGAGTGGGGTGGCTCAGTGGTTAGCAGTGAGTGCTGTGAGATTGGTCAGCGCAGCGGCGTGGGCAGAGTGGTCAGCGCAGCGCCATGGGCAGAGTGGTCAGTGCAGCGCCGTGGGCAGAGTGGTCAGTGCAGCGCTGTGGGCAGAGTGGTCAGCGCAGCGCCGTGGGCAGAGTGGTCAGCGCAGCGCCGTGGGCAGAGTGGTAAGCACACACATACACTCCGCTATACTTACCACCGACCCTGCGTCTTCCCCGCCGCCTGGATCCTGAGTCCGCCCCCGGACGACTGGATCCAATATGTTGTCCGGGTAGTTTTGCGAGACATCTTGGACGCTATATTGGATCCAGTAGTTTGGGGGCAGCGACATGTCGACTGGGGATCCAGGCAGCGGACGCAGGGCCGGTGGTAAGTATAGCGGAGTGTGTGTGTGTGTATGTGTGTGTGTGTACAAAGTTGAGGGAAGTGTGGACAAAGTGACGGAAGTGCGTACATACACACATATACACACATACTGTACATTGCATATGGAGGGGTGAGGAGAGCGGAGGCTGGAGGGCAGAGGACAGGGAGAGGAGAGCGGAGGCTGGAGGGCACAGGAGGGCGGAGGCTGGAGGCTGGAGGGCAGAGGACAGGGAGAGTAGAGCGGAGGCTGGAGGGCAAAGGACAGGGAGAAGCGAGTGGAGGCTGGAGGGCGGAGGAGAGGGAGAGGAGAGCGGAAGGTGGAGGGTAGAGGAGAGGGAGAGGAGAGCGGAAGCTGGAGGGCAGAGGACAGGGAGAGGAGAGCGGAGGCTGGAGGGCAGAGGACAGGGAGAGGAGAGCGGAGGCTGTAGGGCAGAGGAGAGCAGAGGCTGGAGGGCAGAGGACAGGGAGAGGAGTGCGGAGGCTGGAGGGCAGAGGACAGGGAGAGGAGAGTGGAGTCTGGAGGGCAGAGGAGAGCAGAGGCTGGAGGCTGGAGGGCAGAGGACAGGGAGAGGAGAGCGGAGGCTGGAGGGCAGAGGAGGTCGGAGGCAGGAGGGCGGAGGCTGGAGGGCAAAGGACAGGGAGAGGAGAGCGGAGGCTGGAGGGCAGAGGACAGGGAGAGGAGAGCGGAGGCTGGAGGGCAGAGGACAGGAAGAGGAGAGAGGAGGCTGGAGGGCAGAGGACAGGGAGAGGAGAGCGGAGGCTGGAGGGCAGAGGACAGGGAGAGGAGAGCGGAGGCTGGAGGGCAGAGGACAGAGGGAGAGGAGAGCGAAGGCTGGAAGGCAGAGGACAGGGAGAGGGGAGCGGAGGCTGGAGGGCAGAGGACAGGGAGAGCAGAGCGGAGGCTGGAGGGTGGAGGCTGGAGGGCAGAGGACAGGGAGAGGAGAGTGGAGGCTGGAGGGCAGAGGAGAGCGGAGGCTGGAGGGCAGAGGACAGGGAGAGGAGAGCAGAGGCTGGAGGGCAGAGGAGGGCGGAGGCTGGAGGGCGGAGGCTGGAGGGCAGAGGACAGGGAGAGGAGAGCAGAGGCTGGAGGGCAGAGGACAGGGAGAGGAGAGCGGAGGGTGGAGGGCAGAGGACAGAGAGAGGAGAGCGGAGGCTGGAGGACAGGGAGAGGAGAGCGGAGGCTGGAGGTCAGGGGAGAGCGGAGGCTGGAGGCTGGAGGGCAGAGGACAGGGAGAGGAGAGTGGAGGCTGGAGGGCAGAGGAGAGCAGAGGCTGGAGGCTGGAGGGCAGAGGACAGGGAGAGGAGAGCGAAGGCTGGAGGGCAGAGGAGGTCGGAGGCAGGAGGGCGGAGGCTGGAGGGCAAAGGACAGGGAGAGGAGAGCGGAGGCTGGAGGGCAGAGGACAGGGAGAGGAGAGCGGAGGCTGGAGGGCAGAGGACAGGGAGAGGGGAGCGGAGGCTGGAGGGCAGAGGACAGGGAGAGCAGAGCGGAGGCTGGAGGTGGAGGCTGGAGGGCAGAGGACAGGGAGAGGAGAGTGGAGGCTGGAGGGCAGAGGAGAGCGGAGGCTGGAGGGCAGAGGACAGGGAGAGGAGAGCAGAGGCTGGAGGGCAGAGGAGGGCGGAGGCTGGAGGGCGGAGGCTGGAGGGCAGAGGACAGGGAGAGGAGAGCAGAGGCTGGAGGGCAGAGGACAGGGAGAGGAGAGCGGAGGGTGGAGGGCAGAGGACAGGGAGAGGAGAGCGGAGGCTGGAGGGCAGAGGAGGTCGGAGGCAGGAGGGCGGAGGCTGGAGGGCAAAGGACAGGGAGAGGAGAGCGGAGGCTGGAGGGCAGAGGACAGGGAGAGGAGAGCGGAGGCTAGAGGGCAGAGGACAGGAAGAGGAGAGAGGAGGCTGGAGGGCAGAGGACAGGGAGAGGAGAGCGGAGGCTGGAGGGCAGAGGACAGGGAGAGGAGAGCGGAGGCTGGAGGGCAGAGGACAGGAAGAGGAGAGGGGAGGCTGGAGGGTGGAGGCTGGAGGGCAGAGGAGGGCAGAGGCTGGAGGGCAGAGGACAGGAAGGGGAGAGGAGGCTGGAGGGTGGAGGCTGGAGGGCAGAGGAGGGCGGAGGCTGGAGGGCAGAGGACAGGGAGAGTAGAGCGGAGGCTGGAGGGCAGAGGACAGGGAGAAGCGAGTGGAGGCTGGAGGGCAGAGGACTGGGAGAGGAGAGCGGAGGCAGGAGGGCAGAGGACTGGGAGAGGAGAGCGGAGGCAGGAGGGCAGAGGACTGGGAGAGGAGGCTGGAGGGCAGAGGCCAGGGCAGAGGAGGCTGGAGGGCAGAGGGCAGGGCACAGGAGGCTGGAGGGCAGAGGCCAGGGAGAGCAGAGCGGAGGCTGGAGGGTGGAGGCTGGAGGGCAGAGGACAGGGAGAGGAGAGTGGAGGCTGGAGGGCAGAGGAGAGCGGAGGCTGGAGGGCAGAGGACAGGGAGAGGAGAGCAGAGGCTGGAGGGCAGAGGAGGGCGGAGGCTGGAGGGCGGAGGCTGGAGGGCAGAGGACAGGGAGAGGAGAGCAGACGCTGGAGAGCAGAGGACAGGGAGAGGAGAGCGGAGGGTGGAGGGCAGAGGACAGGGAGAGGAGAGCGGAGGCTGGAGGACAGGGAGAGGAGAGCGGAGGCTGGAGGTCAGAGGAGAGCGGAGGCTGGAGGCTGGAGGGCAGAGGACAGGGAGAGGAGAGTGGAGGCTGGAGGGCAGAGGAGAGCAGAGGCTGGAGGCTGGAGGGCAGAGGACAGGGATAGGAGAGCGGAGGCTGGAGGGCAGAGGAGGTCGGAGGCAGGAGGGCGGAGGCTGGAGGGCAAAGGACAGGGAGAGGAGAGCGGAGGCTGGAGGGCAGAGGACAGGGAGAGGAGAGCGGAGGCTGGAGGGCAGAGGACAGGAAGAGGAGAGAGGAGGCTGGAGGGCAGAGGACAGGGAGAGGAGAGCGGAGGCTGGAGGGCAGAGGACAGGGAGAGGAGAGCGGAGGCTGGAGGGCAGAGGACAGGAAGAGGAGAGAGGAGGCTGGAGGGTGGAGGCTGGAGGGCAGAGGAGGGCAGAGGCTGGAGGGCAGAGGACAGGAAGAGGAGAGAGGAGGCTGGAGGGTGGAGGCTGGAGGGCAGAGGAGGGCGGAGGCTGGAGGGCAGAGGACAGGGAGAGTAGAGCGGAGGCTGGAGGGCAGAGGACAGGGAGAAGCGAGTGGAGGCTGGAGGGCAGAGGACTGGGAGAGGAGAGCGGAGGCAGGAGGGCAGAGGACTGGGAGAGGAGAGCGGAGGCAGGAGGGCAGAGGACTGGGAGAGGAGGCTGGAGGGCAGAGGCCAGGGCAGAGGAGGCTGGAGGGCAGAGGGCAGGGCACAGGAGGCTGGAGGGCAGAGGCCAGGGCAGAGGAGGCTGGAGGGCAGAGGCCAGGGCAGAGGAGGCTGGAGGGCAGAGGCCAGGGCAGAGGGGAGGGCAGAGGAGGCTGGAGGGCAGAGGCCAGGGCACAGGAGGCTGGAGGGCAGAGGGCAAGACAGAGGAGGCTGGAGGGCAGAGGCCAGGGCAGAGGAGGCTGGAGGGCAGAGGCCAGGGCAGAGGAGGCTGGAGGGCAGAGGCGGGGCAGAGGAGGCTGTAGGTCAGAGGGCAGGGCAGAGGAGGCTGGAGGCAGAGGCCAGGGCAGAGGAGGCTGAAGGGCAGAGGCCAGGGCAGAGGGGAGGGCAGAGGAGGCTGGAGGGCAGAGGCCAGGGCAGAGGAGGCTGGAGGGCAGAGGCCAGGGCAGAGTAGGCTGGAGGGCAGAGGCCAGGGCAGAGGAGGCTGGAGGGCAAAGGCCAGGGCAGAGGAGGCTAGAGGGCAGGGCAGAGGAGGCTGGAGGGCAGAGGCCAGGGCAGAGGAGGCTGGAGGGCAGAGGCCAGGGCAGAGGAGGCTGGAGGGCAGAGGAGGCTGTAGGTCAGAGGGCAGGGCAGAGGAGGCTGGAGGGCAGAGGCCAGGGCAGAGGAGGCTGAAGGGCAGAGGCCAGGGCAGAGGGGAGGGCAGAGGAGGCTGGAGGGCAGAGGCCAGGGCAGAGGAGGCTGGAGGGCAGAGGCCAGGGCAGAGGAGGCTGGAGGGCAGAGGGCAGGGCAGAGGAGACTGTAGGTCAGAGGGCAGGGCAGAGGAGGCTGGAGGGCAGAGGCCAGGGCAGAGGAGGCTGGAGGGCAGAGGCCAGGGCAGAGGGGAGGGCAGAGGAGGCTGGAGGGCAGAGGCCAGGGCAGAGGGCAGGGCAGAGGAGGCTGGAGGGCAGAGGCCAGGGCAGAGGAGGCTGGAGGGCATAGGCCAGGACAGAGGAGGCTGGAGGGCAGAGGCCAGAGCAGAGGAGGCTGGAGGGCAGAGGCCAGGGCAGAGGAGGCTGGAGGGCAGAGGCCAGGGCAGAGGAGGCTGGAGGGCAGAGGCCAGGGCAGAGGAGGCTGGAGGGCAGAGGCCAGGGCAGAGGAGGCTGGAGGGCAGAGGCAGCTGGAGCCGGTAGGGCAGAGGCTGCGGAGCCGGCAGGGCAGACTCACCGCGGGCCGGCCATCAGATGTACTGTAGCAGGAGAGGAGGGGCGGCCAGAGCTGCAGGAGAGGAATTCCCGCCCTCCCTCCTCTCCAGGCGCGCGGCAGGGAGCACGGGTACCCCCAGGGCTTATGTGGCCCCCCGAGGTGGCGGGCAATGGGCCCCCCCTGCTCCCCCCGGTATGCAGGCTAGTGTCTGGAGGGCAGAGGGTGGAGGGGAGTGGCTGGAGGGCACACGGAACTTCCGAGGTCGGAACGTTCCTGTGCCGCTGCCTGTAGCAGAGGGGCCCTGCACTGGCTGACGTCACCAGCCCCTGGGCGAAGTCCGTCATGGAAGTGGCCTTCGCCTTTTCAGGAAGTGGCCTTCGGGTTTTATATATAAGATATATATGTATAATAATAATAAAACTTTATTTGTATAGCGGCAACATATTCCGCAGCGCTTTACAGTACAACGGTACATATAAGAAAAATATACGATACAGAAAGGTAATGCAGAACAGTAGTTACATACAATAAAGATAGAATCATCTTAGGAAATACAATAAAAAGGCAAAAAATGAAGGTGACCCTGCTCGAAGGAGCTTACAATCTAAGACGGGATGGTAACACAAATTAAAGGGGATTATAACAATGAATATCTTATGTTTAGGTGACTACTGTTAGGGAGAAGGATAGGCCGCCCTGAAGAGGTGTGTTTTTAGGGAGCATCTGAAGCTATGCAAGTTGTGGATGGTCCTAATTTCTTGGGGTAGAGCATTCCAGAGGTTTAGTGCAGCTCGAGAGAGAAGTCTTAGAGTCGGGAATGGGAGGTTCGGATTAATGCCGATGTTAGTCTGAGGTCACGTTGAGAGCGAAGGGGACGGGTGGGGTGGTAGACAGAGATGAGGGTGGAGAGGTAAGGAGGTGCCGCACCATGAATAGCTTTGTGGGTGACAACGATCAATTTGAATTGGATTCTATAGTGCATGGGTAGCCAGTGCAGTGACTGGCACAGAGCAGAAACATCTGAGTAACGGTTTGCTAGATAGGTGATCCTGGCTGCTACATTGAGGATAGACTGGAGAGGGGAAAGCTTACTGCGTGGGGCCAGCTAATAAAGAATTACAGTAGTCAAGGCGGGAATGAATCAGGGCCACGGTGAGGGTTTTAGTTGTTTCCATAGTAAGGAAAGGGCAACTTCTGGAGATATTTTTCAGGTGCAAGCGACAGGAGTGGGTGAGAGATTGTATATATGGGGTAAAGGAGAGATCAGCGTCCAACATAACACCCAGACAGCAAGTCTGCTGACTGGGCGTTATCGTGGTGCCGCACACCGAGAGAGAGATGTCAGGTTTTGGAAGGTTGGGAGCAGAAGAAGTTCAGTTTTGGAAAGGTTGAGTTTCAGATAGAGAGCGGACATGATATTGGAGACTGCGGTTAGACAGTCATTGGTGTTCTTTAATACCGCAGGGGTAAGGTCAGGGGAGGAAGTGTATAGTTGTGTGTCATCAGCATAAAGATGGTACTGGAAGCCAAATATGCTGATGGTCTGTCTGATCGAGGCTGTGTAGAGAGAGAAGAGAAAAGGGCCAAGGACTGAGCCCTGAGGGACCCCAATAGTGAGGGGAAGAGTGTCCTTTGTGCCTATTTGTGTCCTTTGCTCAATTTAGATATGAATTTAGTGGATAGGACTTGTGAGATGTAGGGAGCCGTGTAGTAGCTCACAAGCTTAAGTGTTTTGGACCAAAAGACAAACCAATACCCCTCAATTTGTTGTATGTTAAAAACTAAATTTCCACAATTTCAGCACCTGTCATTGGGTTTTTTTGCACTCTTTTTCTTGCTGTGTGTGGCTGGGCCATATGGGTGCGGTTGTTCCAACAGGTAGTAGTGTTGAATGCCATAACAGCCCGCCTTCTGAGATAGGGGACAATGTAAGAGGCTGGGCATGCATTGTGCAACCTGTGTGAACAGCCCCCTATATGAATTCCATTCTGTTTGCAGGATAACCTGTGGTCACTCCCTCTGTGAGAAAGGAGGTTGCTAGTGATTGGGGCTGGTGTTCTGCATTCATGATGCCTTCAGTTATAACCTGGGCAAAGCTGCAGACAGCACTGAGTGTAATGATCTCCAGCCCTGAATCTGCTGGGGTACGAAAAGTAATTTTCTATTTGTGTCCTTTGCTCAATTTAGATATGAATTTAGTGGATAGGACTTGTGACATGTGGGGAGCCGTGTAGTGGCTCACAAGCTTAAGTGTTTTGGACCAAAAGACAAACCAATACCCCACAATTTGTTGTATTTTTGAACAACTTTTCTTCACTTTTAGTGTACTTTCGCAGTGTATATATAGATACACTGCGAAAGTACTCGCATTTCAATTTGACTCGCTATACTCGCAATGGGTAGCGAATACCGGGACCTACTCGTTGCGAGTATAGCGAGTCCGATTACTTCAGTACTCGCTCATCCCTACCTGTGAAGGTACCGTTACACACCGCTACTGAGTGCAGTAACAGGTAGCCACCGCACATGCACACGCGCGTTTTTAACGGTGGATACCGATCGCCGATGCCACATATAGACGCCACCACAACGTGCTCCACTGAAGGAATTTTTGTTTCCCGGAAGTGCCGACGGGTGCTGCGGCTTACTCCCTGTTGAATACCTTCCCCGCTTTACACGCCGCTACAACGAAGGAATATGGGCATACATCTTTCGCGCCGCAAGTACATAGGCGTGACAGAGTTGTGTATTTCGTGACGCTAATACGCTGATTGGACAACGCAATAGCGTCATGATTGGCCAGCCTGCGCAGGAAGGCTGGCTAATACATGACGCCATTGCAATTGTGGAGCGTGACTGGACAGCTCTTTAAATATGGCGCCCTGTGAAGGGACAGCCAATCGTAACACAGGAGCCCCCACCAATGATCGCTGATGGGGCGCGGTATTCATGCGCCTGTGACACACCCCTGGGAATTCGTAGGCAAAGCAAATACCTTGCCTGTGCCCCGATTATACGCCACCACCATAGGAATTGTGCCTTCCTGTTTTTGAGCACGGCTCAGAGACAGGTATCCAAAGGAACTGCAGGACACAGGAAGGAATTTCCTGATTTAGACGCCACTATTTCATAGTGATTTCATGGCAACAGGCACAATTGTCCCCAGTGCCTGGCGGTTTCTTTCTGTGACGGTGTGTAAAGGGGCCCTGATACCTTCAAATGATAAGGGACACGTGCTGCTCCCTCAAGTTTGTAAAACAAGTGTAAAAAATTGTCTTCTGTGACTCAAATCCTCAGTATGTCTTTGTATCCTACTCATTTTTATTGAAATTAATTTATATGGATATCAACTGGGGTAAATTTACCAGGTAGGACACTGTGCAGGATTGAGCCCTAGCAAGTTTATTGACCCAACATATGCCAAAAAAATAATGGTTGGATTTCGTAGATTCTGAAGTTTTTTAGATCTCTTTCTCACCATCATTTTTAAGGTTGATCAAGATATTTTGAGGGATAGCATTTGGAGTGAATTCTAGGACCTTAAGCAGGTGGAGCCACAATTATCATCGGGCAATGTATCTTAAGATAAACAACTCTTTAAGTTTGAAAACCCTGACAGCTGGATCAACACCTATAAATTGTTTATATGGCTACATTTGTCTTGATGTATTCTGTTTCACGGTCTCAAAGATGGGTGCCTAAATTACCTACAAAATAAAAAAAATCCTGTTGAGTTAGCTCCATTCTTTGCAAAATGTTTTATGTTATACACATAAGTATTTCAAAATGGGTAAAAGGGGTGAAAAAACTTTTCAAAAAGCTGCACCTGTACCCTACTGGTTCCTGTACAGACTAGGAACCCTAGCGGCACCACCCATAATGACTCCTGTACAGGCTGGACTATACCTGGTTGCAACACCAGAAACCCAAAAGTTAGACCAGTCTGCCTAAAAGGCTTTTGAGTTGTTCCTCTTACCTCCTGAGAACCCATAAGGGAGGTCACTATGCACTATAAACTAACAGGTAAAGCATGCAGAGATATGCAGAGACCAACAGTGAGGACACATAAAATGTATGTACAAGTAGAAAAGGTAAAATAGAAAATGCAAGCTAGGGTAGCCTCCTAAAAATCTAACAGCAAACAAGAGAAAGATGAAGGTAAAATATATGATAAAGCACAGAGAAAATACTACACTGGTCATTGTCTAACAGGAACTAATCCCTAGCAGTGGGGCTAGAACTTTTTAGCAGAATCCACATAAAACTATAGTCAGCTAAGAAGGTTTTATAAGATGGGTATAAATAGCCCCACCCGAAATGTGATAGGACAGAGAAAATGAACAAGGAAGAACACCTGATCACTGAAGCAAAAACAAAAGACAATCAGCAATTGGACAGGGCCTAAGCAGGCTGTGGATCAGCAAGTAAGGCAACATGCATCCCAAGGTCAACAGATCAAGGCCCAAACCCCAGGCATGACATTTTAGTTTTGTGGAATTCCTTTTGGGGTACTCTGTTAAAATATGTTTATATCCTACAAAGACATATAGTAAGGACACATCTAATAGGTCAACCTCTATAATAAACATAACTTTTAGCACTTGGGATCAATAACAACTTAATAAATATTAAATAACAATTGCTAAAAACTGTTGAAAAATACAGTTGGGAAAGTTGTCAAAATGTAAAAAATGTCAATAAAATAAAAAAGATAGGGAAAAAAATAGAGAAATTAATTTCTATGCAAAACAACACTATAAAAAGAGATTAAAGTTCCCGAAGCCAGGAGCCACACTGTGAAATGTGTTGGCACTGGGCAAAAAGTGTTGCCTACAACATATTGCACAGCGAGATTTTTATAGTCACAAGTATGTATTTTCCACACGCATGCTAACAAGGCAATATGTCACCAAGCCTGCAGAAAGAGAAAAAGGGCCCTGAAAATCAGAGTGCACGGTTACAAAGCACCAGATAGGAGCGCGACTCGGATTAAGAACAGAAGGAGTTTCGAACGCGACACTTTTTTTAGTGCCTGATAAGTATTTCAGAAGTTGGAGTACAGATTGACCTTTCCGATTATCAGGACCGCTTGCAGTGCTCAAACATGCAAAGAATTCCTAATCAAGAAATATTTTCAGCAGAGACAAAAGAAGCAGAAATGTATTTGATGTGAAGCCAATGTACAGTCGGAGAGCTATTCAGACTCCTCAGATAACAGATTCATACATGAGCAATAGCTCCAATGTGCAGCTGTCTCAATTGCAAATCCCACTGCTGAGACGACGCTTTCCAAAAGCTTAAAATAGAATTTCTGTGCTGTTGTACATGGTACAGTGGCTGCGCTGCACACTAAGTAGTTCTGGGGAGGAAAAGCTCATATGTGTTAAGAATACCTGTCCTTTTTTTGCAATCCTGTAGAAATAAAAGTAATTTCTGAAAAGAGAACAAATAGGGTCTCATCTAAGGCTGGCTTCACGCTACGTTTTTGGGACCCGGGTCTATCCATTTTTAAAGGGTCCTATTTTGCATCCCATGTATCCCAATGGTGCCGGATTGGTCATATATGGCCATCCGTTTCTGAGAGTTCAGTCCGGGGTTCGTTTTTGTCCTGTTTTCTTCAGGACCCAAAGACTGCACCGTTTTGGGGCGCACCGGACAAAACCGGACAGAAACTAATCCAGCGCGAGCCGGATTACATATAATGTAATCCTCTCTCTCGACTGACGTTATCTTTATTTCCTATGGCTGCAAAAATTCATAATGCATTTGTATGGACAAAATGGATCCTTCAAAAAACAAGATCCGGGAGGTGAAGTAACATCTGTTTCCACACATCCGTTCCTGCAAAAAACAGGATCCACACAAACAGGCTAAAAGCGTGATGTGAAGGGGGCCTTAATAAATAAATGGATTCTCGTAAGACTGGATTCACACCACCAGTTTTTCAAATCCAGGGGGGTGCGGGAAAAATCTGCATCCCCACCGGATTTCCCCGCAATTGTAAATCATAATGCAACTTGATGCACCGGCATCCTCTGACAGATTAGTGATAATACCGGTGCATTAGCATCATGTTGCATCAGGTTGTGTTACTTTTTTAGCTGTATCGGGTGGAAAATGAACTGCCCCCTTGTGGGTGTGTCATTTAAAACTTGGTTCCGGGCATGCTCAGTTAAAAAACCCAGATCTGGAATCCAGATTTAGATTCTGCCAGATCCAGGTTTCATAGACCACCATTATAATTTAATCGGTATTGCATTCGGGAGTTCATGGTTTTGAAGTGGTCACCAGAAATTTAAAATTGTGTTTTTTGTTTCAGTAAAAAAAAACACACACACACCCGGAGCAGGGGAACCATAAGCAACTGGATGCACCCGTAAGTTCCTGCGGCTCCAATAAAAGTCAATGGGGCCAAAAACGGATGAGAGTGCATCAAGTTTCAGATGGATATACCCAGATTAAAAAAAAATGTAGTGAGAAACTAGCCTAACTTGAAAAGGCTCACGTTGGATGGTTGTGAGAGTCACAACTACTATAAGCACATAGAAACAGCTGCAGTGGACATACGTTGAATAAAATGATGTGGAGAATAGGAAAAAGGGTATAATCCCACGCTGCTGTTGGCCGAATATCAATATCAGATAGTCCAGATGAAATGATATCATATGAAATCATAAATGAGTCAACGCGTTTCAAAGCCACAACGAACTTCTGCAAGACAAATTATAATCCTATTGTTATGAGGAAGAAACTCACCGTGGCTTTGAAATGTGTTGACCAAGGAATCATTTATAAACTATCTGGACTATCTGATATTGATCTTCGACCAACAGCAGCGTGGGATTATAACCTTATTCCTATTCTCTGTATCATTCTAATCTTATAGAAAAGCATTGTCTTTCAGTCATCCTTTCCGACAACAACTCAAAAACTGTTCTAGTCTAATATGTCTAGAAACAGTCCCAGGTTTCCTGCTCTGCTTCTTGACAGCCACTCTTTACTGTACTTAGTGGCTATTAAGATTCGGTCGGCGCTACAGGTGCTGTAATTTTCTTTCCCTTACTGCCCAGTAAGCCTTGCTTATACTATTCTCTAATGGGCTGAACTTGATATCATATTATGTCTATATAGAGAGTAACAGGCAGGAGAGCAAGACCAGAGACACAAAGAAACAGATTATTCTGATGGATTACACTTGACAACAGACAGTTCATCTAAGCCCCGACTCATGGATATGGGTGTTATTCACACCACTATTGATGAGGAGAGTGATGGAGTCATAGGAAACTGAGTCATTAAAGAGAATCTGTCAGCAGAATGTATCACTATAAATTAAATTCCTGGCCATAATGGCACTATGATGAAGAATAATTTAATACCTGTGGTGAAAGAATCCGATCTGAAGTTGATGAATAATCTTGCTCTAAAGTTTGCTTCTAATGACATCTTCTGTGCATTGGTATTCATTGGGACAGGAAGTTGGGGGTAGGGTCTTCTTCTGCTTCTCTGCTCCTCCACCTGCCTCCTCCGTTTATTCTACAGGTCACTGATTATTCAGTGCGTTTTCTCCCTTTTAAAATTCTACACCTCTACCATCCTTCTGAATTGTGGCGCGTGCACAGTTTGATTGTGCAGGTGGTCAGCAGGTCATCAATAAAATGGCATTGGAGGCAACGCATGCGCAGATCTAGATTTTATCTCAATGACCTCTTCATTAAGCCAAAATCCAGAACTGCACATTGCCCACTTTTGGCAACATTTTATTTTAGACAGTCTGTAGAATGACACTGCTCATGGTCTTCATCAATATTGCTGCGGTGGTGAGATGAAATCGGGATCTGTGCATGCGCTGCTAATGCTGTGATTTTATTGAAGACGAGGTACAGTGTCATTCTACAGACTGTCTTCAATAATATGGTGCCAAAGGTGGGCAATGTGCAGATACAAATTTAGGCCTAATGAAGAGGTTATTGAGATGAAATCTGGATCTGTGCATACGTTGCCAATGCCGCCATTTTATTGAAGACCAAGCGCAGTGTCATTCCACATACACTCTTCAAAAATATGGTGGTGCATGTGCAAAGTCCAGATTTGGTGATTGAGCTAAAATCTCGATCTGCGCATGTGCTGTCTCTGGCACTATTTCATTGAAGACCTATAGACCGTCCACAGAATCACACTGCACACGCGACACCCACCACAAAGATGGGGGCCGCACAGAATTTAAAAAAGAAGGCAGGTCACAGAACAATTACTGATATGTAGAAGAAACAGATGAGTATGGAAGAGGGGAGGAGAAGAAAAAGACCTCACCACCACAACCATAGATTGGATTACTTCACCATAGGTATCAGTTTGATAAGCATCACAGTTCCAATATATCCATGGCTCTTTAATTCATCATGTTAAATCCTGCGGTCAGGTTCTAATTAAGAGACACATACTTTGTCTTCAAAGTGGCTTGCCCTTTTGTGTTCTTTACCATAAATCGTACTTCAGTCTAAGACCAGAGTAAGACTATTGACATACGTTATGCCAAAACTTGTCATGAATTAGATAAGTAGGCATCTTGTTCTGCCCTTGTCCTACCCCAGCTTTGCCCATTTTGGCAGAGGTGGCAATAACTGGTGCAGAAATGGCAAAGTGTATATACACAGTTGAAATCAAAATTGTTCAACCCCTAATGTAAATTTGGTTTATTAGCAAAACTGAAAAACTTTCTGCTGTTGAAACTTACACAATCAAACATAAAAAATTTAAACTACTCAAAACTAATATAACAAGTGGTTTCTCTGAATTTAGAACAAAATACCACTTTTATTGACTTCTACAGTCTCAGAGTTGTTCAACTTCTTCATTGCATGCATCTCTAGTAGTCAATGAAGCCATTTAATTGTTATAGAGATATGTAAAATAACAAAAATCACATATAAATAAATTTATTATAAAAACGCAAACTAAACAATAGGTACCATCATTTTTTGATTCCACATTCCCTTTAAAATAGTCGCTTCTCCTTTGAAATGTTGTTTTATTGTCTATTTTGATTGAGGTGATGTTACTTTGAGATATAATTATCTCTCTGTCTTCACAGTCACTACTTTATTGTTACCATACCTCCAGTTCTGAAAACGATATCATGTTCTTTATATAGCTATTAAGATTGCAAAGTTGAGGTGTAAGAGATTAATTTATGTTTCTATAGTGACAATAAACAACCATATGTATGTAGCAAGCTGTTTGATAACCCAAAACCCATTGCATAAACTAGTGATGGGCGAGCACTCTCGGCATTTCCTGATACTTAGTCAAGTATCCCTGGTGCTTAAAGGGAACTTATCACCTCCTAAAAGCCACCTAACCGATCAATACATATCCCTGCCCCTTCCTATTAGCATTATAACCATCCCTCTCTGTGCTAAATGCTTCCTTTCAAAGTTGAAATAAACACTTTTATACTTACTCATTAGGATGATAATGAAGTGGGGGCTATATGCAATTGTCCTCTGGGCGTGTTGTTTTGCAGCTCCAGGATCCCGCCTCTCTGTGCTGCTTTGCTTGTGCAGGCTCTGCCCCTCCTTCTCTCCTCCTCTGACACTCACAGCATGAAAATCATGTGTCCTGCCTTCAGCTCCACATCACAGTAGCACAGACAGAGAGGCTGGATCCTGGAGGCTGCAAAACAACACGCCCTGTCATCCTAATGAGTATGTATTAAAGTGTTTATTTCAACTTTGAAAGGAAGCAAATAGCACAGCGAGGGATGGTTATAATGCTAATAGGAAGGTGCAGGGACATGTATTGATAGGTTAGGTGGCTTCTAGGAGGTGACAGGTTCCCTTTAAGTGCCATGCTCGAGTTTGTTTTTCAGCCACTAAATATGCAGGCATTGCCTGCCAATCACAGTTATAGTGTAGCAATGTTTGCTACTGGCTTTACTGGGATTGGCTGGAAGCATCGCTCGATCTGGTCTGTATCAGACCTGCTTTAATTACTCTACCCATGAAACAGTGTAGGGAGAGCTGCTGTAGAAGGAATAGTGTATTAGAGTAATTACTGCATTACAGTCCTTGCGGCTACAACATAAAAAAGTATTCTATAATAATACCGCTTTTAGCTATATTTAGTGTAGGGCTCACTGCTGGAGAAGGAATAGTGTATTAGTGGCATCTAGGTAGGTAGCCTTACAGTACTTGATACTGAATCATGAAATCAAAAGAACTTTTCATGCCTACACCTTTTCTATTATAGTCTGTATTAATACAGCACTTAGCTTCATACCTAATCTAAAATGCTCAAGGTGTGCAGTAAGGGGCAAAGACGTGAACCTCTTGCTGATGGTGGTGCACACAGACCTGCTGCTGCAACATAAAAAATCTATTCTATTTTCTAATAATCCAATTTTATCAGCGTTTAGTGTAGGGAGGGCTACTGGAGAAGAGATAGTGTATTAGAGACATCTAAGCAGGGATTATTGCTTTACAGTCCTTGATGCTGAATCATAAAACCAAAATAACTTTTCATGCCTACACCTTTTCTATTATAGTCTGTATTAATACAGCTCTTATTTTCATACCTAATCTGTGGTGTTTGCAGGACACCTCTGCTGAAGCCAGACTAGTGCAAATACTTGGTGTGTTGGATAGTAGATAATGCTTCTAGCCTGTTTCCCAGCACTATCCTGTAATGGTCTTCCCTGTATTTTGATTGCCAGGCAAGATAAAGCCAGGCAGATTGGGGTGGAAGCCTGTATCTGTCCTCTTTATCTGCGCCGAGAGTCAAAAATACAGGGAAGCGCTATGTAATTTTTTTTTTCAATTATTAATTTATTTTTACAGTACTATGGTGTGAGTCAGTGGGTGAGGGGCACAACAGACAGTTACAGACACTGTGACAGATAATGGGCGTCTGTGATTGGCTGTTGAATTAGCCTGAAAGCTTCCCATACGTTCCCATACTCTTCCCATACAGCCAATCACAAACACCCACTTTCTGTGACTGCATCTGTGATTGGCTGCTGAGCCCCTCAGCAGTGAGTACCCAGAAAATTAATGAGAAGCCTGGAAGTTCAAGCGGGAGAATGGGGCAAGTATAACGCTGCCATTTAATAAGTATTTTCTTTTTTTTTTTTTTACAGCTCTCCCACCTTCGAACCGAACCTGAACTGTAACATAGACTTCACAGGGAAGCCAGCATTCGGCGTCTGTGCCCGGATACTAATTGGTCGGTATGGACCTCAAACTTTACAGTTCGGGGTCGCCCATCACTAATAATGGGTAAACATAGCCTAAGAGGTGGAGCAGGTGTATCTTTTTCCTTTTAATTATTTCACCTTAAATACATGTCATTATACTGCAAAGAATGTTTTGTAACATTTTTTCCTGTAAAATCCATTTTATCTTCGGTTTTGTATGTTTATTATCAGTGCATTAATGTGGAGTAATAATCTGACAACATTGTCCCCAGCAGCAACCGGGAAGTCAGAGATGCATCCAGGCATCTTCCACATGCTGTTCCCATTCAGTCCTGTATTCATGTACTGTAACTTTACCTGTGTAAGAATATGTCCCTTCTCCTGGCCTGTGTTCCTGGACTACAATGTAATCAGGCCTTGGTCAACAGCAAGTGGGGGATATTGTCTTTGTTCTTTTCAGCAGGAGCTGACTCCAATAGATAACTTGTAAGGGTACCCTTACACGCCGCCACTGCGTGGTAGCAACTGCCTTTCATTCTTGATTTTTGTGACTGTTGCGTTGAAATTGCTACCAAGTTGCGGCGTGTAATTTGGGAAAGTGATCGGGTTTCTCGCCGTTGCTTCGGGTAGCTGTTTCCGAGCCGTGTTCAAAAATCCAAGGCAACACAAAGGGAGAATTGCCATGGTAGTGGCGTGTAAACGGGGGACAGGGATGTAATCAGCGTCGCCTAGTGATGTCCCCGGGGGGTGCCACAGCGTGCTGGATACCGCGCCCCATCAGCGATGATTGGTGGCGGCTACTGTGTAACCATTGGCTGTTCCGTCACATGGCGCCATATTTAAAGAGCTGACCATTCACACTACACAATTGCAATGGCGTCATGTATTAGCCAGCCTTACTGCGCAGGCTGGCCAATCATGACGCTACTGCATTGTCCAATCAGCGTGTTAGCGTCACGGAATACACAACTCCGTCACGCCTATGTTTTGGCGCCGCAGAACATGTACACCCACATTCCCCTACTGATTGCGGCATGTGAAGGGGCGACGTGATTCAACAGGAGGTTATCCGCAGGATCTGTGGGAACTTCCGGGGAACCACGATACATCAGTTGACAACGCAATGGTGGCGTGTACAAATGTGCGCGTGCACGTATGGTTGATACCGGTTGCCAGGGATAGTGGCGGCGTGTAGAGGTACCTTAAGACAGAATGAAGCCCTGAGTTTCTAGAATCTTCAGACTTGAGCAAACCATCCAAAAGTAGTTGTGAACTCCCCTCTCCATAGGCTGATCCCAGGAGCCCGAACAATAGACCCATATGTGACCCAAGCAGATGAGAAGAGAGTCCTGATGATCGAGGGCCTGAAGCTGCGGCCAGACCCTAATGCCCTGTGTAGATGTATAGAAGCTGCCACATGGGATTGTGTGGTGTATCTCATCTGTTGGATCTGTTGACTCATCCAAGGACTAGTTATAAATTTCCCTGGCATCAGAGTACCGGGTGGTGCCCCCGAACTTGTTTTGCTGTTGTGGACTCATTGCGGACGCAACAGAATTATCTACACTTGTGCTGTTTCATTTTTCCTGTTCAAGAAAGCTTGTTGGATTGATGATTAGCCTGGTGTCCCTTCCTCCCTGCAACAATGAGCACCCCGATCCATGTTCGCTCATCACTACAAGCAATCACTGGGTGTCACAAATGCACATAAATGGTATAAGCTTCTCCCAACAGAATACTCAAGACATCTTTCTATTTTTCATGCTGGTCATCTTACGCCAAGGACAGGGAACCATTTTTCTGCCGGGGGGCCCTTCGGGGCTGTACAAAATTCTCAACTTGAAAATGGCCCACTATATTTGATTCAATCAACTCACCCCTACTGTGGTGGCTGGGGCTGCTTCTCTTTGGCATCAGTGAAATTTGTCATGTTGCTTCTCAACTGCTTTTCCAGGTTTGCTAGAGCCCTAGACATCACAGGAGAGGCTGGAAGCATATATATCACTGGGGGGGGCCGAGGCTGGACCATAAAGATCATACAAATCACTGGAAAGCTGGATTTAAAGGGCAGACAGTCGGCAAAACGTATTATAAATTATATATATTTCTATATTTTTAAAACTCTTTAAAACGAGGCTGAGCATCTGCTCATATTCAATATGAAAACCAATTTTAATGGTAGGTCGCTATTGCTGTAAAAATAGGTGGGATATGTTCGCACTTGCGGGACTTCGATCAGTGGCTAATGAAAAACAATAATAATGCCAAAAAAAAATCCTTAAGCTTGTTTTAAATTATTTTAATTATATATATTCGCATAATTGCTAGTTGGAAAGGATTAGATCAGGCAAAGTGTGAAGTTGGCTATTCGCCAGGATTTTCCCAAGCTATTCGATTCATAGAAATTATTCTCTGTAAATGTATTGTCTTTTATTATACTCTGTTACCTCTTCAGACCCCAGAGCATAATAAAAATAAGATATATATAAAATAATAACGATTTTAATACTCACCTTCTCGGTCATCTCTTCAGCCTCTCCATTCTTCACTTTTACCATCCGGTCCTCATCACTGTATATTCTGATCACCATAACCAGGACAGAAGGTAACTGCATCATCATACTACAACAGGATCAGAAGATGGGGTGACTATCAGACAAGTAGGAGTGGAGGGGAGAATGACGATGTGTGTATAAGGATTTTTTATTATGTTATGTAACATTTTAATGACTCTTTATGAATGCAGACTACTTGATAGTGATCGTGGCTGGGTACTGCACATCCACCTCTTATTGATTTGAATAGTAGGTGGATTTGCAGTACACAGCCAAGGCCACGATCAGAAGATGCAATACAAAAAGAGAGAGAAAAGCGCTCCCATAGGGAGAACCCACATGCACTTTGAAGGGGAAGGAAAGGTTGTGACAGGGGGCGCTCTCACCTTTTCGGGTTGTGCCGCCTCCGCACAACCCCAGTATATTCTTAAGGCCACCTGGGCCGGAGGAGCCGTCCAAGGGCCAGCCGCCTGTCAGTCACGTGGTATCTGCAGTCACGATTTATCACCAATCACAGGTGTCGACGTTCCCACAGGTCCTGTGCTCCACAGGCAGTGAAGGATTTTCAGCAATGTGCCCCGCAGCTTCTGAATAACTCACACAGAGGTGAGATCCAACAGTTCAATTAAAGGTTATTCTATAGCGAGCGCAGGGGCACAGATAAGGCAGGTAGTTATGGATCAACAATCCTCTTTATTCACCACAACATGTTTCCACGAAGGCTTATCGTCTTCCTCAGGTGGATCCACCTGAGGAAGACGATAAGCCTTCGTGGAAACATGTTGTGGTGAATAAAGAGGATTCTTGATCCATAACTACCTGCCTTATCTGTGCCCCTGCGCTCGCTATAGAATAACCTTTAATTGAACGATCAGAAGATGCGACAGTTCCATAACTAACCATTTCTGGCCAAAAACAGGCAACAGCTGATCAACAGGGGTCCAGGATGTTATTATTATTTATTTATTTATATAGCGCCATTAAGTTTCATAGCACTTTACATGTGTAAGGCAGACTAGGACAAGAACGCAAAATGACGACAATCATATCATATAGGTACAGTAGGGCAGAGGACCCTGTCCATGAGGGCTCACAGTCTATGAGGGATGGGTGGGCAGACAGTGGGAGAGGTGAGGGAAAGATGGTGCGGCAGATTAAGTCTCAGTATGGGTTGTAGGCTTGAAGGAAGAGGTGGGTTTTCAGGTTTTCCTTGAAGGTACCCACGGTAGGGGAGTGCCTGATGTGGTGGGGGAGGGAGTTCCAGAGTATGGCGGATGCACAAGAGAAATCTTGTATGCGGTTGTGGGAGGATGAGATGTGAGGAGAGGAGAGAAGGAGCTCTTGGGTGGAGCGCAGATTGTGTAAGGGTAGGTATCGGGAGACCAGGTCAGAGATGTTTGGCCTGATATGTCATGGTTAGGGTTGGTTGTTGGTTCTTGACTGATCAAACATTAATATAAAGTAGTGGACAACCTCTTAAAATTCTACTCAAAACTATTTGCTCATCTCTATTACTAATCTTTTTTTAAAACAAGGTGATAGATCCTGTTGAATGGGGGTTTACATGGTTAGCAACTAAGTGCAGAATTGACTTGTTGGATCTCAACTGATATCCAAAAAAGCCAAGACTGGTTCTTAGTTGCTGACCATTCTCAAAAACTGCAGCGCAGTACCCATACATGTACGGATCTGTGGGTTTCTACTGCTATATGCTATGAGCTTCAGGCGGCTATGGCTTCGGTCAAGCATTCAAAGTGTCTGTTGTTGGATTTCCACCGATCTGATACTCTAAAACAAGTTAATTGATATCTTACTCTGCATACTCAGTTTCAAGCCAATTATTACACTGAACACTTACTCTAGCCTGCAACAGTTCTTTTTAAAATAAGTTTCACCTCAAAGAAAAGTCGAAGGGCTCATTAGTTCGGTGAAAGTCTTCGGAAAGTGCATTTACTAGGCTGATGCTCTGCTCTGTGTATTTATTGTTTAGGGGAAGGAAACAGAAAACTCTTCAGAGAGAATCTAAATCTTTACATTCCCCGAGGCTTCGCCGGGTTCTTCTACATCACACGGAATCTTAGAGAAGGGAAAGAAAATTACTCAGTCAATCGACACCAAGTCTACCTGCACTGACTCGCGGGGACCTGGTGGGTCAATGCATAATGCATAGAAGATGTGACATTGCATGAAGGAATATGTAGTGCACCCGCAGCAGACAAGACGTAGGTCTCCTGCCTCGGAGGGAATATAGATCCTGTAGACTATTAACAGCCATTCCAGGGTCTTAACAAATTGAGTGGTCACAGCTCAACACATTCCCCCATGGCAAACTAGTGATTTCTCATTGGTATTATTCAATTGGAATTGTTCCCTTAACTCGAATAAAATAAATGAGCACGGGGAGACGAGATCTCAGCTCCTCGCCGCGGCACGTCTACTTTTCTCCTTCCCTGACTCCGACTTGATTGAGGGAAAACTGCCTTGACTTCTATCATTTAATTTCCTGTTTGTCAATACAACAGCAATTCAATATCCCTTCCTAGCTGTTACTTTGTGGAGTGCTTGAGATAAAGCATTAGAGATGAGCGAATCTTTTGTCATTTGAATTCGATAAATTCACTATATTTCTCCGCCAATATATTTTTGGTAAGGCGAAATTGCTTATTGTCGAGAAAAGACTTGAATAACATTCAGGTCTTTTGGTGCTGAACCCCTTTTGAGCTCTTTAACCCCTTAAGGATCAGGATTTTTTTATTTTTGCACTTTCAATTTATCTTCCCCTTATTCCAAGATCCATAACTTTTTAATTTTTCTATCAATATAGCCATGTGAGGGTATGTTTTTGTAAGCTAAGTTGTACTTTTGAAAAACACCATTAATTTTATCATCTAAAAAAAATTTCAAAAAAATGAAATTTTGCAATTTTTTTAATTTAAAATATTCATTTTACCATAAAACGGTATGATTTTCCGGGTCAGACCGAATATGCAGATACCAGATATGTGTAATTTTTGTTTTATTTAATTGGTAAAAAAAAATATGATTTTTAAAAATAATAATCTTGCTTGTGCAACAACTTTCCGAGAGCCGTAACATTTTCAATATATTATTATTATTATTTATTTATATAGCGCCATTGGTTCCATGGTGCTTTACATGTGTAAGGGCAGAACAAGGACGACAACATAAATATTGACAAATCAATCATACAGGTACATTAGGGCACAGATCCTGTCCACGAGGGCTCACAGTCTATAGGGGATGGGTTGGAGACAGTAGGAGGGGGAGAGGTGAGATGGTGCAGCGGGTTAGGTCTCAGTGTGGGATGTAGACTTGAAGGAAGACGTGGGCCTTCAGGTTTTTCTTGAAGGTTCCAAGGGTAGGGGAGTGCCTGATGTGGTGTGGAAGAGAGTTCCAGAGTATGGCGGATGCCCGAGAGAAGTCTGGTATGCGGTTGTGGAAGGTGGATATGCCGGGGGAGAAGAGAAGGAGTTCTTGAGAGGAGCGGAGATTGCGTGAGGGGTGGTATCGGGAGACCAGGTCGGAGATGTATGGGATATGGGATATATGGGATATATAACTTTTTAGGCTATGTTAACATAGTGCGTTTTTACTGCATTTTTGTGCTGCGTTTTTACCATGGTTTTATGTAAACCTATGCTAATCTAAACCTGCGTTTTTTTGATTTCCAGCAAAACCTATGGGTTTCATGGAAAATCTTTAAACACATTGGTTTAGTTTTTTTGCATAGACTTTAACCTGCACAGGTTTTACTACGTTTTGAAAATAATGAGCCTCAATTCTTTTCTGTGTTTTTGTTGAGGTCAATGACCAAAATGCAGCAAAAAATGCAGCCATTAAAATGCAGCAAGTACGATGTAAAAATGCACATTCTACAGGGCAATGAGGAGGGAGACAATAGGTTGGGTCTGCTCGGGTGGTGGTGGAGTGCCGGGTCCAGTGGTGGTGGAGCGCCGGGTTCACTGGTGGTGAGGCAGCACTGTGGTCATTGCAGGCTGTAGGCTGTTCTGAAGAGATGGGTTGTCAGGTTCCGCTTGAAGGTTCCGAGTGTAAGGGACAGTTGGACATTTTGAGGTGCTGAAATCCAGAGGATGGGGGAAGCTCGGACGAAGTCATGCAGGCGGTTAGATGAAGAATGTACACATGTGGCGGACAGGAGGAGGTCTTGGTACGATCGAAGATCGCGAGTTGGATGATATCTAGAAATTAGTTCAGAGATAGAGGGAGGGAACACTAGATACTAGAAACCTGTACAGGTTTTGCGGCATATTTTGCTACAGCAAAAATGCCCTGTGTGAGCATAGCCTTATGGTCTTGTTTTTTGCACCCCAAGGCAAATGTTTTATTACTATTTTTTGTGGTCCTACAAAACACAAACCCTCATATGTGTATATTGATGGAAAGATTAAAAAGTTATGGCTCTTGGAAGAAGGGGAGGAAAAGCGAAAAACAGAAAATTGCCGGGTGGTGAAGGGGTTAATGTAAACAACGCCACATTAATGTCTAAGCTACCTTTGCCTTTCTACAATATATTTCAGCTAAAATCTGGATGGTAATAGGTATTAAATAACAGGACTTCTTAGGCAACTTAAATTGAATAAACAGTCAAAAAATATTCCTTCTGGCGACTAATGCCTTCTTGGCTGGTGACCAGAGCACCTTCTTCCACCTCCTTAGCTGTGTTCTCTACATGGTAGAAGAAAGTGCTCTGTTCAGATTAGGCCAAAGTGAAACTTTTTTTCTACCTAAATGCAAAATGGCATGTGTGGTGGAAAACTAATGCTGGCTTCACACCATGGTTTTGTGCTGTCAGGTTTTGTCCAGTGTTTTGCAGGATGAACCTGACAGAACCTGAAAGCACCGGACGAGCAGAAATTGTGGGCAAATATGTCCTCCGATCCTGTTTTTAACAGGATTAGTTTCTGGTCGTTGCTGCTGTTGTCCATGATGCTGAAGTTTTAGCCTGCGTGTGCAGGAGAGCTGACTCGCGGTGCTGAAATTTCAGTGCCCTGTGCAGCTGTTTATGGCGCTGAACGTACAGCCCGTGAGAGCAATGGAGCTCTCGATGGTGCTGAATGCTCATTGGTGGCTCTGAAATGCTGCTGCTGTCCATGGTGCCGAATGAGCATTGCAGCATTTCAGACCGGTGCTCTGCTCTAAAAGGCTTCTGGGCACCAGTCAGATTTTTTGCCGGATCCGGGGTGATCTGGTGCCCATAGACTCCCATGTTATGGGTGCCGGATTGCCCTGGATGCGAGAGGATCCAGTTTTGATTGTTTTTTTGCGCCGGACACAAAAAAAGATGCAGACTCTGATTTTCTGTCCGGGGCAAAAAAACTGATTCAGCTGAAAACTGGAGGCCAAATAAGACTAATCCGGCACCCTAGGGACACATGAGGCCAAAACCGGATCAGGTTCTGTCTGGTTCAAACCAGACAGAACCTGAAACCACAAAACCGTGGTGTGAAGCCGGCCTAACTCTGCACATTGCCCTGATAATATCCCTATCATAGTGATGTCAGCATCCTGTCAGGGAGTCTTTACTTCAGCAATAGCAGGGAAGCTGGCCAAAGTTCATTGAAAGATGCATGGAGCTAAATGCAGGGCAATCCTGGAGGAAAACCTGTTTGAGGACTTGAGACTGAGGCGTAGGTTAACCTTTCAGCAGGAAATTCACCCTACACATCCTATGAAAGCTAAAATGGATGGTTTAGATCAAACCATATTTATGTGTATGAATGGCCAAGTCAAGTCCAGGCAAAAACCTCATTAAGAATCTTTGACAAGATATTTAAAGCGAACCTGTCACCCCACCCGGACATCAAAAGCTAAAATAGCCACGTCTGCAGCACTAAGGCTGCATTCAGAGAAGGCGTCTATAGCCTTTGGATGACCTATGTACAATGAAATATGCACTTAGATAAATGCTTACACTTAAGAAGACCGGTGACCGTGAGGCGGGGTTTTGCACTCCTCTGACCCGCCCCCTGTTGTCAATCATGGTGCTCGCCTGCTGCTGCCTCCCCTCACTGTCACATGAATGCGCGCCTCCGTTCTCCTGTATTGCACCGCACATGCGCTGTGCGCCGGGTGTCCAGGAAGTCGTCGGGCAGCGCGCACAGCGCATGCACGGCGCCATACAGGTGAACGGAGGCGCGCGTTCATGTGACACAGTGAGGGGAGGCAGCAGCAGGCGAGCACGATGATTGACAAGAGGGGGCGGGTCAGAGGAGCACGAAACCCCGCCTCCCGGTCACCGGTCTTCTTCTGTAAGCATTTATCTAAGTGCATATTTCATTGTATATAGGGCATCGAAAGGCTATAGACACCTTCTCTGAATGCAGCCTTAGTGCTGCAGAAGGTGGCTATTTTAGCTTTTGATGTCCCGGGTGGGGTGACCGGTTCACTTTCAATTGCTGATCACAGATGTCTCCATCGAATATCACTGAGCGAGAGCTGTTTTCCAGAAAAGAAAGAGCAAAAAATGTTGACCTTTAGATGTGCAAAGTTGGTAGAAACATATCCTTAAAGACTAACTGCAGTAACTGCAGAAAAAGTTACTCCTTCAAAGTATTGACTCGGGGGGAGCTGAATTGTTAGAGTTATATTTTTAAAATTATTAGAAAACCAAATATAATTTTCTTTACACATCACAAATACTTACTATTTAGTGTTGGTATATATAGATGCTCAGAAAATATTTGTGACTAGAGGAGAAAAAGAGAGCTCTGCTGACCACACTGACAAAAGAAGCTTACACTCCACAGAAGAGAGAGAGGACTCTACTGATCATAAAAGGATACACTCTAAAGAAGATAGAGGACTCTGCTGACCATAAAAGCTTACACTCTACAGGAAAGAGAGGACCCCACTTACCATAAGAGCTTAACCTCTAAAAGAGAGAAAGAACCCCACTGACCATAAGAGCTTACACTCTACAGAAGAGAGAGAGGACCCCACTAACAATTAGAGCTTACACTCTACAGGAGAGCAAGCATACTGCTGACCATAAGAGATTACGTTCTACAGGAGAGAGAAGACACCAGTGACCATAAGAGCTTACACTCTACAGGAGAGAGAGGACCCCCACTTACCATAAGAGCTTAACCTCTAAAGAAGAGAGAGGACCCCACTGACCATAAGAGCTTACACTCTACAGAAGAGTGAGAGGATCCCGCTGACCATAAGAGCTTACACTCTACAGAAGAGTGAGAGGACCCCGCTGACCATCAGAGCTTACACTCTACAGAAGAGAGAGAGGACCCCACTAACCATAAGAGCTTACTCTCTATAGAAGAGAGAGAGGACCCCACTAACCATAAGAGCTTACACTCTAGAGAAGAGAGAGAGGACCCCACTAACCATAAGAGCTTACACTCTACAGGAGAGCAAGGATACCGCTGACCATAAGAGCTTACACTCTACAGGAGAGAGAGGACCCTGCTGAACATAAGAGCTTACATCCTACAGGAAATCGAGGATACTGCTGACCATAAGAGCTTACACTCTACAGGAGAGAAAAGACCCCACTGACCATAAGAGCTTACACTCTACAGGAGAGAAAGGATCCTGCTGACCATAAAAGCTTACACTCTGCAGTAATAAGAGATAAAACAATACTGACCATAAGAGCTTACACTCTACAGGAGAAAGAGAAGAAACTTAAGATATTTACTTGGTGCCTCTGTCGTACAATCTGTGCTCCACTGGGAACTACTGATCTAGATACTGACCTGTACAAAGTATGATAATCTGTAGGATGCCATGGGGAATCCCACTCTTTTACAGAAGACAAATTAGCCACCTCTGATGCTTCAACAGTTTGGAAAATGGTCCCAGACTATTTTTTTTTCTGACCCTTGAATCGAATCTTTTCTTTTTCCTATTTTTCACAGCTGTATGAGGCTTTATTTTCTGCAGGAAGAGTTGATGTTTTGGATGATACCTTTCACTTTACTATACTTGTACTAAAAAATGGTAAATGTTATCCAAATGCAATTACGGTATGTTGATAAAAAAAAAATAATTGTTTGGTTTTCTTTCATTTTCTACATTTGGAATTTGTAAAAAACAATAAAAATAAGATAATTGGAGTGTGACATCATATTTTGAGAATAACTTTTTTTTCTTCCCGTGGATGGATTTTTTTGATCGTTGTGTGTTTTTTTACTTTGAAAGGTGAATTTTTTTTTTATTGATTTTTATGGCATTTACTGTATTATTATTATTTATTTATATAGCACCATTAGGTTCCATGGCGCTTTACATGACATGTTAATTAATTATATGTTTTTATAAGATGATTTTTTACAGATGGGGTGATACCAAATATACCTTTTTGAATTTATATATATTATTTAATTTTTATGTTTTTAAAACTATTTTTATTTTTTACTTTTTTTTACCTTAGTGGGCTTATACTTGCGACTGTTTGATCACTTTTTAGATACACCCACAAACCATTGCATTACAGTGCATAGGCAAAATTAACTTTTGCAATGAAGCCTAGCCATGTGTTGCAAAAAGGGGACAAAGATGATAGACCTGGGGTCCTTCAGCAGCCCCACTTGTTCACATTACAACCGGTCAACACATCAACACCATGTTGGTTAAATGTAACTATTTGTGATAATTAAACCATAGACATTGAAGTAAGCTCTGGTCACTACTGATAAAGGTTGGAATTATAGAATTTTACAAGCCAGCATCTGCCTGGACATTGTGCGGACTTATGGCTCACTTCGTGCATGGCAACCCAACATAAGATCTTCTATTACGTCGTACGGCAAGATGAAGGTATAACTAATTCTGAATAAGCACTAAAGTGCTCGGGTGCTTGATACTCGCGTTGAGCAAGTCAGATACTCTGACGGGCTCGAGTCGAGTAACGACGAGTAATATGGAAGTCAATAAGTGGACAGTCCAGTTCTTGGCTCACATAAGTCAGCCATAAACAGAACCATTCCGGGGTAGGGTGGGTCGTTTTTAATTTTTTTTACACACAGCCTCAGGATACGTTGATTTTTTTCCCCAAAGACGACCATTCATAAACTACAAGCTGCTCTCACTGTGGTGCTAGCTCTCCTCTTTCACTGAAGAGAGCTGGCTCTTTATGTTGGATCATTCACAAACAACACATTCGAGCACCTGCAATACTCGGCTGAGTAATGAGCTTACCCAAGCGTACCCTGATGCTCGATCGAGTATCGAGCGCTCATCATTAGTTATAAGGGCTGTTTACATATTATTATGTTATAGAATACATAAATTATATACCTGGGGTCCCCAGCCAATGGCTTTGGAGCCACATGTGGCTTGCTGGTCCATAATGTTTAGCTTGCAATTGTCTGCCAGTTTGTTGCCTTAGTACCTGGTCGAGCAAACAGCTATGAAGGGCAACTGCCCACATGGTAACTTTTTTAAGTAGACTCCCACAGAAGAGCGGGTCTGCATGCCCATATATTGACCATATGGGATTAGAAATGATGTAAGCATGGTAACCTGGTGACTGGGTGATATTACCTGTCAGAGGAGGTGCTGGAAGCTGGATTTGACAGTGTGGTGGGAGTGTATCATGTGAGAACACTGAGTGGGGTTATGATAGGAAACCCTGGATCCTGGTATGCTGCCTCAGTCTTATTTCTATGAAAGAGATTTATCTGTCAGTATACAGGTAATCACGTCTCTGTTTGTCAGTACTGTGAGGGGGCCTTAGATGGATGTGGCTTGTGAACCTCTCTCAGAGCTCAATGTGGCTCATGACCCTTTTTCAGACCTTTATAAAGCTCATCATAGTCACTCAGAGCCTCATGTGGCTCCCCAACCTCTCTCAGAGCTAGACTGGCTTGTGACCCTCTCTCCAAGGTGAATGGGGCTTTTAAGGTCAGAAATGTGGGGGATTACTGTCATATAAAATATTGTCCATACCAAGACGAAGAGTTTTTTTTTATTTTTGATACCTTTTCCTTCAAGGGGATTACAAGAAAAATCCAGATAAGGACTACAAGATCCCAGGTAAATTCAGCTGCACCACAAGCAATGTGGTATATTTAATTATATGTACCAAATGTCCAACAGGTGTCATGTATGTAGGTGAGACAGGACAAAAATTCAGAACAAGAATGAAATCTCATCGCCACACAACAAAAGAAAGGCGTATGGATTTACCTGTAGCCAAGCATTTTTGCAGCTCTGACCACAGGGTAACAGACATGAATCTGCTTATTTTAAAAAGTAACTTCAAATCTCATAGAGAGAAGAATTTTAGAATACAAATTGATAATAATCTTTGACACATTCAAAACAGGATTACATTTTGTCACATGGATTCATGCGTTTTAACACCAATTGAAAGGGTATTTGGGGATATCACATCTTCCAGCAGACCCGTTGGAGGACAATGAACTTTTGACACTTCTCACGTGAAATGTTTCACATGGATTTATAGCTTTCTCATTGAGGAATTTTCAGGTCTCCACAGACCACTAATCATTGTATTATTGTTCTATCTGTTCCTCTTATCTCGGAATTTTTATTTTACCTCCCCAGCTCCTCTCCCCCTCCGTAGCCTGACTCTGCTTTATGTCACCTGTCGTATTTACTGCATTATCCTACCCTGCTTACATATATATGTGTGTGTCTTCAGAATTTATATAATCTGCCTGACGAAGGGGTCATTCTGTCCCAAAAGCTTCCTTTACTTAACATCTTTCAGTTCGCCATTAAATGGTATCAACCACTGAGGACTCTCAGATTCTAATATTTTTCTCTCTACTGACTAACACGGTGTAAACCTTTTTTACCTTAAGAAAAATCTAATCAAGTGTTTGGGAAGGTTGGAAATCACTAACAACAGAGGAACCAACAAAGAACATTAGGCCATTCCTATCCGTTCCATAAGCAACGAATGGAACCTTAGAGTGCCTGCTCCATCTTTGTTCTCTTGTTCCCATTCTCAACATCTTGAGATCTTGACAACTTGTTACTGACCATAAAGAAGGAATATAGATGATCCCAAAATGTCAACTCCACCAATCAGTAGATCACATCTAAGGGTACCTTTACACGCCGCTACAGCATGGTGGAAACAACCGAGTGCTTCACGTGCACGAGCACGCACAAACGGTTACAAACGGTACCCGCACCGCCTTTACACGCCGTTACAAGGTGCTCTACAGAAGGTTGAATCTATCTCTGGATGCACCGCTGGGTGCCTCAAGTTACCTTCTGCAGAACACCTTACCTCATTTACACGCCGCTACAACAAGGTAATGTGGGGGGACCTGGGCAGCAGGGACAACACATAGGCATGCCAGAGTTGTGGATTACGAGACGCTCGCACGGTCATTGGACACAGCAATAGCATCATGATTGGCCAGCCAGAGCAGGAAGGCTGCCTAATACATGACGCTATTGCAATTGTGTAGTGTGACTGGTCATCTCCTTAAATATGCCGCCCTGTGCAGGGACAGCCAATCGTAACGCCGCTACATGCCATTACCATCGGGTTGAAATCAACCTGTTTTAGAGCTCTGCTCTGAAACAGGTGCCGCAAGTGACGGGTGGAAACAACCTACTTTACACGCTGCTACCTCGGGTTGATTTGGCGGTGCAAGATACATTTGTCTCATTAACCCGGTTGTTTCCACCTTGTTGTAGCGGCGTGTAAAGGTACCCTTATGGTACCTTTACACGCCGCCACAACAGGATGGATACCAACGGCAACTTCACGTGCACGAGCACAGCCGAACGGTTACCAACGGGAACCGCACCCTCTTTACACGCCGCCACAAGGTGCGCTACGCCACGCTACATCTACAGCTAGCTACATCGCCGGGTGTCGCAAGTAGCCATCTGTAGCTCAATTACACACCGCTAGAACCAGCTACTATGGGCGGACCTGGTGCAGCAGGGACAGCACATAGGCGTGCCACAATTGAGAGTACGAGCCGTCCGTACGCTGATAGGACAAAGCAATAACATCCTGATTGGCCAGGCATCGCAGGAGGCTGAGTAATACAGCACGCTCGAGCGATTGTGTAGTGTGACTCGTCAGCTCCTTAAATATGCCTCCCTAGGCAGCGACTACCAATCGTCATGCAGCAGCTTCCACCAATGATCGCACATGGGGCGTGGTAACACGGAGCCAGGGTCACGCCTTAGCTACATTGCAGGCTGTCCCGAGTTCCCTTCCGTAACGTCTTTACACGCCGATACAGCTCGCTACAATCGGCGATGTAGCCATATGTTTATGGGCAGTGCACGGATACAGAGGTATCTGTAGCCGGCTGTGTCGTCCCGTCTTCACACGCCGCTACTACGGGCGATATTGGCGCTACAAGCTACATTTGTAGCCTGTAGCGGGTTGTATCCATCCTGTTGTGGCGGCGTGTAAAGGTACCATTAGTGTTATCACTTCACTTGTAATTTTTGGGAAACCTTTCAAATTGCCTCCAAAACTAGAGTTTTAGTTTTTCTTATTTGTGATTGCATAGAGGTAAGGATATATGAAATATATCCTTACCTCTATGAAATATTTTATTTTTCAGGTATTTTATTTCCTCTTCTTTCTTGCTTGGTGCAATTTGGAAGAGCAACGTCTAATAGTCTTATGAATTATAGTATATTTGCTCATCTCCTATAGTCAAGAGATCACTTACATTCTCTTCTCTTAATATGATATTACTAAAGGTCTCAGTCAGAGCTCTCCAATTATAGCATCACTTTTCAGAAAGTGTCAGTATTTCATGATGAGTTTTCTAATATGCTGACATAAGTATTACATCTCGGCATGGGCATTAGGCATTCTACTTGATGTGCCTATTTTCTCAGAGCTTTAAGCAGCATACTTCTGTCACTTTTGAAGAAACTTTTCAGTGTTTTTTCATTGTCGGCATTGAAGATGGCTTTGTATGTGAAAAATGATAGATACTTATTCAAAAATATGCAGGATGCACAACTATGAATCTGACGAGTGACACATCAACCATAGGATTAATGCTGTTCAGGTAGTATGGTAAATTTCTTTTTAAATTATTATTCATTTTCTACGTGTAAGACAGTCACCCATGAAGATTGTTTTAGAGGAATTTGTCAAAAATGTACTTATTTCACATATTTAAATTCACAGATTTTACAATGTTACCATAATCTCTCTGTTTAAGTTATGGATTTACTGTTGTTCTTCTAGCTGTTCAATGATAAAGAAATCAATTCAGATTTTAGAGGTGACCTTTAGGTCTAAACCAATCCAATCACAGAGCCAGTAACAAGACATATGGTTGATTATTATAGATTAATGGCCACTTTACACGTCCCAACATCGGTCTGATGTTGGATACAACGACGCGGGAGCACGCATTTTTTGGGCAGAATTCCAAGATCGCATAGGAGCTGTCACACAGGGTGATATCGGCAGGCAACGCAACTGCGATGTCTACGCCCCCTTGTACGGGCGACCCAGGAACGACCATTTAACATGGGAGAGAATAGGGGAAGTTGTACTCCAAATCGTTGTTGGGCTTTCACACAGCACGATCCAGCCACATCGTCCATCCAATATCAGGCCGTTGGAGAGCCTGCTCATTTCTTCCCCAATATCGTTTTGGCATCGTTCTTGCATCGAATTGGACTTTTACACCATACAACGCACGAACGATATCGAGGCCAAAGCACGAACCACGTGACTTTTTATCGGAGTTGGACGCCGATATCGGGACGTGTAAAGTGGCCATAACAAAAGGTGGTCAGAGTCTCACTTTAGTAACCAGAGGTCATTCTCATTTTGTTCATTCACAATCTGCAACCAAAGGTGATTACTAATTCTCAATTTACAATCAAAGTGGATCAGTCTATATCTGCAAACATGGTTGAATATCCTCAATATCCACTAGTAGTGGTTATTCTCTCTACCAAACTAATCCAGTTCAAACTACTAGCACTGGTCAGGGTCACACATCCCAATCCGCTTTTTTATGCCCTTAGAAAAATGGATCAGTTAAATTTAGGGTGCCAATAGTGTCCCCTGAGGTCCTGGACGTTTTGGGGATTTTTTTGGACTTAGTCATTTTTTCACCAAAATCGCATATGCATTAACGCATGGTGCCTCTATGTAACATGCGTTAATGCATGCATCTCCCATAGGGCCCCATGTTAAAAAAAGCATGCATCTTTTTACTGCACCGAAAAACACTGCTAGCAGCGTTATTTGTCATGCTGCACAAAAACGTATGCGTTTTTGAAAAACGCACACACACACATCCATTAATGCATATGCGTTTTTGGACTTTGAAAATAAAAAGACCAACATTATTCCAAAAACGGATTTAAGCCAAAAACGGATGGTATGTAAGACCCTGACCACTGACCTACAAAGCTGCCCACAACCTGTCCCCTACCTCTATGTCCAAACTAATCTCACAATCTCTTCCTTCAAGGAATCTCCGATCCGCCCAAAAACCTCTTCCTCTCCTCTACACTTATTTTTACCCAACTCAATCTCCTCTAAGATTTCTCACAAATATCTCCCATCCTCTGGAATTCTGCACCCGAAAACATCCAATTATCCACCACTCTCAGATCCTTCAGGTGTAACTTAAAAACCCATCTCTTCAAGAAAGCTACAGCCTGTAATGGCTACACTGCCATATCAACACCACCAGAGCTGCCGCCTCACCACCATCACCAGAGCTGCCACCTCAACACCACCAGAGCTGCCGCCTTACCACCACCGGAGCTGCTGCCTCAACACCACCTGAGCTGCCACTTTACCACCACTGCCTTAACACCACCAGAGCTGCCGCCTAACCACCACCTGAGCTGCCACCTGACCACCACTGCCTCAACACCACCTGAGGTGCTGCCTTACCACTGCTAGAGCTGCTGACTCAATTCCACTGGAGCTGCAGCAACGTTTTGTCCTACTATCTTATTCCCATTGTCTTTTAGAATTGAAGCTTGCAAGGGCAGGGTCCTATATCCTATGTACCGGTCTGTCATTGTTAATTCGCTCACTTTAATACTCTACAACTATAGATGGTCATCTTCACTCAACAGGTTGTCATTCTGACTCAACATCCACAGTTGGCAATTTCCACTCTACAGCTAAAGATTTTTTTTCTCTCTCAAGCTTAAGGTGGTCATTCTAACTAGCTTACATGCCATGTTTCCATGTTACCGGTAGAACAAAGTTCCACTGGCCAAATAAAATCAGGTGAAATGTGTATTCCCAAATCCAAATGTCCCGTCCTTCTGAGGCACATGTTTGGCATTATTGGAGGAGGGAGAGCATTCATAGCAATTTATGGGGTGCATGTCTGCAGAAGCACAGGCTATGCCTAATGTATGAGCGCTAGGCTACCATGTTTGCCATTCTCCAGAAAGAAAATCATGGTGAAGATGTTACACAATAGTTAGTGCAACCATAGATAAATTCACTGAGATGTGCAATTTCTACAATTGGGTCACTTTGGGTTTTTTTTTGCTTTTCTGGCACCCTAGGGGCTCCACAAATGCTGCCCTCAAACTATTCTAGCAAAACCTGTGTTCCAATAACTAAATAGCGCTCCTTCCTCCTCAGGGCTGACGTGTAGCCAAACAGTTATTCATGACAACATCAGGGCTTCCTTACATTTAGAAGAATTTAACAACTTTATGGGATTAAGTTGCTCAACAAACCCCTACATGAATTACTTGATGTGTCTAGTTTCCAAAATGAGGTCACTTGTTGCGGTGTCTGATGTTTTGGTATTTCAGGGGGTTTGCAAATGAAATATGATGACTGCAATCTATTCCAGCAAAATGTCCATTGTATATGCTGCTTCTTCTGTTCTGAGCTATGTCGTGTGTAAAAACAGGACTTTTGATTACATAGGGGTATGGTGGGTAACAAACTGTAAGGCCAACATTTTCATGTTACCACTTGAAAAAGGGAAAAATTGGGTGCCTAAATCAACATTTTCATGAAAATAAATGAAAATTTTCCATATGATGACCTAATGTTATAGCAAATTTTCTGTACTAAATGTGGGTTCAACATGCACAATATAGCCCTGGATAAAATCCTTCAGCGGTCAACTTGTGGGCAGTTTCTGCTGTTTAGATACCTTAAGGGTCCTACAAATGCCCGTGATCAATTTCAGCTAAAATTGTCTTCCAAAATTTAAGAGGTGCTCCCTCTCTTTCGCACTCTACCATTTAGCCAAACAAAGGATTATGACCACAGGAGTCACACATCTGACATATATGCTGGGTACTCAAAAACTCAGACACAATTCTTTGTTTGCTACAGTTTAAAAAGGTGTTGTCCTGGTTAGGGAAGTAAATGTTTAGAGGTATATCTAGTCCGCCACAGTGTGATATGCTGTAGGATTAAGCAGGGATCTATTAGCACATGGGAGCACAGAAAGACTGAAACCAAATTTAAAGGTGAAAATGTCTATATTTATCAGATGTGGCAGATATAATGTGAAGTTTATAAAACAGGTAACAATTGAAAGTCTTTTGAAATACTTATAGCATGATAGCATAAATAAGAACGTCTCTAATAATATTTTTCACAGGGAAAAACAATGGAGTAAAACACAGTCCAAAAATAATAAACACCCAGAGGCCTGGGAATGGGAATCCAAAGAAAAACATGTCCAATACTTATTAGTGCAATGCAGCTTTTAATTGTCCCAAATGTCCAGAGAGCTGCATCTGCAGAATAAGCAATAGTTCAGTTAGTGCTGGAAGGGCACACTAGGCTTACATAACACTTGACTTAGTGAAACAGAAGCAGAGTCGGAAACTAAACACAGGCAGCAGAAATCAGAAGAGAAGTTGGAGGCAGGTGAGATTGCTGGAGTCCAACAGCAGTTGCTGGAGAAACAGGATCAGATCAGTACAGGTGAAGCAGATTGGTAAATCAACAGGGAGTCTGGAATTCAAACTGAATACTCGGTCATGGCTAGACAGTAGGCTGAGGTTTATGAAGGAAGAGAGGAGGATCACATGAAGCAGTGGACACCATCTTGAAAAGGGGCAAGATGCACAGACGGTCAATAGAGAATCCAAAGTCCTGACACAAACCTTTTCAAATGGTCCAGGCTTTGAAGGATTTGTTGCAACTAGAGATAAACATGTATTTGAGTGGAATTGAATTCCCTTAAAATTTTACATAATTTATATGCTCTAGAATATTATTTGTTTGTCATTTGTTCCATGCAAATCCAGCTGCAGCCAAACATTAATTAGCCAGGCAAGCTTTAGCAAAGACTGTGCAGCCTTTACACTCAAGGCTATGATGTCCTGAATGAGTAAGCCATTGATGTCCCTGGGAAATTGAAAAAAAGAAGCAAGTAGAACTTGACAATGGGCTGTAAGGACAGAGGAACAGGTGAGTGGTGAGAACAGTATTCATTTTTGTCCTTTTAGCCTACGTAAAAATATTTAGGAACATTCAATTTGTAAAACCTGTAAAACCATGTGATTTGCTAATTCAAATCTCAACATATGCCTTTATCCCAGGTGTGAATTTATTTTAAAAAATGTAATATTTTCAATTCTTGGACTCACGTCACTAAGACTCTGTTCAAAAGGTCAGAGATGCTCTCACTCTTTAAATGATCAGAGTCAACTTGAAGTATGAAGAGCAAAAAAAAATTCTAGATACTTATGTGGTAAGGAGATCATTGGAGATGTTATGGTACCCAAGAGAGATCTTGGGTACTGGCAAGTAACATAAATGATGACATCCCAATCATAGATTTAGTTTATAATATTAGGAAACTACTCAAGGTGAGCAAGTACTAAAATGTTTGAGTGCGCTTTACTCGAGTCAGACGCTCTGATGGTTTTGACTTGGGTAACAAGAATAATGGAAGTCAATTAGTGAATGGCAGTCCGGCTCTCTTCTCACATACAAGAAACAGACATTTCAATGAGAGGGTGGGCAGGATTTATTTTTACACCCATGGAATCCGGACTCATTGACTTTACCCCCAGTGAGAGCCATTCAGAGACTGCAAGCGGCTCTCACTGGGGTGTTGGCTCCCATCATACAGTGAAGGGTGTCGGCTCTTTGGGTTGGATCGCTCATGCACGACACATCCGAGCACCTGCAATACTCAGTCGAGTACCGAGCATGCCCGAGTATCCAGATGCAAAATCAAGTATCAAGCAGTGGCGAGCATGCTTGCACATCATTAGAAACCACCTCTCCATGAATCGTAGGAGTATGAGTGGTTGTTTCATCAGCATTTTACACCTGCACTCTGCTGTTCATTGATGTTGTCCCTTGGTGCAAGTAATCATGGCTGCCTTCTTTCTGTGCTGCTTTTATTTAGAATTACATGTCCATGTCCTTTTGAAACAATTAAGTCTAGATTTATGTAAAGGGGTTAAAGAGTGAATAAGTGAATAATAATTTTATCTTGGAACCTGTTAAGTGGTGTAGTTTATGCAAAGTATGCCTATGGAAGCCCAACAAAAAGCTCACCACTTGCCACAAACATCAGTGTTCTACTTGCACTAAATGTGCTGCCGGGCCTGAACACCTTTCAAGTTTGACCAGATTCTTGATCATGATTATGAGTGGGGACACACTCCAAACGTGTACATGCATGCGCAAACATTGCCCTCTTTGATCAAAATATTGCCGTGTACATGACAAGCATACTATAAAGAAGAATCTGTTGGTATGATCCAGACGTCCATTATAAAGTGAATTCAGTGCCTTACAGGTTCTGAGATGCTGAGTGCAATCATACCTTTACTTCAATGATTACATGTATGATGACAGAGAAAACTGTTATCAAAAATTAGAAAATCTATGCAGCACATTTGCTTAATTGCAGCAGAATGACCTTATAAGGCATTGGGTTTCTTTTATAACTCCCCTGTTTGCTGTAAGTCAAAGCCTCTCTTCTCCCTCTCTTCCTCCCCTCTCCCTTCCTGCCTGTCACTATGTGGTGCCCCACTGGTTGATGTGCCACGAAGGGGTACTGCACCCAGACCAGTGTGTGTGGTATCCCAGAGACCAGTAGATGGGAATTGATCTGTAGCTTTCATTACGCATTCACACACCTAGAATCAGGGGACTAAAGGGTTAAATTCTCTGCTAGGAGACTCAGTCCCGGTGGGAGGAGTCTTAGATGGGTAGTAAAGAGTAGGAAAGAAAGCTTAGTCAGAACAACAGAGGAAAGAGAAGAAGAAGGACCTTTCAGGGGATGCAGAGGGAGGGCACCCAGAAAGAGAGGTGATCCAGATGAGAAGGGGGAGCCCGAAGGTGTTGGTGAACATCCACCATCAGACCGTCCTAATACTCGGTCTGGGGGGATCCCAGTCTGAATAGCAGAAAACCGGCTCCAAGAGCAGAACAGGAGAGTTCAGCCCTGAGCCGCCAACACAGGAGGGTCGTAGGTCTTCAGGCAGACGTGACCCGGCTCAACGCACATCCCGCCAGGATCTCCGTCCAGGGTTTGAGGCCCTTCCAAGGGTAACTATCCCCTTAGAGAGAGAAGGGTAACCTCTAGCAGACCCGTGGGCCTGGTGCAGAACAAGTTGATCACTGCAGGTCCGCGCTAAGGAAGTAGGAGCAGCACAGAGAAAGTGAAGATAGAGGGCGAAGCCGAATGAAACACCATTGAAAGCCACAGAAGGACACCTCATCCACTGGTTACTACCCAGGCCAGCTACCCGAGACTGAAAACCTGTTTAGTGACTGATGGTTATCAGTAAATCAGTACAGAGACTAAGCAACGTGTGGTGTGTTTATTATTTTTTGCTGTAAGAAATCACTCAGCCTCTCGCCTGCAGAGCTGCCTCCCTGTTCCTGCGACCATAACAACAAGTACTACAACACTGCCCTGGGGATTCTGCTCCACCTGCGGGAAGCAACTCCATCTGGCTGCAACAACATCATCCCTGGAGGCCTGAGAGCAACGCTGGTGCGTTCACCAGGTACCGTAGGTGGCGTCATGAACATTATACCTTTATTATCTTACTTTACACATTTTTCAGCGATCATCAGGGCCATGGTCCCGGGCACCAGTGACTGCAACCATAATCAACGCCCGAGATCCGAGTTCCTAAGGCCTTGGGGTGGGTCAACTTTATACCCATATATGTCTGACATTAGGCATAGAGATAGCACAATGTCAGGCTCTGATGTCCCACAGATCATCACTCACTCCCTCCCTCCTGTGTGTCTAGCTTCACAGGCTTCTTCTCCTGTCTATGATCAGGCAGTCACAGTGCAGTAGAAGGCCTTGCCCCCTACAGTCTCAGCGCGTCCCTAGCAGTCTCCTCTCTCAGACCTATGATTGTGAGGAGAGAGCTGAAAACTAGAAGTTGGAGACACAGGAGGGAGGGAGTGATGACCTGGGGCACATAGGACGCCCAATATTGAGCTATTTATCACCATGCATAATGTCTGATGTAATGTGCCTCGGTATATAGTGAATGGGAGGGAGGGAGAGTGGTGGAAGAGAAGGAGGGAGGAGGGGGGGTTTTGGTTTAGAGCAAACAGGGGACTAATTCAAAGAAACCCAGCCCCTTATAGTGACACTGTGCAGCACACAGGCTAATTTGCTACACAATTTTCCCATTCATAACACTTTTCTCTGCAATCATACATGTAATCATTGAAGTAAAGGTATGATTGCACTCAGTATCCCAGGGCTTGTAAGGCTCTGGCTTCACTTGATAGCCTTAAATCCTGCTGGTTGATTCCCATTAATTATAATTCATGACTGATAAGATGACTACAAGAATGTGAACGACTGAATTAATTGAGGGAATAATGTGTAAACTATCTTCCCCCTCTTAGGCTATAGTTGTGCAACAAATAACATGGCAGACGTATGCAACATTTAGAAGTTCTCTATATAGCTAGAAAGATATCCAATCACCCTACCATCAATAGATCTCATTTGATTACTGCATACAGGGCCGGACTGGGACCAAAAAGCAGCCCTGGAAAACAAGCCCCAGCAGCCCACACACTATATCACCCATCAGCCCCGAACAGTGAAGTTTGCTTTTACGCTGTCGTGGCCTCATCACTTTCTTAAAGGAGTTATCTGAAGAGCCACATGTGAATGGTGCAGCAGAGGGAATAATCAACCACAGCTCCATTTACATGTTGATCTACAAAGCCATGTTTCTCGGGACTGTGGGGTCCCAGCGGTCAGATCCAGAGCGAAGGGAAAGTCATCACCTATACAGAAGAGAAGTGATGACTTCCATATTGGGGATAATTAATTTAAACACCATTTACCGTATATACTCGCGTATAAGCCGAGTTTTTCAGCCCAAAAATTGGGCTGAAAAGTACCCCCCTCGGTTTATACGCGAGTCAGTGCGGGGGCTGCTGTATACAGCGGTATAAAGCAGCCCCCGCATCCCCAGTAATGCAGGGCCCCCCCCCTCATGCTCCGGTCACCTGTAAAGCAAATTATACTTATCAGTGTCCCGCTGCCGTCCGCGCCCGCCGCTGCCGACATCGCGATCCTCCATCTTCATGCGACTTCTTCCTATTTCTGTGCGCGTCGCAGGCAATGACGTCATTACCGGCGACGCGCACAGGAAACAGGAAGAAATCGCATGAAGACGGAGGATCGGGATGTCGACAGATGCGGGCGCGGACGGCAGCGGGACACTGATAAGTATAATTTGCTTTACAGGTGACCGGAGCATGAGGGGGGGGCCTTGCATTACTGGGGCTGCCTGTATACTACCACTGGGGCTGCTGTATATAGGGGCTGCTGTATACACCACTGGGGCTGCAATACCACTGGGGCTGCTGTATATAGGGGCTGCAATACCACTGGGGCTGCAATACTACTGGGGCTGCTGTATATAGGGGCTGCTGTATACACCACTGGGGCTGCAATACCACTGGGGCTGCTGTATATAGGGGCTGCAATACCACTGGGGCTGCTGTATATAGGGGCTGCAATACCACTGGGGCTGCAATACCACTGGGGCTGCTGTATATAGGGGCTGCTGTATACACCACTGGGGCTGCAATACCACTGGGGCTGCTGTATATAGGGGCTGCAATACCACTGGGGCTGCAATACCACTGGGGCTGCTGTATATAGGGGCTGCTGTATACACCACTGGGGCTGCAATACCACTGGGGCTGCTGTATATAGGGGCTGCAATACCACTGGGGCTGCAATACCACTGGGCTGCTGTATATAGGGGCTGCTGTATACACCACTGGGGCTGCAATACCACTGGGGCTGCTGTATATAGGGGCTGCAATACCACTGGGGCTGCTGTATATAGGGGCTGCTGTATACACCACTGGGGCTGCAATACCACTGGGGCTGCTGTATATAGGGGCTGCAATACCACTGGGGCTGCTGTATATAGGGGCTGCTGTATACACCACTGGGGCTGCAATACCACTGGGGCTGCTGTATATAGGGGCTGCAATACCACTGGGGCTGCTGTATATAGGGGCTGCTGTATACACCACTGGGGCTGCAATACCACTGGGGCTGCTGTATGTAGGGGCTGCAATACCACTGGGGCTGCTGTATATACCACTGGGGCCTGCTGTATATCATACTGCTGGGGCCTGTATACCACTGCTGGGGGCTGTATACCTGTGCTGGGGTCCACCCTCGGCTTATACGCGAGTCAATAGATTTTCCCAGGTTTTGGGGGCAAAAGTAGGGGGGTCGGCTTATACACAGGTCGGCTTATACACGAGTATATACGGTAAATGCTGAAAATCACAAAGTCCAATACTGCCTCTCTGACAACAGGACAGGAGAAGTGGTACTGTGCAGAGTATATATACAGAATAATACAGATACTGAGGATTACACCCAGTATACAGGACAGGAGAAGTGGTACTGTGCAGTGTATATATAGAGAATAATATAGACACTGAGGATTACACCCAGTATACAGGACAGGAGAAGTGGTACTGTGCAGTGTATATATACAGAATAATATAGACACTGAGGATTACACCCAGTATACAGGACAGGAGAAGTGGTAATGTGCAGTGTATATATACAGAATAATACAGATACTGAGGATTATACCCAGTATACAGGACTGGAGAAGTGGTACTGTGTACTGTATATATACAGAATAATACAGATACTGAGGATTACACCCAGTATACAGGACAGGAGAAGTGGTACTGTGCAGGGTATATATACAGAATAATACAGATACTGAGGATTATACCCAGTATACAGGACTGGAGAAGTGGTACTGTGCACTGTATATATACAGAATAATACAGATACTGAGGATTACACCCAGTATACAGGACTGGAGAAGTGGTACTGTGCAGTGTATATATACAGAATAATATAGACACTGAGGATTACACCCAGTATACAGGACAGGAGAAGTGGTAATGTGCAGTGTATATATACAGAATAATACAGATACTGAGGATTATACCCAGTATACAGGACTGGAGAAGTGGTACTGTGTACTGTATATATACAGAATAATACAGATACTGAGGATTACACCCAGTATACAGGACAGGAGAAGTGGTACTGTGCAGGGTATATATACAGAATAATACAGATACTGAGGATTATACCCAGTATACAGGACTGGAGAAGTGGTACTGTGCACTGTATATATACAGAATAATACAGATACTGAGGATTACACCCAGTATACAGGACTGGAGAAGTGGTACTGTGCAGTGTATATATACAGAATAATATAGACACTGAGGATTACACCCAGTATACAGGACAGGAGAAGTGGTACTGTGCAGTGTATATATACAGAATAATATAGACACTGAGGATTACACCCAGTATACAGGACAGGAGAAGTGGTAATGTGCAGTGTATATATACAGAATAATACAGATATTGAGGATTACACCCAGTATACAGGACAGGAGAAGTGGTAATGTGCAGTGTATATATACAGAATAATACAGATACTGAGGATTACACCCAGTATACAGGACAGGAGAAGTGGTACTGTGCAGGGTATATATACAGAATAATACAGATACTGAGGATTATACCCAGTATACAGGACTGGAGAAGTGATACTGTGCAGTCTCCACCACACACATCCAGATGTACACACATACAGGGCCGTATTTGCCATTAGGCACACCTAGGCACGTGCCTAGGGCGGCGCTATTTATAGGCGGGCGGCGTCTCGGCGTGTTTATTTATTAATTTTTTTTACTTTTTTTTTCCCGGCTCCGGGCCGGCCGGGTCTCAAGCCCCGCCCCCATACAACACCCCCCCCCCACACCCCTTCCGCCATCATTATGGCCGGCCGCCCGCCCGCCGTCCCGCCCGCCCACCTCACAGGCAGAAGTCCCGGCCGGAAGAGACGAGGAGAAGGAGGGGCCCGCCAAAGAGGGGAAACTTGAAGTTCCCGCTCTGTTCCCTCCTGTCTCCCGTGCTGCTGCGGTGGCGCCGGCAGCGGTAGTGGCGGCAGCGGCGGTACTGGCACCCAGCAGCCCCCTCCAGACCCAGAGAGCGGGGAAGCAGCCGGAGGCACTGGATGATGGTGCGGCTGGCGACCGAGCGCCTGCTGCACATCCCTGTGCTCAGAGGGAGCCCGGCTAATGTCAGCAGCCAGCACCAGGTGAGGACCCTAGAAGTGTGGGGAAACTGTGCAGAGGACAGAGGAGCAGGTGGACCGAGAAGAAGAGGCACAGGGGGACAGAAATAAGGGGACAGGAGAAGAGGAGAGAGGAGCAGCAGGAGGGACAGAGGAGAGGAGGACTGGGGTGCAGAAGGACAGGAGCAACAGGAGGGACAGCGGAGAGGAGGACAGGGGTGCAGGAGGACAGAGGAGCAGCAGGAGGGACAGGGAAGAGGAGGGCCGGGGTGCAAGAGGAGCAGCAGGAGGGACAGAGGAGAGCAGGACGGGGGTGCAGAAGGACAGAGGAGAGGAGGACGGGAGTGCAGAAGGACAGAGGAGAGGAGGGCGAGGGTGCAGAAGGACAGAGGAGAGGAGGACGGGGGTGCAGAAGGACAGAGGAGAGGACGGGGGTGCAGAAGGACAGAGGAGAGGAGACGGGGGCAGAAGACAGAGGAGAGGAGGACAGGGTGCAGAAGGACAGAGGAGAGGAGGACGGGGGTGCAGAAGGACAGAGGACAAGAGGAGGATGGGTGCAGAAGGGACAGAGGACAGGAGAGACGGGGGCAGGACAGCCGAGCAGCAGGAGGGACAGGGAAGAGGAGGGCGGGGTGCAAGAGGAGCAGCAGGAGGGACAGAGGAGAGGAGGGCGGGGGTGCAGAAGGACAGAGGAGAGGAGGACGGGGGTGCAGAAGGACAGAGGAGAGGAGGGCGGGGGTGCAGAAGGACAGAGGAGAGGAGGACGGGGGTGCAGAAGGACAGAGGAGAGGAGGACGGGGGTGCAGAAGGACAGAGGAGAGGAGGACGGGGGTGCAGAAGGACAGAGGAGAGGAGGACGGGGTGCAGAAGGACAGAGGAGAGGAGGACGGGGGTGCAGAAGGACAGAGGACAAGAGGACGGGGGTGCAGAAGGACAGAGGACAGGAGGACGGGGGAGGACAGCCGAGCAGCAGGAGGGACAGGGAAGAGGAGGGCGGGGGTGCAAGAGGAGCAGCAGGAGGGACAGAGGAGAGGAGGGCGGGGGTGCAGAAGGACAGAGGAGAGGAGGACGGGGGTGCAGAAGGACAGAGGAGAGGAGGACGGGGGTGCAGAAGGACAGAGGAGAGGAGGACGGGGGTGCAGAAGGACAGAGGAGGAGACGGGGGTGCAGAAGGACAGAGGACAGGAGGACGGGGGTGCAGAGGACAGAGGAGAGGGAGGGGTGTAGGAGGACAGAGGAGAGGAGACGGGTGCAGAAGGACAGAGGAGCAACAAGACGGGGGTGCAGGAGGAGCAGCAGAGGGACAGAGGAGGGCGGGGGTGCAGAAGGACAGAGGAGAGGAGGACGGGTGTGCAGAGGACAGAGAGAGGAGGACGGGGGGCAGAAGGACAGAGGAGAGGAGGCGGGGTGCAGAAGGACAGAGGAAGAGGACGGGGTGCAGAAGGACAGAGGAGAGGAGGACGGGGGTGCAGAAGGACAGAGGAGAGGAGGACGGGGGTGCAGAAGGACAGAGGAGAGGAGGACGGGGGTGCAGAAGGACAGAGGAGAGGAGGACGGGGGTGCAGAAGGACAGAGGACAGGAGGACGGGGGTGCAGGAGGGACAGAGGAGAGGAGGACGGGTGTGCAGGAGGACGGGTGTGCAGGAGGACGGGTGTGCAGGAGGACGGGGGTGCAGGAGGACTGAGGAGGACGGGGGTGCAGGAGGAGGACGGGGGTGCAGGAGGAGGACGGGGGTGCAGGAGGGGCAGAGGAGAGCAGGACGGGGGTGCAGGAGGGGCAGAGGAGAGCAGGACGGGGGTGCAGGAGGGGCAGAGGAGAGCAGGACGGGGGAGGAGGAGGATAGAGGAGCAGCAGGAGGGACAGGAGAGGAGGACAGGGTGCAGGAGGATAGAGGAGCAGCAGGAGGGGCAGAGGAGAGGAGGACGGAGGTGCAGGAGGACGGGGGTGCAGGAGGACGGGGGTGCAGGAGGGGCAGAGGAGAGCAGGACGGGGGTGCAGGAGGGGCAGAGGAGAGCAGGATGGGGGTGCAGCAGGGGCAGAGGAGAGAAGGGGGGGAGGAGGAGGATAGAGAAGCAGCAGGAGGGACAGGAGAGGAGGACAGGTGCAGGAGGATAGAGGAGCAGCAGGAGGGGCGGAGGTGCCGGAGGACAGGAGCAGCAGGAGGGACAGAGGAAAGAAGGACGGGGGTGCATGAGGACTGAGGCTGTGGCTGGCGCTGTGTATGGTGATAATGGCAGCTGTACCGTGTGTCTGCCTCCATGCAGCTGCCGCCACCTTCCTGAGTTTGCAGGGTGTGGCATACCAGGAGTTCTAGTTCTCCTGCCTGTCCTATATGATTTCTGGGCAGTGTGTTGGGTGCTGGTGTTGTTGTTCTTCCAGGTGGGCTCAGTGTTGTCCCGCCGCCCGTCTGTGGTCTGTCTGTCTCTTCTGGGATGTCCTCAGCTCCGTGCTGTGCACAGTGTACCATCATGTCCTCAGCTTCGTGCTGGGCACAGACAGTGTACCGTACACTGTCTGTGCACAGCATAGAGCTGGGGAGATGGTGGTACACAGCACAGAGCTGTGGACATGGTGGTACACTGTCTGTGCACAGCACGGAGCTGAGGATATGGTGGTACACTGTGCACAGCATGGGGCTGAGGATATGGTGGTACACTGTGCACAGCACAGAGCTGAGGACATGGTGGTACACTGTGCATAGCACAGAGCTGAGGACATGGTGGTACACTGTGCACAGCACAGAGCTGAGGACATGGTGGTACACTGTGCACAGCACAGAGCTGAGGACATGGTGGTACACTGTGCACAGCACAGAGCTGGGGACATGGTGGTACACTGTCTGTGCACAGCACGGAGCTGGGGACATGGTGGTACACTGCACAGCACGGAGCTGAGGACACCTTAAACTCGGTTTGTTTCTCATCCAGGAGAGTCAGATGAGCGTCATCGGTTTTTGGTCCATTTGGCATCCAACTGCTGTGCGAGTGTCCGACATTCCTCTCAGATCACATCCGTGTGCAATCTGTTCTTTCCTCAGCAGCTATTAGTGTAGAATCATTTACAGGAGCATTTTACAGTGTTCTCAGTTACAGAATGATAATGTATCAGTGAAATAAAAAACTGATGCCTCTCGGATGGTCGGTGTGCTGTCAGTGTGCGGTATGTGATTTTGTCAGACCCATAGACTTGCATTGGTGAGTCTCGGTCGTGAATCGCAGACTGTCGCAGAATGTTGCGACTTTTTTCTCATCCTGAATCTGGCTGAGAAAAAAGCGTCCAACACTCGACAATCTGCTCTCAGAGATTGATTAACATTGGTCCGAGTGCAATGTGATGAAATCACACATTGCACGTATCCGAGTTTCACGCCAGTGTGTCCGTACCCTAATAATAGAATCCATATAGTAATCCTACAATGTCTGCTGGACATGGTATGGGGAGGGTTTATGGCTCAGTTAGGCTGGGTTCACACTGCGGCAGCGTCCGGTCCAGGGCTGTCAGGAGTGAGAGCCCGGGACCGGAGTTTTGCTGCATAGGATAGTATCGGGCTGCACGGAGCTGGATGGCAATTATCTGCCATCCGGCTGCTAGCTCGCCGGATGAATCCTGCAGAAGTGGGGATTTGTCTTCCGACTCCAAAAACATTGCATGCACCGTTTTTGGAGTCGGCAGACAAATCCCCACTTCTGCAGGATTCATCCGGCGAGCTAGCAGCCGGATGGCAGATAATTGCCATCCAGCTCCGTGCAGCCCGATACTATCCTATGCAGCAAAACTCCAGTCCCGGGCTCTCACTCCTGACAGCCCCGGACCGGACGCTGCCGCAGTGTGAACCCAGCCTTAGTACACTCCATACTTCTTGTTATTAACCAGTTAATGCTCTCTTATCCACCGCACTGCAGTGTCAAAAGAGGACGACAGCGAGGCAGACAGCAACATGGCATCAGAGAGCCCCTGACCTCGAAATAGAAGATCCTCAGATCCTGGTATTGTGACATCATCTTAAGAATAATATTTTTTGCACTTATATTACACTATGAACTCCACATCACTTTACATACATCATTAACACTGTCCCTGTTGGGGCTCACAATTTAAACATCCTGTCAGTATGTCTCTGGAGTGTGGTTGGACAAACGTTTTATATGTACTACATGATGAAATGTGGGGGTAGAAGCTACACAAAGTTTGGGGGGGAAGACTGCGACTGATGGGAAGATTGTCCGTGACGGGGGAGGGGCTGCAACGGGGGAGGAGCCATGACGAGGGAGGGGCTTCAACAGGGGGGGAGGTGCCGTGACAGGGGGAGGGGCCACAATGGGGGGGAGGAGCCGTGATGGGGGGGGCGGCAGGCCGCTGAGAGTGCCTAGGGCAGCAGGAACTCCAAATACGGCCCTGCACACATACAGTATGGGCCTTTTCATATCTGAGGTTTGGCTGTGTTCATTTGTGGTTGTATGTGTTTTTACCCCTAAAAACACATTCCAAAACGCACCCATAGGGTTTAATGCAAAAGCAATGCAAAACGCAAAACACATGTGATTTTGCAAGCGCAGCCAAAAGCGTGGGCTGCATTTGCAAAAACACATAAGTTTTGCATTAAATGAAGCCAAACACAGCCAAAACGCAGATGTGAACTGGGCCTATATATATGTATATATATATATATATATATATACTAGCTGTGAGCCCGATGCAAATGCATCGGGATTCTAGAGCGTGCATTAATTTGATTATAGTAGTTATAGCTGTTAGCCTGATGCAAATGCATCGGGTATCTAAAATATGTTTATTGTTTTTTTAAAGTTTTTTAAATAATAATCGCATCATCAATAGCAATAATATAAGCCATAGCATTATTATTAGCAGTAATAGCAGTATTAATAGCATTATTAGCAGTATTATGAGCATTAATAACAGTATTAATAGCATTAATAGCATTATTATTAGCATTAATAGCATTATTAATAGCATTATTAGCATTAATAATAGCATTAATAACATTATTAATAGCATTGATAGCATTATTATTAGCATTAATAGCATTAATAATAGCATTATTAGCATTAATAATAGCATTAATAACATTATTAATAGCATTAATAGCATTATTATTAGCATTAATAGCATTAATAATAACATTATTAGCATTAATAATAGCATTAATAACAGTATTAATAGCATTAATAGCATTATTAATAGAATTAATAGCATTATTATTAGCATTAAGAGCATTAATAGCATAATTAATAGCATTAATAGCATTAATAGCATTATTATTAGCATTAATAGAATTATTATTAGCATTAATAGCATTAATAGGATAAATATTAGCATTAATGCATTAATAGCATAATTAATAGCATTATTGGCATTATTAATAGCATTAATAGCATTATTATTAGCATTAATAGCATTAATAATAGCATTATTAGTATTAATAATAGCATTAATAACATTATTAATAGCATTAATAGCATTATTAATAGCATTAATAGCATTATTATTAGCATTAATAGGATTAATAATAGCATTATTAGCATTAATATATAGCATTAATAACATTATTAATAGCATTAATAGCATTATTATTAGCATTAATAGCATTAATAGCATTATTATTAGCATTAATAGCATTAATAATACCATTAATAGGATAAATATTAGCATTAATAGCATTAATAGCATAAATAAGAGCATTAATAGCATTATTAATAGCATTAATAGCATTATTATTAGCATAAATAGCATTATTAGCATTAATAATAGCATTAATAACATTATTAATAGCATTAATAGCATTATTATTAAAATTAATAGAATTAATAATAGCATTATTAGCATAAATAATAGCATTAATAACATTATTAATAGCATTAATAGCATTATTATTAGCATTAATAGCATTAATAGTATTATTAATAGCATGAATAGCATTATTAATAGCATTAATAGGATTATTATTAGCATTAATAGCATTAATAATAGCATTATTAGCATTATTAATAGCATTAATAGGATTATTATTAGCATTAATAGTATTATTAATAGCATGAATAGCATTATTAATAGCATTAATAGCATCATTATTAGCATTAATAGCATTAATAATAGCATTATTAGCATTATTAATAGCATAAATAACATTATTAATAGCATAAATAGCATTATTATTAGCATAAATAGCATTAATAATAGGATTATTAGCATTAATAATAGCATTAATAACATTATTAATAGCATTAATAGCATTATTATTAGCATTAATAGAATTAATAATAGCATTATTAGCATTAATAATAGCATTAATAACATTATTAATAGCATTAATAGCATTATTATTAGCATTAATAGCATTATAATTAGCATTAACAGCATTAATAATACCATTAATAGGATAAATATTAGCATTAATAGCATTAATAGCATAAATAATAGGATTAATAGCATTATTAATAGCATTAATAGCATTATTAATAGCATTAATAGCATTATAATTAGCATAAATAGCATTAATAATAGGATTATTAGCATTAATAATAGCATTAATAACATTATTAATAGCATTAATAGCATTATTATTAGCATTAATAGAATTAATAATAGCATAATTAGCATTAATAATAGCATTAATAGCATTATTAATAGCATTAATAGCATTATTATTAGCATTAATAGCATTATTATTAGCATTAATAGCATTAATAATACCATTAATAGGATAAATATTAGCATTAATAGCATTAATAGCATAAATAATAGGATTACTAGCATTTAATAGCATAAATAATAGGATTAATAGCATTATTAATTAGCATTAATAGCATTATTAATATTAATAGCATAATTAGCATAATAGCATTAATAAGCATTATTAGCATTAAAAATAGCATTAATAACATTATTAATAGCATTAATAGCATTATTATAGCATTAATAGCATTAAATAACATTATTATAGATTAATAGCATTAATAAAAAAATAATAGCATTATTATTAGCATATACATTAATACATTATAAGATTAAAGATATATAATATAATATAATATTAAGCATTAATAATAGCATTAATAGCATTATTAATAGCATTAATAGGCATTAAATTATTAGCATTAATAGCATTAATAATAGCATTATTAGCATTATAATAGCATTAATAACATTATTAATAGCATTAATAGCATTATTATTAGCATTAATAGCATTAATAATAGCATTATTAGCATTAATAATAGCATTAATAACATTATTAATAGCATTAATAGCATTATTATTAGCATTAATAGCATTAATAATAGCATTATTAGCATTATTAATAGCATTAATAACATTATTAATAGCATTAATATCATTATTATTAGCATAAATAGCATTAATAATAGGATTATTAGCATTAATAATAGCATTAATAACATTATTAATAGCATTAATAGCATTATTATTAGCATTAATAGAATTAATAATAGGATTATTAGCATTAATAATAGCATTAATAACATAATTATTAGCATTAATAGCATTATTATTAGCAGTAATATTATTATTAGCATTTTTTTTAAATTATTATTTATTATTTGTTATTTATTTTTTAATTATGTTTTATTTATTTTTTTATAATTTTTTAATTATTTTTTAATTATTTTTGTATTATTAAATTTATTATTTAGGCTGAGAGGCAGTTGTCATTCAGGTGCGCTAAAGGGCTGATCTTATTAGCATATATTTTATTTTTTTATTATATTTTTATTGAATTTGTTATTATTTTTAATTAATTTTTTTATTATTTTTTAATTCTTTTTTAATTATTTTTTTTATTATTTAATTTATTATTTAGGCTGAGAGGCAGTTCTCATTCAGGTCCGCAAAGGGCTGATCTTATTAGCATATATTTTATTTTTTTATTATTATTTTTATTGAATTTTTTATTATTTTTAATTAATTTTTTTATTATTTTTTAATTCTTTTTTAATTATTTTTTTTATTATTTAATTTATTATTTAGGCTGAGAGGCAGTTCTCATTCAGGTCCGCAAAGGGCTGATCTTATTAGCATATTTTTATTTTTTTATTATTATTTTTATTGAATTTTTTATTATTTTTAATTATTTTTTTTTATTATTTTTTAATTCTTTTTTAATTATTTTTTTTATTATTTAATTTATTATTTAGGCTGAGAGGCAGTTCTCATTCAGGTCCGCAAAGGGCTGATCTTATTAGCATATATTTTATTTTTTTATTATTATTTTTATTGAATTTTTTATTATTTTTAATTATTTTTTTTTATTATTTTTTAATTCTTTTTTAATTATTTTTTTTATTATTTAATTTATTATTTAGGCTGAGACGCAGTTCTCATTCAGGTCCGCAAAGGGCTGATCTTATTAGCATATATTTTATTTTTTTATTATTATTTTTATTGAATTTTTTATTATTTTTAATTATTTTTTTTTATTATTTTTTAATTCTTTTTTAATTATTTTTTTTATTATTTAATTTATTATTTAGGCTGAGACGCAGTTCTCATTCAGGTCCGCAAAGGGCTGATCTTATTAGCATATATTTTATTTTTTTATTATTATTTTTATTGAATTTTTTATTATTTTTAATTTTTTTTTTTTATTATTTTTTAATTCTTTTTTAATTATTTTTTTTATTATTTAATTTATATATTTAGGCTGAGACGCAGTTCTCATTCAGGTCCGCAAAGGGCTGATCTTATTAGCATATATTTTATTTTTTTATTATTATTTTTATTGAATTTTTTATTATTTTTAATTATTTTTTTTTATTATTTTTTAATTCTTTTTTAATTATTTTTTTTATTATTTAATTTATTATTTAGGCTGAGACGCAGTTCTCATTCAGGTCCGCAAAGGGCTGATCTTATTAGCATATATTTTATTTTTTTATTATTATTTTTATTGAATTTTTTATTATTTTTAATTTTTTTTTTTTATTATTTTTTAATTCTTTTTTAATTATTTTTTTTATTATTTAATTTATTATTTAGGCTGAGACGCAGTTCTCATTCAGGTCCGCAAAGGGCTGATCTTATTAGCATATATTTTATTTTTTTATTATTATTTTTATTGAATTTTTTATTATTTTTAATTTTTTTTTTTTATTATTTTTTAATTCTTTTTTAATTATTTTTTTTATTATTTAATTTATTATTTAGGCTGAGACGCAGTTCTCATTCAGGTCCGCAAAGGGCTGATCTTATTAGCATATATTTTATTTTTTTATTATTATTTTTATTGAATTTTTTATTATTTTTTTTTATTATTTTTTAATTCTTTTTTAATTCTTTTTTTTATTATTTAATTTATTATTTAGGCTGAGAGTCAGTTCTCATTCAGGTCCGCAAAGGGCTGATCTTATTAGCTATATTTTAATTTTTTTATTATTTTATTATTTATTTTTATTAATTTTTTATTATTTTTTTAATTAATATTTTTATTATTTTTTAATTCTTTTTTAATTATTTTTTTTATTATTTAATTTATTATTTAGGCTGAGACGCAGTTCTCATTGAGGTCCGCCTTTGTTTTTTCCCATTGAAATGCATTAGCGGTGTGTCGGCGATTTTATGGCCGACCACCTGGTTCTATTTGTCGGCCCTAAAATCGCGGACACACCGCTAATGCATCTCTATGGGCAGTCAGCCCGATTTCGGATTGAACGGCGACCAATCAGAATTCGAGCTGACTTGCCCATAGACATGCATTAGCGGTGTGTCCGTGATTTTAGGGCCGACAAATAGAACCAGGTGGCCGGCCATAAAATCGCCGACACACCGCTAATGTATGTCAATGGGAAAAAAGACGGACCTGAATGAGAACTGAATGACGGGCTCTTCTGATTGGCTGAGGTCAGCGACCAATCAGAAGAGCCCTTCACATTTCATTGAGATACAATGGCGGATTGATCGTCCATTGTATCTTAATGTTAGTTGAAGAGGACGTCGGAGCTGGAAGTTGGCGGAAAGAAGACAGAAGATCCCCGGGGACGGACGAAGAGGCGGAAAGAAGAGAGAAGACCCCCGGGACCGGAGGAAGAGGACGCCTGGCCGGACGGACGATCAGATGACTTGAAGGCATGTAAGTGATCGACGGGGACGTTAGGGGACGGGTAGGGCCTTAGGTGTTAGGGAAAGCGGCAAGGCTTAGAGGGTAGGGGCTTAGGGCGGCAGGGGTTTAGGTGCGGCTTAGGGGTAGGGGTAGGGGATTAGGTGCAGCTTAGGGGTTAGTGGCTTGCGGCGGCAGGGGTTTAGGTGCGGATGCGGGGTAGTGGCTTAGGGGGGTAGGGGGTTAGGTGGGGCTTAGGGGGTAGGGGCTTAGGGCGGCAGGGGTTTAGGTGCGGCTTAGGGGGTAGGGGGTAGGGGATTAGGTGCAGCTTAGGGGTTAGGGGCTTGCGGCGGCAGGGGTTTAGGTGCGGATGCGGGGTAGTGGCTTAGGGGGGTAGGGGGTTAGGTGCGGCTTAGGGGGTAGAGGTAGGGGATTAGATGTGGCTTAAGGGGTAGGGGCTTGCGGCGGCAGGAGTTTAGGTGCGGATGCGGGGTAGTGGCTTACGGCGGCAGGGAGTAGGGGGTTAGGTGCGGCTTAGGGGGTAGGGGCTTAGGGCGGCAGGGGTTTAGGTGCGGTTTAGGGGGTAGGGGATTAGGTGCGGCTTAGGGGTTAGGGGCTTGCGGCGGCAGGGGTTTAGGTGCGGATGCGGGCTAGTGGCTTACGGCGGCAGGGGGTAGGGGCTTCGGCGGCGGGGTAGTGGCTTAGGGGTTAGTGGCTTAGGGGTTAGGGCGGCAGGGGGTAGGGGCTTGCGGCAGAGGGTAGTGGGTGCGGCGGGGTAGTGTGGCAGGGGGTAGGGGCTTCGGCGGCGGGGTAGTGGCTTAGGGGTTAGGGCGGCAGGGGGTAGTGGCTTCCGGCAGAGGGTAGTGGGTGCGGCGGGGTAGTGCGGCAGGGGGTAGGGGCTAGGGGCTTCGGCGGCGGGGTAGTGGCTTAGGGGTTAGGGCGGCAGGGGGTAGTGGCTTCCGGCAGAGGGTAGTGGGTGCGGCGGGGTAGTGCGGCAGGGGGTAGGGGCTTCGGCGGCGGGGTAGTGGCTTAGGGGTTAGTGGCTTAGGGGTTAGGGCGGCAGGGGGTAGGGGCTTGCGGCAGAGGGTAGTGGGTGCGGCGGGGTAGTGCGGCAGGGGGTAGGGGCTTCGGCGGCGGGGTAGTGGCTTAGGGGTTAGGGCGGCAGGGGGTAGTGGCTTCCGGCAGAGGGTAGTGGGTGCGGCGGGGTAGTGCGGCAGGGGGTAGGGGCTAGGGGCTTCGGCGGCGGGGTAGTGGCTTAGGGGTTAGGGCGGCAGGGGGTAGTGGCTTCCGGCAGAGGGTAGTGGGTGCGGCGGGGTAGTGCGGCAGGGGGTAGGGGCTTTGGCGTCGGGGTAGTGGCTTAGGGGTTAGGGCGGCAGTGGGTAGGGGCTTGGGGTTGTGTGGCTTGGTTAGTGTACGCGTAGTGGCTTAGAGCGGCAGGGGTCTGTAGTGTACAGCGCGATGGTATACTACAGTCCCATGGCGCTTATGGTCATGGGACTGTAGTATACTATAGCGGTGTACACTACAGGAGTATGGGCTTCGGCTTCGGTGGCTTGGTTAGCGATGTAGCGACTCGCAATGCCCGCTTCGCGGGCATTGCTTCGCTAGGCTGCAACGACTCGCAATGCCCGCTTTGCGGGCATTGCTTCGTGAGTCGCCTTGGCCGCTACGCGGCCACGGGGAGAGTCCAGGAGAAGCAGCTCGGACTAGCTAACCAAGCCACCGGAAGCAGCGCCGCTCCGACGGAAGTCGCTACGGCAATTATATAATAGATATATATATATATGCACATACAGTCATATGACACACACACATCCATATGTACACACATACATTATATATACGCACACATCCGTATGTAACACACACAGCATATGTGTATATGCAGACACATCCATTTGTACACACATATACATTATATATATATTTTTATATATACATATACACATCCATATGTAAACACACATCCATATGTACACACACACACATCCATGTATACACACACATCCACATGTACACACAGACACACATCCATATGTACACACACACTTCCTTATGTACACACAGACACACATCCATGTATACACACACATCCACATGTACACACAGACACATCCATGTATACACACACATCCACATGTACACACACAGACACACATCCATGTATACACACAGATCCACATGTACACACACAGACACACATCCATGTATACACACACATCCACATGTACACACAGACACATCCATGTATACACACACATCCACATGTACACACACAGACACACATCCATGTATACACACACATCCACATGTACACACACAGACACACATCCATGTATACACACATCCACATGTACACACACACACATCCATGTATACACACACATCCACATGTACACACAGACACACATCCATATGTACACACACACTTCCTTATGTACACACAGACACACATCCATGTATACACACACATCCACATGTACACACAGACACATCCATGTATACACACACATCCACATGTACACACACAGACACACATCCATGTATACACACAGATCCACATGTACACACACAGACACACATCCATGTATACACACACATCCACATGTACACACAGACACATCCATGTATACACACACATCCACATGTACACACACAGACACACATCCATGTATACACACACATCCACATGTACACACACAGACACACATCCATGTATACACACATCCACATGTACACACACAGACACACATCCATGTATACACACACATCCACATGTACACACAGACACATCCATGTATACACACAGATCCACATGTACACACACAGACACACATCCATGTATACACACACATCCACATGTACACACACAGACACACATCCATGTATACACACACATCCACATGTACACACAGACACACATCCATGTATACACACACATCCATATGTACACACAGACACACATCCATGTATACACACAGATCCACATGTACACACACATACACACATCCATGTATACACACAGACACACATCCATGTATACACACACATCCATATGTACACACACAGACACACATCCATGTATACACACACATCCATATGTACACACACACACACACACATATCCATGTACAAAGACACACATCCATATGTACACACATATCCATGTATACACACACACATCCATATGTACACAATCATACAGTACATACACACATTTACAGTACACACACATATACATGGAGGGATATACATAGTCTTACAGTGCTGCTCTGCTGCCTGGGTCACAATTACCATCCAGGACAGGACTCTGCTCTGCGCTCCGTCGCTCTGTCTGTGGGATAGATGGCAGTTGCTTCACAGGTCACAGATCTGGGGAGGGAGGGGGGTAAGGACAGTGAAAGTTCAAACAACTAATCCCCTGTGCCTCATATGGAGACCGGAGCCACCAGACAGCATCCAGACACATTGCAGAAACCTCCAGGCCGGAGGCATAATACTCCTTACCGCCCAGGATGAGGAGCTCAGCAGACGCAGGAGATGAAGCTGGAGGAAGGTGCCCGGTACCAGCCGACAGTGCAGGTACTGCATTGCCCCAGGCTCCCCTGGTCAGCAGGGTGCACAGAAGCTTCAGGGAGGCTGGAGCCGCTGAGGAGTGGAGGAGCTGTCATACTCCTCCTCCAAGAATCGGCTGCAGGAAAAGAGCCGGAAGCTCCACACCGGAAACGCGGCTGCGGCTACTGTGTAGCTCCCCGGCTGTGCAACGGAGCAATTCCACTTCAGCCCACCGGGAGAACTCCCGGTACGCCCTATGGCCAGTCCGGGCCTGACTGCATATTATATGTAACCACTTGGTTGCTAATTTGGAGTTGGTTAAATCAGAAATTACTGTCTAATGTATTTTGAGTTCTTCATCATATATCTGATGCATGGAGTTATAGACAAACCAACAGGTAATCTCTTGATAACACCTTAGAATAACACACCAGCACACTGAAGTAGCCTACACGTAATTATTAAAGGCCTGGATTATCAAATGATGTTGATTATTGGGTATTAGTAAGAACAGCAGCAAGTGGGTGGAAAGGCAGAGCTACAGCCAGGAGGGTGACAGGCTAGAGTAGGACACTAATAAGTTACAAGACAACCTGGAGAAGAATGGCTCAGAAGACGTCTCAGCATGGTAAGTCTCTTTTCAACCTACATCTTGAAATATATATTTCAAGTTCTCTTCAGGAAAGATCAAGGAGTGCACACTAAATGTGGCGATGAGCAAGCACTAACATTCTCGAATGATCAATACTCATTAAGGGCAGTTGGATTCTTGGATGGGCTTGGCTTGAGCACCTGAGTAAGTCAACGAGGCACTTGAGAATTTTTCCAGAAGATCTTAGGCCGGTTTCACATCATGATTTTGGAGCTTCCGAGTGTATCCGTTTCAAAACGGATACACTCGGATCCAAAATCGGATCCCATGTATCCCTATGGGGCTCGGATCTGATCAGATGTGTGCCTTTTGCCATCCGATTTTGGCACCATCCGATCCTGTCCGATTTCAGCACGGACACAGAAACGCAGCCTGCTGCATTTTTGTGTCCGAGAGTGAAATCGGACAGCTTTGGATCCGAGACGATCCGAGCCCCGATGACATGGGAGCCTATGGACATCGGATCCGAGTTGAACTCGGCTCCGTGTCCTCCCTGCTCCTGCCTCCCTGCATCTTCCTCCAATTTACTTCTCTATCCTGTCTCCCACTATTCTATCCTGTCCCCCGCTATTCTATGCTGTCCCCCTGCTATTCTAACCTCTTTCCTGTCTTATTCCCTATCCTTTTCTCTATTCTATTCCCTCTGTTTAAAAAAAAAAAAACCCTCCCTGAGGATACATTACCTTCCGGCACCTTCAGGGACTGTCACCATCTGTGCAGAAGATCCTGTGGTGATGTCAGAGAGCCGGTCAGCTGACGTGTCAGGTGACCGGCTCTGTGACATCATCACATGTCCTTCAGCCACCAGATGGAGACAGTCGCATGAAGCCGTCGGAAGGTAATGTATCCTCAGGGAGGGTTTTTTTTTTATGTTTTACATACTGGAGGGGGAGAGGACAGGGGGGAGGACAGGGGGGGAGGATAGAGGAGAGGGAGAGCAGAGATAGAAAAAGGACAGACAGGGATAGATAGAGAAGAAGTAGGGACAGACAGGGACAAGCAGGGAGAACAGGATCCACACGTATCCTGCATAGAATTGGATTGGATGGCTATTTGCCATCCGATTGCAGGGATCTGTGTGGATCCGTGCCTGTCCCAGGGATCCTCCTTCAAACTCGGATCCCACGGACAGGCACTAAATCGTGATGTGAAACCAGCCTTACTGAGAAATAATTATGTCCTCAATTGGCTTCCCTTACATTCAGCTGCTCAAGCGGCGCCCATCCGAGAATCCAACTGCTCCTAATGAGTACCGAGCACCTGAGCATGGTAGTACTCACTTATCGCTTTTTCATAAGTTCACATTCACCTGAAGGAGAGCAGTATGTCTTCCATTTTTCTGCAGAGAGTTTAATTCTGGCACAGTCTTCAAGCAAAAATAGACAAAACTAGAACGGTGTTCCAAATAAGTGCAGTTTTATTTTTTGTCTTGCTCAAAAAGTTCACAGAATCTGTTACAACGTTTCGGCCACCTTTGCCTTGTTCACGTTACAGCTGGCAATGAATCATAAAATAGAATAAAAGTCAAAAAAATTGTATCACCTGGGCCCGTTTCACATCAGCATTTTTGTGCGGATCTGGCCGATCCGGACAAAAAAATACGTCTGCCACATGTGTCGCCTAACGGACGCACTTGCAGTACACTCGCGGCAATCCCCACAAATTTTCTATGGGGACTTGCGGCAAGTGTGGATTTGCCGCGATCGCGCACTTCCGGCGGTTAACGCGCTCAGCTGCGGTTATTTGACGCGGCTTCACCTGCCGCAAGTGCCAGATCACGGCAATACCGCACTTGCCCCATAGACAATGCATGAGGCTTGCCGCAAGTGTACCACAAGTTTGGCCGGTAGGAGGTACATGCAGCAGATGCGTTTCTTTTGTCTGGATCGGCCAGATCCGGACAAAAACGCTGATGTGAAGGGGGCCTAAACAGTAATCATGTAATGATATATAATAATATTATGTACATAAAAGTGTTGATGATTTATTAGTCGCATCTAGGTGATATATCATGCAATTACAACATAACCTTGTTGAAATTCAAAGTATTTTCTGTATGAGTGTATAGCATAAAAGACGAAAGCAACATAATCCCTTCAGATATATAGTCAGGGAAATTACCTCTAAGCAAGTTAAATGATGGATCCTAAATTAAGGGTAATATGTTTAATTCCTATAGGTTACCTGATGGCTAAAGGAAAAGTAAAATATCAATAAAGTAAAAAGTGCATAATTGTGCTGCCTGACTATGCAGGAATGTTACCTGATCAATCAAATGGGGTGGTTAACTGGGATGTCCTTTTGGTGCTAGTTTGGTGCCCCACTACGTAGGTGTCACAAAAGGGGTACTGCACCCAGAAAAGCTGTGTAGTCACCCCACTGCAGTTGGGACTATGGTCACTAGATGGAACCCTAGAGCAGCACTCACATACTAGAATACGCTCACAGAAAATGCGCTAAACAGGGATATTATAAATACAGCCCTGACTCCCAAAGAACCCACAAGAGAGGAATCAGAACCGCAGTAGGCGGCTGCGGCATTCAAGGACAAGGTTAACCCGACGGGTAAAAGGGAGAGGAGACTTAAAGTGATCCTAAACCCAGAAACTGACCCCCCCTTATCTTTAGACCTGTCCCTGCACCCCCTCTTATCATTTCTAGCCATCACTTTTGCAGAAAAAATCGCTTTTGTAAAGTAAGAGAAAAAGTTATATTACTTTGTCCTGTGTGAGTACTCTCTTTGGGGCTGGGGCTGCTGTATACACCTTTGGGGCTGGGGCTGCTGTATACACCTTTGGGGCTGCTGTATACACCTTTGGGGCTGGGGCTGCTGTATACACCTTTGGGGCTGGGGCTGCCTGTATACACCTTTGGGGCTGGGGCTGCCTGTATACACCTTTGGGGCTGGGGCTGCTGTATACACCTTTGGGGCTGGGGCTGCTGTATACACCTTTGGGGCTGGGGCTGCCTGTATACACCTTTGGGGCTGGGGCTGCCTGTATACACCTTTGGGGCTGGGGCTGCCTGTATACACCTTTGGGGCTGGGGCTGCTGTATACACCTTTGTGGCTGGGGCTGCCTGTATACACCTTTGGGGCTGGGGCTGCCTGTATACACCTTTGGGGCTGGGGCTGCTGTATACACCTTTGGGGCTGGGGCTGCCTGTATACACCTTTGGGGCTGGGGCTGCTGTATACACCTTTGGGGCTGGGGCTCCTGTATACACCTTTGAGGCTGGGGCTGCTGTATACACCTTTGGGGCTGCCTGTTTATAAAACCACTGGGGCTGCCTCTATATACCACCTCTGGGGCTGGGGCTGCTGTATACACCTCTGGGGCTGCCTGTATATAAAACCACTGGGGCTGCCTGTATATACCACCACTGGGGCTGCCTGTATACATCTTTGGGGCTTCCTGTATATACCACCACTGGGGCTGCTGTATACACAACTGGGGCTGCTGTATACACCACTGGGGCTGCTGTATACACCACTGGGGCTGCCTGTATATACCACCACTGGGGCTGCCTGTATATACCAACTCTGGGGCTGCCTGTATATACCACCTCTGGGGCTGTCTGTACATACCACCTCTGGGGCTGGGGCTGCTGTATACACCTCTGGGGCTGCCTGTACATAAAACCACTGGGGCTGCCTGTATATACTACCACTGGGGCTGCCTGTATACACCTCTGGGGCTGCCGGTATATACCACCACTGGGGCTGCCTGTATATACCAACTCTGGGGCTGCCTGTATATACCACCTCTAGGGCTGGGGCTGCTGTATACACCTCTGGGGCTGCCTGTATATAAAACCACTGGGGCTGCCTGTATATACCACCACTGGGGCTGCCTGTATACACCTCTGGGGCTGCCTGTATATACCACCACTGGGGCTGCTGTATATACCTCTGGGGAGGCTGCTGTATACACCACTGGGGAGGCTGCTGTAATACTGCTGGGGCCTGTATACACCACTGGGAAGGCTGCTGTATACTACCACTGGGAAGGCCTGTATACCACTGGGGAGGCTGCTGTATACTACCACTGGGGAGGCCTGTATACTTGTGTTGGGGTCCACCGTCGGCTTATACACGAGTCAATAGGTTTTCCCAGGTTTTGGGGGCAAAAGTAGGGGGGTCGGCTTATACACGGGTCGGCTTATACACGAGTATATATGGTAACTTTTTCTCTTACTTTACAAAAGCGATTTTTTCTGCAAAAGGGATGGCTAGGAATGATAAGAGGGGGTGCAGGGACAGGTGTAAAGATACGGGGGGGTCAGTTTCTGGGTTTAGGATCACTTTAAGCAAGCAGCAGGAGGTCAGGTCATCTATAGGAGATCAGACTTCACAGTACTGGGAACAAAAGGAAAGAAGGAAAAGAAAGGAATATAAAGGAGGGTTCCATCTACAGCTAGAAATCTCAACTGCAGCATCCAGAGCATTTGCCATTACAACACCAATAACTGCTGAAAGATTGTATTGCTGGATCAGAGTCTTTCAAGTAAAGTTACCCGGTGAAGTGAAGTATCGACTCTGCTGCATCCTTTCTATATAAACTGTTTGCTGTACAGCATCACTGCCCTGGTGGTCCAGTCCCACCTGCGGGGACTAAACCATCTAAGCCGCAATACCACCGACCACCGGAGGATAGATGACAATGGGAGACCTTGTAAGTTATTAAGGGGGGTTTTGCTGTAATCTGTAACACAAAAAGTGTTAAAGAGTGAAACATCTTATTTTTGCAAATGGTGGACTATTTTGGATTAAACGATAGTGGGTGATTTTGGTTCTTGAGGAATGAGAATAACCTTTGGCTCATGATCATTAACATTTTCACAGTAAACCTCTGTAGAATGGAGAACAAGTTAATCTATAGAATGAAATAACTTAATTAAAATTCCTGAATCATTAAGTAGTATGAAGACAATTGTTTTAGATAAAGATCTGCCAGCTAATAAAAATATGTTCCCGAACAGTGACTATTGAGCCCATGTGAGCCAACTGTTTGCACATCTAGGTACTATAGTGGCACTTGGGAAATGTTAGAAGGTAAAATAAAAAAAAGAAATATAGGAAGGTAAAAAAAATAAAGGAAGTATTCTACATGTGCCAAACATCCCTAAGGCTGGGTTCACACTGCGGCAGCGTCCGGTCCGGGGCTGTCAGGATTGACAGCCTGGACCGGAGTTTTGCTGCATAGGATAGTATCGGGCTGCACGGAGCTGGATCGCGGCGGGTGGTAATTATCTGCTATCCGGCTGCTGTGTCGCCGGATGAATCCTGCAGAAGTGGGGATTTGTCTGCCGACTCCAGAAACGTTGCATGCACCGTTTTTGGTATCGGCAGACAAATCCCCACTTCTGCAGGATTTATCCGGCGGCACAGCAGCCGGATAGCAGATAATTACCACCCGCCGCGATCCAGCTCCGTGCAGCCCGATACTATCCTATGCAGCAAAACTCCGGTCCAGGCTGTCAATCCTGACAGCCCCGGACCGGACGCTGCCGCAGTGTGAGGGCACCCTAACAGGGAACAATGTCCCTAAATGCCTTTTAGGCCGGTGTCACGCGGTCGTAGATTTCCTCATCCAAGAGAATAAAGGCAATAATGCCAATGATATTCTGATTAAACTCTGATCCAAGTTCGTCAGTGTCGGCATAGGATGATCTAATTCTATGAGAGGAGACGATTGGAGGAGAAAGTGAGGAGAAGATGGAGAACAAAATGTCTCCATTCTATGAGTCTGTGGAATCACTCTGTACCCGGTTGACATCCAAGTGCCATCTGATGATTTCCACGCACCCGTAGCCTTTAGTGGGTAAGTTTCGTCCAATTTACAAGTCAAATTGCAACATGCCGAATCGGTATGAGAAAGAAAAACTTTGATCGGCACTGCCTCATTCCATAACATTGACCTGAGAGCTGCCCCATTGAATAACATTGGCCGGCACACTATCGGTCACGTCCGATTTCCACAGTGGAGTGTGCATGGCCTTAGACTGGATTAATATGTATAACCTGACAACATTTTCAAAGTACATTCTTGGGGATCTTATTCTGCTCTTGGCCCTATAAACAATGCTGTATATAGGTTTTGTCCAGGGTAAGTGGCAACAATGGAGAAGACCAGGACAAAAATATATATGGGGCAAAAATCATCTTTTTCATGCATTTTTATGCTTATTTCTTATGTATGTGTCATCTTTATATTTTATTTTTGTTAAAAGATGAGCACGATTTTCTTCAGAATGGATCAATAAGTGTCTAAATTGCTTTCTTCGTCTTTGAAAATCACTCTTCTAGTACTTTATTTTGTATCCAAAGTTTCTCCTTTTATCACGAGTCTTAGGCTGTTAAATTCCCAACAATTTCTCCCCAGATCTCTGGAGATACTTCAGAGGTCACGGCATTTTGTCCCAAGCAGCCTGCTAGATCTACAGAAACCTACAATCAAAAGTCAGAATCAGTTTGAAGCCGTCCAATGCCGGAGGAATTCGGACAGAAAGGCGAGGTCTGGTGAAAAGAGGAGACGGATGAAAAGGAATGAGATGCTTCTTTTAACCCCTTGAGTGTGTATAAAATCATGTATAAATCATAAAATCCTATATTTACCTTACGGAGTCAACAAAATATCTGAGAAATCATCAAGAGAAACCATCATTCAGCTTTAATTCTTATCACAAATCTGGTGTTACTGAGATGACTTGGCCGAATGTGTCTAACGATTCACTCCAACAACGATAGTCCTTATTAGATATGCACTGCGGACATGATAGAGCTAAAGATAATACAGTCTGAAGACAAGTAGAGCTGCAGTTATGGTTTGGGACACACAAATTGATCAAGTTCTACCTACAGGTGCATCTTAATGAATTAGAGTATCAAAAATGTAATTGTTTTCAGTAATTGAATATATAAAATGAAACACATATTATATAGAGTCATTACACAAAGTGATCTATTTCAAGTAGAGATGAGCGGTGTTCTAATCGAATTGTTCGCCAATCTCAAATTCGAGCTGTTTTTGGCGGTGTTCGAATCATTGGACGAATTCGAACAATTTGCTTGAAATAATATCTGCTAGGGATGGGCGAATCTACTCGTTAGGACTCGTTACTCTGCGAGTAGTAATTAACTCGCAGGAGTCGGTACTCTGCTAGTTTCCAAGCGATTACTCGCACAGTAACGAGTCCAATGCAAATCAATGGCAATCCTAGTTTTGTCTGAGTTTGCATTCAGTATTTTTCTCAGTCGCTAAACTCGCTATCACATTGCTGTCTATGTAGCTGGATTGTCCCCAAATCGTTTAAACAATAGCACCGGTTCACGAATACTCGCTGTCAGCAGCAAGTCTTAGGGATGAGCTATTCTAAGACTTCTGTATACTGTATTCGGGACTCGCTGAATACAGAATATGTTAATGTTCCGAGACAGCCTAGTGTGTTAGGTCAGAAAACTGTGAAGATGGACAAGCATGTTAGCCAATCATATTCAGTAATGCCACAGCCCTGTTGGTTGTGGCATTACTTTGATTGGCTGCTGTCCATCGTGATGCCTATATCATGTATGACAGGCAAGGCTGTATATAAGGCTTGCCCCCACCATTTTGGGCACATTCCTGTGATGATCTGAGCTAGTGCAGGGCGAGTAGAGAGACTTGCAGCAGATCCTAGCTAGGGAGTGTCAGTGAGTGTAGGAAACCCACCTTAAGATTCCTCACATTTAACCCAAACAGCTCTTCTGAGAGCTACCAGGACGGAGGAGTGCTGTGTACAGGACTGTAGGCAGGGAGACAGGCAGGCAGGAGCAGCCTTACAGTGCATACAGCACCGACCTCAGAGCTTAGCTTAGTCACTCAGCTTTCCTCAGAGCTGAAATCAGAGGCTTAGCTGAGCTAATATTTCATTTTTTTTTTCGACAAGATATTTTTGGGTTCATATTTACCCCTTCAGCGTTATTTTTTCTGTGGCAGACCAGTGCGTTGCTGCTCTCCTACCAGCTAATAGCATGCACGCCACCTGCTTGTGCGACTGCTTGTGCACACTAACTAATTTTTCAGGGGAGAGTGTGTTGCTTCTCTGCTAAGTTATATGGATTTTACAAAAAAAAAAAAAAAATGACGTGGGCTTCGCCGTATTTTTGTAACCAGCCGGAACCAGCAGGCAGTGACGGGCTGCCCCCAACCCCCAGGTGTCTATTTGTACCTGGCTGGACACAAGAATATAGGGGAGTACCCCTTTTTTTTATTATTTAATGAATTTCATGAAATAATTAAAAAAAAAATGCGTGGGGCTCCATGCTATTTTTATGTCTAGCCAGGTACAGCAAAGCAGCTGGGGGGCTGGAATCCGCAGCGCAGGGAGGCCCGAGCTTTCTGGGCCCCCCCACCGCTGCAATTTGCAGCCTGCAGCCGCCCTGGAAGATGGAGCGTTCATTGAAGCGCCATCCTCTGTCGCTAAACCCCGCTCTTCCAGGACCCTGGTGCGGTGGCTCACTGGGTAATAAAGGGGTTAGGGCCAGCTTTGTGTTATCAGCTGGCCCTAAACCCGAAATCTGTGGCGGTCACGCCAATATTACACATGGCCGCCATGAATTTCTATTAAATTGTTTAAAAAAATACACAACACACAGAAATATTTTTTTATTAGTAATAAAACAAAAAGCCATTAGGGACTCCATCTTTAATAAAAAAAATCCTCTTCCGTCCGACGTAGTCCCAAACGCGGTGTCAGCTCTGCTACATCCCTCTACATAGATACACATGTCTATTCAGAGGGACAGCAGGCTGAGAAATGTCTTTGGGTTCACCTCAGGTGAACCTTGCTGTCAAAGCCTGAATCTCTGCTGCAGGCTCCGGAGATTACCGAGCGAGGACAGCAGTCCGTTTTTATAAAAAACATTTTTTTTAATATTCTTTAAAAGCGCTGGCTTTTAAAGAATAAAATGGGGAATTGCAGGTTTTTCCTCTGCTGCCAGACCCCTTATAGGGTCCAGCAGCACAAGAATCGCTGCAATACTCGCTTCCTCATTCATTAACATTGGACTCGCTAGACTCGCAACGAGTAGCGAGTTTCCGACTCGGACTCGTTAGAGTCTAGCGATTCCGAGTATTTTAGGATTCGCCTATCCCTAATATCTGCCCTTTTGAGGGCTGCTCCATAGGAGTAGCAATCAGGGACTAGGGACTAGTAGTCTATCAGCCCTTTTAAGGGCTACTTCATAGAATCCGGGACTAGTTTTAATTTCAGCTCTTATGAGGGCTAGGTTAGAGCAGTCTCTATTAGTTTTTGCCAGGCAGAAGTGTGCCAGGTGTGTGTCAGTGCTGTGCAAGTGTTTTTCACAGCATCTGGCCGTATCTAGCTCTGGGAGTCCTTTAGGGCAGGTAGTGTAGCACTGCTGTGAAGAAAGCTACACCACCTGTCTTAATTAGGCATTTTTTTTGCTGCAGCCAGTCCAGGCAATTTGTTCGGGCTAGTAGCAGTGTCTCACAGTGGTGTAGCCCACTTGTAAAAGAAGCTACACCGCCAGTGTAGTTTCAACTAATTTTTTACTGCACCTAGCAAATGTGTCAGTTTTGGACTAGTAGCAGTGTTCACAAAACCATTACTGTAGGCCACTTGTAATACTACCAAGTACACCTTCAGTGTAGTTCCTTCTAGTAATTTTTTACTGCACCTAGCACAGGTAATATTTTGTGCCTAGTACCACTGCCTGTCCACTCAGCTCTGCTTGATTTCCATCAGAATATTTTTGGCCAACAGCTGCAGAGTTGCCAATTTGTTCACATACAAAATGAGTGTCAAAAGGCCTGCTGCTGGTGGAAAGGGGAATAGGGGTGGTGGAAAGGGGAAAAAAAGTTTGTGTCCGTGGAGTATGTGGGAAAGCAAGAGTAACATCTGCTGAAGGAAGACCATCTTCCAGCCAAAGTAAGATGTATACTTCTTTCCGCGGAGATTCTGATATGATCCCTTTCATACGGACACGACTCAGACGACGATCGATACCAATTCTAGATGAGGCACAAAAAGAGCAGGCGCTTGAATGGATAGCAAACGCTTCAGCAAGTGGGCTCTCCTCCACCTCAACTTCTACATCACAGATACACCAGTCCTCAGATGTGTCACCCCAATCTCACTTGCTTCCGCAAAGCTCCCAAGTCTCCAGCTGCCCGTCTGAGTATGGGGTAAGACAGATGGTTGAGTTTGCATCGCTCATCACTTATACTATAGCCTGGGAATCAGAGGCCTGCTCCCAAGCTTTTAGTCAAGACGAGGAAATGATCTGCACTGATGCCTAGAAGCTTTTGGAGTCGGATCCAGGCCCAGAAGCTTTTGGAGTCGGATCCAGGCCCAGATAAAGAAGGTTCTGAGCAAGCAAAATGTAGACCCTCATTCATAAACTGTGAACTGCACCTTGAAGATCTTGTGATCCCTTCCGCATATGACTCCTCCTGTACTTCCTCCCTCTCCTCTAGTGCCACCACCTGACTCAGAATGCTGTTTAAAGTCTGCTCCAGCATGTAAATGACGGGAATAGTCATGCTGAATGGTGTACATGCTGAATGTACAGAATGGTGCATAGATCCTTCATTTCAGACCACTCCACCAGTGTGATTTGCCCCACCTCTGGATCTCGTAGGCCCAGGTTATACATCATGTCGTATTGTGCCAGGGCTCATCGGTGCTGCCACAGTTGCTGCAACATGTGCAGAGTTGAATTCCATCGTGTCGGCACATCGCATTTTAGCTGGTGAACTGGCTGGCCGAACAACTTCTGTAGAGATGCAAGTCGTTGAGCTGTGGGATGTGAACAGCGGAAGTGAGCACACAGCGACCGTGCCCTCTGCTGAAGACAATCTAGACCTAGATAGTGTGCAAAAATTTGCTGGACAACCAGGTTTAAGACGTGAGCCAAGCAAGGCACGTGTGTGACATTGCCCCGGCGGAGGGCTGCACCCAGTATTGCAGCATTCACGCACATGGCCTTCTCTGGCTGCAGGTTCAGTGGAGACAAGCATTGATGAAACTCGGTCGCCAGAGCTGACCACAAATCCTCAGCTGTGTGACTCATATTTCCCAGACATTTCAAGGTAAAGACCGCCTGATGCTATTAAGCCCTGCTGCCATCATAATAAGGATGTGTGCAAGATTCCTTGTGCGCAGTTACAACACGGGTGGCATTACCAGACAGGCTGTGGGTGCAGGTGGAGGACCGAGACGAGATTGAGGAGGCAGAAGAAGTGGAGGAACTTATACATACAGAGGATTGATGCACAAGTCATGGGGATGGCAAGACTTTGACAGCAGCCCCTTCCCCTGCAGTCACCATAGTCCATGCCTACTGGTCCAAGTGCCTGTGGAGAAATGCACGCTGTCACACACAGAGTTTCTCAAGGAAGCGGTGATGTTGTGTGTGACATGCCGGTGTAGCGCAGGCACAGCTTTCTTGACAAGTAGTGGCGACTGGGCATCTGGTACTGGGGCACTGCGACGGACACAAGGTCTCAAAAATCCTCTGTGTACAACAGGCGAAGACGAAGCATTTCTGTAACCAACAGCTTGCAGATGGTGAAATTCAACCTCTTAGCTTTGTCATGGCCAGGAGGAAATGGTCTTTTACTTGTCCACATCTGAGGGACTGAAGGCTGACTGCTGTGCTGAGACAGGGTTGAGTAGGGTGTCCCCGGCAAACTGTTGGTCTGTGAGAAAGGTGCAGGTGGACATATTATGTTGCCTTCATCCAAAGGTGGGGCTCTCTATGTCTGACAGCGCTCAACACAAGCAGGTGTTTCCACTTCCAAAAGAACTGACGACCTGCCAATCACACTGGCTGTTGCGGGTAAAGAGGTGGAAGGTTTGCGTCCAAAAGCATGTGTGACAGCTGTCCCCACAGTCACAGAGGATGAATAGGCCGCAGATGCACTTGATGGGCCAGTCGGTGGTTGGCCCGGCCTGCTGGGCCGCATTGTAGCACAGTGAGCTTCCCACTGTGACTTATGCTTCATATCCATGTGACGGTTCATGCATGAACTACTCAAACTATTGATTTTTTGGCCTCTACTTACATTTTGGCTACAAATCTTACAGATAACATGGGGAGACTAAAGGCTTGTGGATTTTGGAATGTGCTGCATGAAAGTCACCTCACCAACCATTTTAAGCTTACAACTGTGGGGCAATTGATGCCACTGAAGTGGTGTCTGGGCCCAAATTTTTGGAAAAAATGGTTACTCTTATTGTAGTCCCCTAAATGTGACACAATGCTTAGCATGTGCACAAGGCCTTACAGATGCTGAGGTAAAAAACACTAAATACTCAGCGTGTGCATGAGGCCTTACAGATACTGAGGTAAAAACTCACTAAATACTCATCTTCTGAACGTGGCCTTACAGATAGTGAAGTAAAACTCACCAAATACTCATCGCCTCCATGAAGCCTTACAGATACTGAAGTAAAAACTCACCAAATACACATCTTCTGGACGTGGCCTTACAGATACTGAGCTAAAACTCAACAAATACTCATCGCCTCCATGAAGCCTTACAGATACTGTAGTAAAACGCACTAAATACTCATCGTCTGCACGAGGACTTATAGATACTGAAATAACACTCACCAAATACTCATCTTCTGAACATGGCCTTACAGACACTGTAGTAAAACGCACCAAATACTCATCGTCTGCACGAGGACTTACAGATAGTGAGGTAAAAACCTCACCAAATACTCATCGTATGCACCAGGCCTTACAAATACTGAAGTTAAACTCACCAAATACTCAGCGTGTGCACGAGGCCTTACAAATACTGGAGTAAAAACGGATTTTAGAGGGGCATGACATGCCTATATCTGTGCTCCTCCACCTTTTATTCGTTCATCTCTATTCTTTTCGTATTTTTATATGTACTTGTCACTTTTCCATGTGTTTGTTGTATCTCCTGAGTAGTTTGTCACCTTTTGGACACTTTAGAAGGTGTTTTCTGTGTTTGTATGTGTTTGTGTTGGCCTGCCATTGTTTTCAATGGAATTTGACGGTGTTCGACGAACATTCGACGAACAACCCCCCAATTCGGCGAATCGAATCCAATTCGAACACTAGGGTGGTGGCTCATCTCTAATTTCAAGTGTTTATTTTTGTTAATGTTGATGATTATGGCTTACAGCCAATGAAAACCCAAAGGTCATAATCTAAGAAAATTAAAGTAGGTAGGATTAAGAGTTAAAAAACGCACTGCTGTATTCCACCAGACATCAAAGTGTGAAAATAATATTGATTTATCAGGCAACACGTTTCAGGCCTCCCAGAAACATGACGATATGATATTGATTTGTTCTGAGGAAGGGGCCATGGAGCCCGGAAACGTGTTGACTAATAAATCAATATTATATTCACCTTTTGATGTCTCATGGAATACGGCAGCACAGTTTTTAACCCTTCATCCTCCCTAATTTAATTTTCTGAGATAATGACCTCTGGGTTTTCATTGGCTGTAAGCCATAATCATCAAATAAACTTGAAGTATATTACTCTGTATGTAATGAGTCTATATAATATATGCATTTTACTTTATGTATTAAAGTGGACCTGTCAGCCCCCCTGGTGCTATGCTAACTGAATGGAGCAATGAATGCAGCGTGCCTGCTGCATTCAGGGAAGAGGTCCCCCATGCTTCTAGTCCCCCTGTAAGCTGTTAAAAAGACTTTATAAAGTGTACAGATAAGGAGTCTGGAGGGCCTTAATCAGTAATGAGTCATCGCTGTTGCTTGTGTCCTCCCCGCCTCCAGCCCTCTCTGTGCCACCTCCAGCCCTTTCTTGCTCAGCTTCCTGTATGAGTCATCGCTGAGGGCTGGAGGCGGGGAAGACACAAGCAACAGTGATAACTCATTACTGAGTAAGTCCCTCCGGACTCCTTATCTGTACACTTTATAAAGTCTTTTTAACAGCTTACATGGGGATAGAGACATGGGGGACCCCTTCCCTGAATGCAGCAGATGAGCTGCATTCACTGCTACATTGAGTTAGCATAGCACCAGGGGGGGTGACAGGTCCTCTTTAAATTACAGAAATAAATTGACTTTTTTGATGATATTCTAATTCATTAAGATGCACCTGCATATCATAATATACAAAAAGCCAATGATCAGATGTTAATTGCTCCTTATTAAAGGAAAACATCCTTCCCAGCTCTACTTTTGGTAATCATGATAAGGAATCATCAATGTCCCAACACAGAATTGACTTCCCATAACCTGTATTATTTTATTTATCAATAAAGGGACAAGGCTATCCTCGAACTCTGTTAGATAATTAAGACTAGGGTCAAACATGCAGCAGGGCTATGCAGATTCTGATCCGGATTTGAGCATTAAAAATGCTCAAAACCAGATCAGGAACCGCAGCAAACAGGAGCCCATTATAAAAACCGGATTGCACTACATGCAATCCGGTTACCACATCCGGATTTGCAACCTGCATGAAAAATCATGCAGGCTGCAGTTTTCAGAGCGGTATCCTTGCTGCAGCAGATTTGTTATAATGGGCTCCTATGGGAGCTCATGCGGCTGCCGCAATGCATATGGGAATGCCTGTGGCAGCCGCATGCTTTGTTCATCCCTGCTGGCGCAGGAATAAACAAAGGGTTAAATAATAAGAATACATGTGGACAGCATGTCTCTAGGGGGCATCCACCCCCCTAAAGACATGTTATCCATTCAGGACAGCATGTCAGGGGTTAACTTAGCTGTTAACCCCATCACCGCTATTGTCGGCTTTCATTCATTCTTTATTACAATGAGGATGCTGTACTGTAAAATTCTAATGCAAAGTGCGTAGCATAGTGGTCCTGATGCTGGGAGTCAGCGGGTTGTAATAAAGAATGAATGAAAGCTGACAATAGTGGCGATGGGGTTAACAGCTAAGTTAACCCCTGACATGCCGTCCTGAGTGGACAGCATGTCTCTAGGGGGGGGGGGGTGTCCACCCCTCCTAGAGACATGTTGTCCACTCCTGTGGCCAAGTCAGGGGTTAATAACCCATTCACAGTAAGCCGGCTATTGTCGGCTTTCTACAATTTTATCAATGAAGCCACGGCTCCTGACAGTTGCGCAGATACTGTACGTAATGTACATATAGTATGTGCCGCTGTCCGAGGTCCTGTAAGCATTTACATTAGATCTATGGCGGTGCGCTGCCCATAAATCTAATGTAAATGCCTACAGGACCCTGGACAGCGGCAGATATTATACGTACATTACGCACAGTATCTGTGCAACTGTCATGGGAGCCGCGGCTTCATTGATAAAATTGTAGAAAGCCGACAATAGCCGGTTTACTGTAAATGGGTTATTAACAGAAGTGGGCAGCATGTCTCTAGGGGGGGTGGGTATCCCCTAGAGACATGTTGCACATAACTAATTTAATAATTAATGCTTTAATACACAGTTAACACTTTTTTCATCCCTGCGGCAGCAGGGATGAACAAAGTATACGGTAACCGCATTGCTCTGAATTACATATCCGGAGCAATCCGGTTACCGGATTGCGGTTTTCTGCACACATTTTTGCTTAAAAATCTGTGCGAAGAAAATTGCGTTTACCGCATCCGGATCTGGGTGCGGTGAACGCAATTACCTAGCCAAATGTGACCCCAACCTAATTGTTACATCATGTGGCAGAAAGTTCCATAATCTTACTGCTTGCTGTTATGCACATGTGGTTTCTGATTGGAAAAGACAGGGCCTATCTCTAACTTCTGCACCAGACCCAACTGGTTCTTGTACAGACTCAAATTAATAGCTGAACTGACCCTATTGGCATCTGAGCAAGCTGGAATTGCCCCTAAAATTTCATTTTTCAAAACTGAATAATTCCAATTTTGGTAACCTGTCTTTGTACTTGGTACAATAGGGTTTTATAATAATGAACACACATATGTATTCAGTAATGCAAAGATCACCCATTTTTATATCTTCTGACTGCACATATCATCTAACTCAGGAATCATCTTCAGCCTCTATTTACCCTCCATTGGAAACGTCCAGAGGTTCAAAACACTCTAGTAAGTGTCTAGAATGGACTTCTGACGCACCCCAGGGCAGGGTACTCAGCTCTCAGGCTCAGTCGGGGATGTCATGGGCGGCTGCCCGAGGCTGTGGCCCTTGTGGTCAATGAATAAGGGGTTTAGTAAAAAATAAAACAAAGAGTTTGTTTCATGACGCCACCTGCAGTACCTGGTGATGCTCACCAGCGCCGCTACAGTCCTCCGGTTGTCGATGGTATTGCGGCAATGATGGTGTAGTCCTCCGCAGGCAGGACTGGACCACCGGGGCAGCAATTCTGTGGGAGAAACAGTTCATGCAGCAGAGTCGATAACTCACTTCACCGGGTACTTTACTGGAAAACTTTCAATCATCATTACAGTCTTTCAGTGCAGTAGATGTTATAATGACAAATGCTACGGGTGCTGCATGTGGAATTTCTGGTTGATGGATGGATCCCTCACTGTGTGCCGTTCCTGTTCTTTTCTTTCCCTTGACTCCCAGTGGCGGTGAAGTCTGACTTCTTAAAGACTAGTCTGACCTCCTGCTGTTCTTCGTTCTCCTCTCCCTTATACCCATTGGGTGGACTTTCTCTGGTCTCTGCAGCATCCTGCTGTACCTGATCCCCCTCTCTCTGGCCTCTTTGGGAGTTGGGGCTGTATCTGTAGACCTACCCGGTCATCGGATTTCTGTGAGCCGTATAAAAACTCACAGGTGCGGGTTCCGGTACCCGGATCCTTTCCTGGGGCAAACTCTCTGGTTACTCTGCTCCCCACTTAGAGTGAACTTGAGTCTTGAGTTACTTTCTCTCTTCCCTTTCCTTCTGGGATCTGTACTTTTCTCAGTTCCATGGACCCCTCAGCCGAGGAGACCCTCCCTGCTCCCTCCAGGCCGACTGCCTGGCTCCCACCAGCTCCAACTCCTCTCTTCTACTCCCTAACTCACTAGTTCCCCCTGGAGGTCTCTACCTTCCCTCCCGGGTTCCTCCCACCTACTGACTAGTGTAGGATGTGAGTTCTAGGGTTCCACCTGCTGGCCAGAGTTCCACTTGCAGTGGGGTGACTACACCGCTTTTCTGGGTGTAGTAGCCCTTTTGTGGCACCCACATAGTGGGGCGCCACACTTCTACTGTGAAGGATGATGTCAGGATGGATCCTCCATACTAGGAAGAACAAGTGTGCACTAACAGAAGTGATGTACTGTAGAATGGGCTGTATTCAGGGGCTGAGAGGAGAGATGCAATGCAGGATAGGCTGATTTAAAGGTCTGGTAGGATATACTGTGGGAAGGGACTCTTTGTAGAGGACTAGGAGGACAGATAAACTTCAGAATGCCTGAAAGGATAAATATTGTGGGATGTACTGTACAGTGGGCTGAGAACAAAGATATACTGTGGGATGGTGATTTTTCTAGAGGGATCAGAGGAGAGATATGCTTCTGAAGGGGCCTAAAAGAAGCAATGGCCTGTAGGATGGGCAGTATACAGGGGACTGAGAGGAAAGATACAATTGGGGGATAGTGTTTGCAGTAAATGGTATAAACAAATTGAATGAAGGGTCCCTGTATAAATGGCCTGTGAGTAGGGATATACTGCCATAAAGGGTTGAATAGGGCCCCGTAAAAACAGACTGAGAGGATATACTGTGGGATTGTGTGATTAAAAGGGCCTGATTTTAGTTGAGCTGTGTTTGTTTTCTGCAGCTGATAGCCAAGAAATCTGAAACTGTATATACAGCTCTTGTGATGCCTACTGACAAGGATTATCTTTTGCCATATGTATCAATAAATCCACAGTTTCACAAACTGATCTGTCAAAAGCAGACAGCAAACACAGCTTTACACTTCTGAATTGAAGCTGTGCTATAACCAGCTAATGACATAGTGTAGTATAGATATGTGATCACTATTTTCAGTGTTATTATGATCATTTTTTAGCACTACACCTTCACTCTATCCACAGCATGGTAACATCTATAGAATAAACATCTCCTGGCAAAGTATTGCAAAATCATGTTTTTTTTCAATACTTGTCCACTCAAATTGAGATATACTGAGTCAAGAAGGAAAGGAAAAACACATCTATATCTCATTTTTCATATGTATCTTATCTGCTCAGTTATGGTTATTGATTCACAGCCAGGCTTTAGGCTGTGATCACTCCGGCACTATGACTACTCTTTATAAGAAACACACACTGTTATTCTTGCCTTCAAAAGGGGTGAAAATCTTGACACAACCCCAGAAAAGAATGTCGGATTTTGGATTTCTGTTTTTGTAACTATATAACCTTATTAGTATTGTAGATATTATAGACCTTCTTGTGCTCTCTCTATTATTACTTATAGATGTAAGGTAGCGGTTAAGATACCGTTACACGGTACAACTTATCAGTGATGTTGTTTGCGATCTCAGGATCACGCTGATTTTTTTGACAGCTGTGCAACATCGTTGGCGAGATGTCACACGTCCTGATATTGTGGACAACTCACCAATGATGTTGTGAGCAGGGATCGTTCGCAAACACTGTGAATGATCCCTGCTCACTGCCGTGAATGGGCGAAGTCGGCCATGACATCGCTATTGCGGTGTTACACCAAACGATGCCACAGGTTGCTTAAGTTGAAGTTGACAGGTTTTCCTGCATGCACGAAAACCTGTCAACTTTGACTTGAACAACTATCATTGTTGAATCGTGCGTTTGCACGCAACGATGCAACAACAATGTCGTTTCAACATTGTTCCTGACGTCACTTTTGAACGATGTAGGGAACGATGTTGAAACATGTAACGGGGCCTTTAGAATCAGCAAGACAGTAGGCAGTGACTCAGGCACTTGTTCACACAACACACGATTTATTTACAAGTCCGGGTTAGTACAGACCTTTTGTAGCTCTAGGACACAGCCGGTATAAGACAGAAAAGAGAAAAGAGAGCGCTCCCTGTGAAGGGACCTTCCAGGAATAAGAATTAAGGGGCGCTGTTAGGCCGCTCACCTTGGGGGGTTGTGCGCCCCCGCACAACCCCGGATAAAGCCTCCTATGGAATTTATGTCCTCTGGTCGCGGTGCCCGGGTGGCGGCGTCCTCCTATGTCGGCCCTGCGGTTCCTCAGCGTGGTGTCCAGAGGTCCTTCAGCTTATTAGGTGCTGTGATCCACTAGAGCAGCTCCTGCCGAACTCCCAGAGGGAGCGGTAACATACAGGAAAAAAATAGGTTTTTTTTATCGGCTTGTGGAGCGCTAAATGAATCACAAGCAGAGCATCAACTAAAATCAGACCTTTATTGGCCCCTTGGTACCTGAGGAAGACAGTAGAGTACTGTTGAAACATGTTGTGGCAGCACAAGGGGCCAATAAAGGTCTGATTTTAGTTGATGCTCCGCTTGTGATTCATTTAGCGCTCCACAAGCCGATAAAAAAACCCTATTTTTTTCCTATATACAGCCGGTATAAGAGGTATTCCCACAGTCCGGTATGGCTGTCAAGCTCTCTCTTTAGCCAGGGCCCCTGGGAAGGCCAAGTTCACGCTGCCAAACTGTGTTAACTGCACACAGCCGCTGCCAGGCTGTGTTAAAACTACACACAGCCTGTTCACACCGAAATCCACACAGCTCCTGCTGCTCTGACACATCACTCTCTCCCCCCTGCTCTACAGTCCTGGGCAGCTCATATCCTGCCTCAGACACCCCACACCTGCAAAGCAGTGTGAACAATCAGTACTCAGACCTTACTGCCATTAACCCTGTGTGTGCTGCCACGGAGCAAAAGATACACTCACCCGTGTGAAGTATACCGGTCATGGGGCACATGCCGGTCACATCACCTCATAGAGAATAACAAAAATTCTGCAAAATGAAAACCCCTTTACTTTTCAGAATATCCAACGTAACACGTCCACTTTACCACGTCCAATCTGCTTCCATTGAAGAGATGTATAAATACAGTCTCGTTGCATTTGGCCCTTTATATTGATAGTTCCAGTGACCCAGTCTCCTAATTACAGACACCTTTTAAGTCATTACCGGGACCTGTAGCGCTCGGAGTTTCGGCAGCTCAACCATGCTGTTGTCTCGGTGGCTTAAATTGTTACTGTCTTCATAAAGAAGCAAAACAGACAAGCCGAATCCCAGGGGAAATATTCTTAGTTCAACATTCATTTCAGTCTATTCAGTATTTGTACACATTGCGAGCAGCACATAGGTTAAATCATTAGGTGACATGATATTTTTTCTCCCATTCAGCAAAGAACTGATACAGAGATAGATGTCAATTCTAACAATGTTTGTCATTTTCTTTTCTAGCTTGGACAGATGGCATAACTACTTTAGCATCTCGGGAGAGAACTGGAATGTAGCGCGAGAGAAAGTCTCTGATGTGGAGACCGCGGGATGGGAGATGTGTGAATTCATTCATGTACTTATACTGGAGCTGATATTGGAACACCAGGGATATATATATATATAGATAAATACACATACAAACACATTAAGTATTGAACACATCACCAATTTTCTAAACATTTATAAAGGTGCGATTTACATGAATTTCTCACCATATAACATATTAAAATTCTCGAGTGCTCATTACTTGAATCTGTCATGGTGGTTATGGGGAAAAGGGGAACCAGGGCACCAGATTTGCCACTAAAGCTAGGAAACCCTGAACTTTCCCTGTCTCAGGGAACTCCTGATGGTGGAGAGGCCTGAATCTCAACCCTAGCCCTGCTCCTGTACAACTGTGACCTGATTCCCACTCTACCTCCCCCCAGAGAAGGTGAAGTAAGAAAATCCAAAGGTAAAGATAGACAGTGGAGAACCAAACCTAAAACTCACCGCACTCACACACAGGGAGAAATATAATATGTGACAAGGAAGAAAACAAGCACCAGCAGGGGATAAAAATACAAAAAGCAAGTTTCCACCAAACACCAAGCTAGTAGCAACTGTTTCCAAGTAACTGGAGCACCAAGCACAGTGCCGGTGTTTCTGAAACTGTAAACGACATAGGAGACTGGGATCCACAATATATACAGGGTGGAGACAGCAGGATAGGACAGAAGCAGCCAATAACGTCTGCAACAAATTACCAGCCATCAGAAAGTTAACTCCCGCAAGACTGAAGGGCAGTGAATATCAGTCGACACCCTAACTCTGGCTGCGCAACAAAAAAACACTCGGTGGTATATCAGACTGCACAGTATGAGCAGAGTCAGAGGACTTTCCACAGCCTCAGGGTTGCTAGCGGAGCCTTTTCTGACGTCTCCACTAGTCTTGGGGTTCCCAGTGCCCCTGTTCTTGCGGCCTGGTCCCTCCACTTGCCTGCGCCTGACAATAGATAGGAGCACCACGGGAGGATAGCTCACTTCCCGTGTCTCTGGGACCCCTTCCTCCTACTGAAGCAACCTAGTTCTTGTCTCTGCTCCTCAGTCTGGCCTCAGGACAAGCTCCCATTAGCTCCAGTCCTCTGGACACTTCTCTTAAGTTCTTTTTTTTCTGTGACAGACATTTTTTCTCTAGCTTCCCTCCAACTCGACTCTCGCTGCTCAACTGTCTCTCCTCCTTTCTAGATCTTTTCAACTCTATTTATACCCATTGTCCCGTGTCCCACGTCATCTACTTGTGTTCTTCCTGACTTCACTCCATCTAACTAATTCCTCTCCACCCATCCCCACTACAATTGTTCCTAGTGTATGGCCTGGGTGTCCCGGTACCGGTCTGTATCCCTCTTACCCTTGAGTGGGATATTTCACCCTAAAAGGGGTGCAGTACCTCTGTGACAACTGGATCCGCAAATGTGCCACAGATACAGGCAAACTAGAGCCTGAAATTGTTTTAAAGTGAATACCGCCTTGCAAATAATTGATTCTCCTATGTGGAAAACCAGAGTGCCTTAGTAATGGGGTTATTATTTTATTTATTCAATAAAATTAAGTCTTTACTTATGGATGACTCATCGCTGGATGACTTTTTTGATCTGTGATCCTTAACCAGGAAGAGCAGCACTAAATACAGAGTGGAGCATTTATATGGATGCACCTAAATATAATGGGAATGGTTGGTGATATCAACTTCCTGTTTGTGGCACATTAGTATATGGGAGGGGGAAAACATTTCCAGATGGGGTGTGACCATGGTGGCCATTTTGAAGTTGGCCATTTTGGATCCAACTTTATTTTTTTCAGTGGGAAGAGGGTCATGTGACACATCAAACGTATTGAGAATTTCATTAGAAAAACAATGGTGTGCTTGGTTTTAATGTAACTTTATTGTTTCATGAGTTATTTGCAAGTTTCTCTTTGCTTACAGCCATTGATATTTCGCAGAGTTTAACATGTGAGTAGAGGATAGAAATTGTGTTGATGTCTGGTAAACGGAGTACCCAGGTCATTGCAGCAGATTTCAATGGAAGACACCCTACGAGACCACCCATCTCCCATGCTAGTTAGCAAACTGCTTGCCAAATTTCATTAAACCGGGGTTCAGTGTCGGATTTGCCAAAATGTGGATGCAAGAAAACTGTCACTAATGAAGAAACATCAGTGGCCCTCCTAGCTTCATTCAGCAACAGGGTAGCACTTGCCGCATGTCACTGGAGAGCGGCATCAGTCCAACATCCCTGCGGCGGATTTTAGCTTCTCACAAATGGCACCATTACAAAATCCAGCTGCTGCAGCATCTCAACGAGGATGACCCAGAACAGTGCACTGAATATGCAGAATGGGCAAAATAAAAATTGGAACAGGACCCTCAGTTTACACAGAACATTATGTTCAGTGATGAGGCAAACTTGTGAATGGTGAAGTTAACAAACAAAACCCCCGCTATTGGTCTGACACTAACCTACAGTGGAGAGATCCCTGCAAGACTGCTGGAACACAAACATTGATGGTATGGTGTGGTATATGGGGTATAAAGATAGTGGGGCCATTCTTCATCAATGGAAACCTCATTTCCACTGGATATCTGAAATTGGTACATGATGATGTGTTGCCCTCTTTATGCACAGAAGATGGCACGTTGCCTGAGTTTTTACACAAAATGACACACCACCCTATTATGGGTGTCAGGTCCGAGTATTTCCACTTCAATAGTTTCCTGGAAAGTGAATTGGTTGTCGTGGGCCAGTTGAATGGCCACCAAGGCCTCCCGATCTGACCTCCTTGGACTTTTATCTTGGGGTTCATCTGAAGGCAATTGTCTATACTGTAAAGATACGAGATCTGCTGCATCTGACACATCGGATACTGTAAGCCTATGCTGCATTTCTTCTGCAGTGTTGCTATCAGTGAGTCAGGAGTGGGAGAAGAGGGTTGCATTGACAATACAACACAATGGGCAGCACTTTGAACACATTTTATAAGTGGTCATAAACTTGTAAATCACAAAGCACTCACTGATCTCAGGGAGACCAGTCAAGGAAAACACTGCGGGCAGCCGGCTAAAGCGCTCAAACACAGTGAAATCCATGATGCATTGCCCCTGGAAATTTGAATATGTAAATGGAGTCTGTGGAGCCTCGATTAAGAGTCTCAAACATGGGACTAGCCAAATATCCCTCCAAGGACCTAGCCTGGGGTGGAATCATTGCAGGGACCACCATAACTGCCATATTAAGTGGCCCTTTTAGTCAATATCCCACTCAGTTACTAGTTAAGGATATGACAAGGGAATTAACAGAGCCAGGTATCCATCCACAGACAGCTGTTTCAGGGTATTGCCCTCATCAATGTGGAGTAGGATTCTGGCTAGGTGGGAGCAATGCCTGGTAGACCAACATCACAAAGTACTCACTGATCTCAGGGAGACCAGTCAGGGAAAAGTCCCTGAGATGCAAGTTTATGGGTGCAAGAAAAAAAGGGACGCACACAGACCATCTGTATGCCGTCAGTTTTTTATTGATTTACCTGGGCCGACCTCCGTTGAGCCAGAGTGTAATGCCAACTGTCTCTCCAGTTGGCAGGCTGTCCTCAGTAGAATAAGAAGGGGTTAAATTGGTGGACGGGGGTGCAAGATCAGCTACTCTAAATAAGTGATGTCCAGACCTCAGGTGCAACAAAATAAAGCTCCAATCAACTGGAGCGATTTATGATGGTGGTGATCTTACAACTTCCCACAGTTATTCGAGATACAAAGATGAACCCTCTGATGTTGTGATGTGCTCAGCTCTCTTTCTGGCAATATGTGTCAGCTCTCCTCACTTCCGCTAGTTATGGCACTATACTACACCCTTAAACTTCTCCTTTCAGCCTGGACATTGGCATCCACGGTACCTTAGGCTTACAGGAAAGTATTTCAGTTTTCTTTTCACTATTGACAAATCAGGATCCCATCGAGGAAGCTAGCTACACATACCATCTACTATATAATTGTCTAAGGCGTCTGTCTGTCACAGAAATCGCGTGCCAGACAGAGGCCGCTCATTGGTGGCCGCCGGTGGTGGCCACCAATGAGCGCAGACTATGCAAATAGGCGCACAAATTCAAAGTTCGAATTTCACGCCAATTTGCAGCCCGGCGACAGCGTCAATTACCACTATAATAAAAAAAAGGATTCATTCAAGATTTGTTTATTCATAATGTAAAAAGAGATCCACAATGGCACGAGAGAGGGCTGCCCACTGTCCCCACTGTTGTTCATTATAGCACTGGAACCCCTATTAATTAATATTCAACAAAACAACAAAACAAAGATGTGACTGGTAGGGAGGACACACCATAAAACGGCTGCTTTTGTAGATGATCTGCTTATACTCATGACTAATCCCTTAAAAAGCTTCCCAGCCTTAATAAAGATTTTTGAAGAATATAGTACTCTCACCAACTTCAAAATAAATACATCAGTGTCGGAAGCACTCGACCTGAATTTACCTTCATTAATCTTATCTAAGCTAAAAACACTCTACGAGTTTTCATGGCCTAAAACTTACTTAGGTATCAAAATAAGTAGATCCCACAAAGATCTATTACCCCTTACTTACTACCCCTGCTAGACAAAGTAAAAGCTACTATGAAAACATGGCGCGATCCTTTCCTATCCTGGACAGGTCGGAAAAACCTTATTAAAAGTCTGATTCTCCCTAAATTTATTTACCTATTCTCCATGCTCCCTATACAGGTTCCTGTAGCCTATCTGAGATAAATTAATACCCTAATTTTCAACTACATATAGAAAAATACAAGACATCGCATAAATTCCCGAACCCTAATGCTCCCAAGAGTGAAGGCAGGAATGGACGCGCCAGACATCACAACATACTACTATTCAGCGGTTCTAACCCGAACAGTTGACTTTATACGGAACTCAGAAAACAAATTGTGGGTTGATATAGAAAAAAGACTCCTGACTCGCCCTATTAGATCACTATTACTTACCCACATTGACGGTAGCCCATATCCACCTCAAAATAACCCCATTACTCGAACGATGCTTCACGTAAGGTCAAAAATGTGCAAATACTTAATGCCACCATCTTCACCCCTCCTCACGCTCCCTGATATGCTTGCAAGATCAGAACAACTACTTAACCCCAGAGAAACACAAACCCGACAAATCAAAAACATCGCAATAGACCAGATGTTTATGGAGGGAGCTCTCCTTACGCTATCAGATATACAAAAAATACCAGGCCTTGAGAATTTCAACTACCGTCAGCACAAAACGCTACAGACTATGCACCACAAAATGAAATTCCACTCAGCAACATCACATGACCCTACACCATTTGAAATGCTATGCGCCAAAACAACCAAACCCACTAAGATCCTCTCCACGTTCTACAAAAATATATTATGAAACGACCTATGCCTAAAGAGAGCTTATATTACCTGTTGGGAAAGAGACCTAGGATATCAATTCACGAAAACACAAATAGTCCATATATGGACCAACAAAATGTGTAAAGACTCAAGAAAACTCCTTTAAAATAGTTACATGGTGGTATATCACACCTCAACAAACAAGCACTTGGCATACAGATTCACACTCGAGTTGTTGGAGGTGTGGGTGTGACAGTGGGGACTACCTCCACCTTTGGTGGCATTTCTTGACCCTAAAGCCCTTCTGGAAAATGACAGAGAAATTGATCCACGACGTAAGAAAACAAAAAATTTCGTTAACACCAGAAATAGTGCTCTTAAACTTCCCTATAGGACCTCATCATAGGAAGATTTCTAACATAGTCTATAATATCTTAGCTGCAGCAAAATTACTCATTCCAACTGTCTGGAGATCAACTCAAATACCGAACCTCCAACTACTCATCGACAAAGTCAACCAACTTTATAACATGGCTAAACTAATAGCAGAAGTAAATCACACGCAAACAACTTATAAGGTCCCTTTACACGCCGCAACTGCAGTGTAGCAACTGAGAGGTAATCGGGATTTTTGTCACGGTTGCCTTGAAATTGCTACGAAATTGCGGCGTGTAATTGTGGAACCCGGTGGTGATTTTTGAAGTTGCTCCGGGTTGCAGTTTCACAGCATTGTTCTAAAACCAGAGGCAACCCTGAAGGTGAATTGCCCTGGTTTTGGCGTGTGTGTGGGCAATAGGGATGGAATCTGCATCGCCTAGTGATTTCCCAGAGGCATGCCGCAGCATGCTGGATACAGCGCCCCATCAGCGATGATTGGTGGTGGCTAATGTGTTTCCATTGGCTGTCCCTTCACAGGGCGCCATATTTGAAGAGCTGTCCATTCACACTACACAATTGCAATGGCGTCATGTAATAGCCAGCCTTCCTGCGCAGGCTGGCCAATCATGATGCTATTGCGTTGTCTAATCAGCGTATTTGGGGTGCGGGATGCACCAGTCTGTCACGCCTATATTCTTGCGGCGCTGAACATGTACGCCCACATTCCCTTAGTGGTTGCGGCGTGTGAAGCGGTGTCGGAATTCAACCGGATGTTTCCCGCAGGATCAGTTTCGACTTCCAGGGAATCACGTTCCCTTGGGTTGACGATGCAATTGCGGCGTGTAAATGCGGCATTGGCGTTCGGAGGCCACCGTCAAAAACGTGCACGCGCACGTCCGGTTGCCTCCGATCGCCGGTGATAGTTGCGGCGTGTAAAGGTATCCTTAGAGATCATTGGCAAACCTGGTTGCTCTACCGAAATATACACAACACTTATTTGGCACAACCTCTCGCCTAAAATTACTATGAACATCCTCGCTGACACAGCCTTACCCCATCACATTCACCAAAACTTGTCCAAACCTACTTCACCCCATTTTCTTTACCCCCATGCTCGCCTCTCTTTTCCTCTACTATCACTTTTCATAAAATGTTTACTCTTGAACTAAGCTGCTTATTGGTACTTCAGAACATATATCTCTCTTCTTCGAGGCATTAGGTTTTTTTTTTCGACTTCTAAATGGAAGAGAAAAAAAACCTCATCACAAGGGCCTCCTTTTTCTCTCTGTTTTTATCTTCTTTAATGTTTATACAATATCACCATTGTCTGTACCAATTTTCTTTTGAACTGCATTAAAAAGAATTTTTGAAATGAAATGAAATAATGTAAAAAGAGAACACAAGCTATGTACTTACTAAAATCCACGCTTTCATCTGTCTTCCAGTCATTCTTTTCCTTTTAATGCATGTGAAGCATTTCTCACATCATGACGCGCCTCCATACTGTACAATGTCTCGTAGCTCCACTAGGTGGCAAACATAGAGTTGTACAAGGTCTATTGTGCGTGAGTCATAATCTTTTGCTTTGTCCTCTATCTTTCTTGTCTGATCTCCTGGTTTTTAATTATTGACTATAGTTCACATGGAGACACAGTACAACATAGCATAAAGCAATTCCTATTTATTTAATACAATGATCACATATGCATCATATCCACTTCATACACAACAATAGGGATGTAACAGAAATGAACACGATGTTCCAAGAATCTCTTGGTCGTGGATGTAGAATATATTCATTCTCTGTTTGATTAAATGTTTTGATAGCAGCTGATGCCCATAATGGAGAAATAATCATTTTAATATTCCATAACCAAAGTCAATGTTTAGCTTTATATAGAGATCACATGGGTGGTAAATAAGAGGGGGCCTGGAAGAATGAAGAAGGGGGCGTCCAACAAGTAGAGGAACATGGAGGAAAGGCATGGGCTTGAATACAGTAAAGCTTATCAACAGACATATCCTGCCTTATCCTTCCTCTTGGTTCCTGAAATGAGCAGTAAAGACATGCAGGGGCATAACTATAATGGTACCTTTACATGCCGCCACCGAAAGGTAGAAACCGGCAGGTATCGGAAACAATTGTACCTTTTACCTTCAAAACACCGCGAAGTGGCGGCGTGTAATTCATGTTGTTCCTTCCTGTCTCTTTGGATATCTGTGTTTCAGCCATGCTGAAAAACAAGCAGGCATAAACCCTATGGTGGCGGCGTGTAATCGGGGCACAGGCACAGTATTTGAGTTCCCTGGGGCGTGCCACAGCGTCATGTATACCACACCCCATCAGCTATCATTGGTGGGGACTACTGTGTACCAATTGGCTGTCCCTGCACAGGGCGGCATATTTAACGAGCTGACCAGTCACAATACACATTTGCAATAGCGTCATGTATTAGCCAGCCTCCCTGCGCTGGCTGGCCAATCATGATGTTATTGCATTGTCCAATCACCATACGAGCGTCGCGTAATACACAACTCTGTCACGCCTATGTAGTTACGGCGCACAATATGTAAGCCCATATTCCCTTGTGGTAGCGGCGTGTAAATCAGGGAAGGTGCTCCACAGAAGGTAACCTGCGGCACCCGTCGGCACTTCCGGGGAACGAAAATACCTACTGTGGAGCACCTTGTGGCGGCGTGTATTTCCAGCAGCAAGTACCGTTAGCAACTGTTGAAAACACGCGCGTACACGTGCGGTGCCTACCTGTTGCTACCCTCGGTGGCGGCGTGTAAAGATACCATAATGGGTGCAGGGGTTGCAATTGCACCCTTGCCCTGGAGGCTAGAGACCCCCTAAAATCTCTTTGGCCTATAGAAAAAAACTATTGGTATTAAAGATATGCAATAATTGGGGAGTCTGTTAAAGCTTTCGCAAAGGAACCCATGAGCTTCAAGCTGCACCACTGAGGATGAGCAAATCATTTTGAATACATATTCTCCGGTTTCGCTGACATTTTTCAATTTGTAATGCATGGATCGCAAGTAAGGCAGTCTTCAATTGTTAACATGCCCAAGGTGGCAGCCATGGGTGAGCACTGCATCTTCTGCACCCCGGCTCACTGCACAAAAGGATGTTATGTGTGCTGAAGCATTGCCTATTTGTGCTGATACGTTTAGGCCAGAGTACAGCTACATCCTGTATTCACATTAAAGAGTCCCAAATAGATTTTAAAAACTTCAGTTTCTCTGTATTAAAGTGAACTCAACTGCAGGTTATAACAAAAAATACATTGTCCATTTCACCCTTAAACATAGACTGAGGCTAGGGTCACATTTGTTAATTAAATTGCGCTCACCGCATCCAGATCTGGATGCGGTGAATGCAATGGGCTTCACACACATTTTTCATGAACAATGTGTTGCTGAAGCTGCAATCTGGTAACCGGATTGCTCCGGATGTGTAATCCGGAGCAATGCGGTTACCGTACAGCTTGCTCATCCCTGCTGCCGCAGGGATGAGCAAACTGTAAGATCTGTGAAAAAAGATGAAATATTAAAAATAATTGTGGGCAACATGTCTCTAGGGGGTGCCCCCCCCCTAGAAACATGCTGCCCACTCAGGTGGGCATGTCATGGATTAATAATTGATGTACAGTAAGCCGGCTCCTGTCGGCTCTGTACAATTTTCTCAATGAAGCCGTGGCTCCACTGACAGCTGCACACATACTATACATAATGTACGTATAGTATGTGCCGCTGTCCGAGGTCCTGTAGGCATTTACATTAGATCTATGGGCAGTGCACCGCAATAGATATAATGTACAAGCCTACAGGACCTCGGACAGCGGCACATACTATACGTACATTATGTATAGTATGTGCGCAGCTGTCAGTGGAGCCGCAACTTCATTGAGAAAATTGTACAGAGCCGACAGGAGCTGGATTACTGTAATCACTTATTAACCCATGACATGCCCACCTGAGTGGGCAGCATGTCTCTAGAGGGGTGGGCACCCCCTAGAGACATGTTGTTCACAATTATTATTAATATTTAATCTTTTATCACAGATTTAACACTTTGCTTATCCCGGCTGCAGCCGGGATAAGCAAAGTATATGGTAACCGCATTGCTCAGGATTACACATCCTGAGCAATGCAGTTACCTCATTGCGGAGTACATAACCGCTCCAAAAACTGTAGCCTGCATGATTTTCCACGCAGGCTGCAGAGCCGGATGCGGTAACCAGATTGCATGTAATGCAATCCGGTTGTTACAATGGGCTTCCAGAAATCAGCCCGGGGCCACAGAAAAGGTCATCGAGGGCTGCATGTGGCCCTGGTGTCTGAAATTCCCCACATCTGGTTTAGTGACATACTGAAAATTTTAAAGGAGTCATACCTTCTGATTAAATGTTGGCATATAGCTACCGTTAGGATATCCCATCACTATAAGGGATATTCCCATGTCTGACATTCATGTCTGAGATAAGACAAACTGGTTGGTCACTAGGGACGGAGTTACTTAAACAGTCAAGGACAGAGAGGCTACTCTTCTTGAATAATTGGCACAGGTTTTTTTTCTATGTTAGCATGAACCTTCAGTTGACACTATTAAATCTTAAGATGCTTCGTAATATCTTAGTATCTTGAACTATACCGGAAAAACAAGGAGGACACAGGGATGCCACAGGGATGACACATGAGTTTCACATGGACGACTCATGGATGACATACGGATGACACATGAATGACACATGGATGATACACGGATGGTATACTGATTAAAAAAACACTGATGACACCGGTATTGTTTTTTCACATTTTTTATACACACATGTGAAGGGTCCTTAGACTGTAGCAAAAGAACTCCAGATGTTGCCACAAAAGATATCAGTATACAACAAACCGTAAGCATTTCACTATATTGATGAAGGATATAAACCACAAGCACATGTATGCAATAATAGAGACAAACAGAACTATCGATCTATTACAATATTCTAGGGAGATTTCTTCTGCACCTGTATTTTCTGACTATATCAATATATATGTTAACATGAAAAATGAGGTTATTTTGTGCCCCAGTTCCATAGTTGTACTGAGAATAGCTATATATTTAGATTTCCTCTGGAGAGTGATTTTCAGGACCCCTCCCTATTACCAAGGGTCTAAGCAAATTCCTAAGAGAATGATGTAAAATTCAATATTTCCATTAACTGCCTCAAACTCAGGTTATAGGGAAATGGGTGATACATATCTATTTAGTTAACATGATGATATATTTTATATATATATATATATATATATATATATGTATGTGTGTTATTGTAGATGAATGCAGTGGAGAGTGTCACATGGTGAAAGAATGGACAAAGGAGTTAGGTGGCAGGATGGCGGTGATGGGCATAACGTGATCAGGGGAACTAGTCTGACCATTAGATTGGAGGTCCCCAGCTGACCCTGTTCCCAGAAGTTCCTCTAAAGGTGAGGACGTCCAAGCTACCACCATTTCCCTGCTCCTTACTAAGTCTAGGCTACCCTCTCCCTTCCTCCCAGGTAATGGGATAAGCACAGCAACTCCAGACAGTTGGCAATCTCCATGAAGCTATTCAAGGATTCAGCAGAACGGCACACAGCATTACCAAAGCACACAGTCTTTGCAGAGAGAGAATGCTTTCACTTACACCAGCTGATGGATAATGCTGGGCTCTGCTGTAACGGCATCCGGTTAACGTGTGGCCTGTGTGCTGCTGCCTTGTAATTATGCATGCCCCTCTCTGCTTCTAAGAGCCTGGCCGAGTCATGATAGGGGCGGGGCTAAATCGCGTCATGCCGGAGCCCCGCCGACGCGGCCAGGCTCTTAGAAGCAGAGAGGGGCATGTATAATTACAAGGCAGCAGCACACAGGCCCCGCCCATTGCGGCTTGCTCAGAAACAGAGAACTCACACAGGACAAAGTAATATGACATTTTCTCTTACTTTACAAAAGTGATTTTTTCTGCAAAAGGGATGGCTAGAAATGATAAGAGGGGGTACAGGGACAGGTCTAAAGATGGGGGGGGGTCAGTTTCTGGGTTTAGGATCACTTTAAGGGGATTTAGCACTGGGTACTACAGTATTCCTGTGTACATACCAAAATACATATTCAATTTAATGTGTTTAAAAGTTGAGCGGAACACCATTGTGCAATTTCGCCATGACCGGTGACCCCGCCTACTCTATCAATCCAACACACTGTATAAGAATACCAATAATAATAATAATAATCTTTATTTATATAGCGCCAGCATATTCTGCAGCACTTTACAATTCAGAGGTTCATATACAAACAGTCACAAGTAACAGTTATCAAAGAATATAATAATTTAAGCAAAATAATGACGGCCTTGCTCCTAAAATCTTACAATCTAACACTGAGGTGGGGGTGACACAAAGCACAGGGGATTATTTACAATGATGGTGCAGTCAAGTTGAGGAAGTAGGAAATAGATAAGAGCTCCATGAGTCATCACTAACTATTTTTTGTAAAGCTTTTGAGTCTGGTGGAGTGAATAGGCTATGTCTAAATGAGTTTGACTAGGGAGCATTATGAGACGCCCTAAAAAGATGTGTTTTTAGGGAGCGTCTGAAACTATGTAAATTGTGGGTAGACCTAATTTCTTAGGGTAGAGCATTCCAGAGAATTGGTGCAGCTCGGGAGAAGTGCTGTAGCCAGGAATGGGAGAATCGGATTAATGCAGAAGTTAGTCTAAGGTCACTTTTAGAGTGTACAGGAAGGGTGGGTTGATAGACAGAGATGAGGGAGGAGATGTAGGGGGGTGCTGCACTGTGAAGAGCTTTGTGGATGAGAACAACCAGTTTAAATTGGATCCTGTAGTGTACGGGCAGCCAGTGTAATGACTGGCACAGAACGGGAGAGTTATTGTAGTTATTCACCGCCAGATCGGGACAGGAGAAGGAGGAGACTAGGGACAGTGATGAGAGAAGAGAGTTTGTGAGTGTTTGAGGGTTAATGGCCTGTAGATTTCTGAATGTGTGATAGGCCGGACAGTGCTGGGGTGGGCGAGGATTTGTGAGTGTGAATGAGAGAATGTTGTTGTCAGAAAGGGGAAGAGCCGAGTTATCAAAGGAGGAGGTTAAACAGACCCGGACAAGGACCAGGTCAAGGGTATTACCATCTTTGTGTGTCTCAGAGGTTGATGTGAGAGGCCAAGGGAGGTGGTTAGAGATAGGAGGTGGGATGCAGATATATATTTTTTGTGTCTGTTTACTGGGGGCATGTCACAACTGTGTCCCCCCTGTGGATACCTCTAGGGAGTCTGGAACCTCAAGGTTATAGTACCTTATGGACCATAGATCTAAAACTTGTATTTAAATGTATATTCTTTCCTTTGATGCTTGAGGGGTTAAGGATTCTTTCCTGGCTAGTTGTTCTTTGTAAACCTTAATCTCAGGTGCAGTTTGATAACCACTCCCCTCCCCATTAAGAGAAACATGTCTAATCAACTGATGACCGTGATATAATCCTTTTCTATACTTACTATTTTGCAAGGAGTCTGTCTCTATAAGAAGCTGTGGAGTCGTGTTTAATGCAGCTCTGGAGTCATGCTGCATTAGATAAGTTAGAGTACTTTTCTATTTATGTCTATTTCCCACTGTGTGCTTCCCTTTCCTTTATGTTGTATTATTTTCAGTGATAAGTCTAGCAAACTCACCAGCCTTTTCACTAGCCAGGTTGAGATAAAGGCAAGGGAAAGCTTAGACACACGATGACGATGGAGGAAAGACCCATATAGGGATGTTAGGGAATGCAGGGCACAGACTCAGGTGAGTGCAAGAAGTGTCCCCTTTCCTCACTTCCTATTGCAAAGCTTTCCATATATTCTATAGAAAAAAAGAGGAAAAACTCTTAAACAGGGACAACGACTCCAACACAACACACCACAACTCACTGATCAGCAGTTCAAGCTCTGTGAATCCAAGGAATTGAGATCCAGGTAGATCAACCCATAGAAAATGATGCTCAGTTTAATGAAGCCTGGGCTCCGGGCAGCGATGAAAACTTTATCAGGAGAGAAAATTGTGGCACACGTTACCATAAAACGCAGGCTTTATTCCATACTAATTAAAAGTGCTGTTCCAGCAAGCAGAGTCATCCGCTAGGCATGAGAGGGTAATCCAGTGCAGGGCACATGGAAACATTTCACACTACCTGCGCTTCAACTGGTCTGGTATACTTCCTTATATTCAATCAATGCTCTCTCCTCTGTGTTGCGCTCCACGCCAGGTGTCCGTACACCCCGACGTGACTGGGTGGAGGGGGTTGTTATAAATTATAGCTATGGGTCCCCAGGATTTCTATTATTTCTATCTATAATGCTGTTCGAAATTTCATGTCTCAAGGGAGTAGTCAAAGAAGCCACACTCCAATAGACTGACTGGTCTTTTCATATGGAAGTGAATAACGAACGACCTGTTAATCTAAATGAGAGGGTGGGGAAAAGCCTGTACGGCAAATCATACAAGATGCATCGTCCCCATATAGCTGCACAAAAGATATATTTTCTGAAGTGCCAAAATAAAGCGGGCAGTTTGTGATTGATGCTGCCAGTGGATCGGGCAATATTAACCTGCTGTTAGGTTCCCTTTTAGGCTATGTTCACACATTCGCATTTTGGAGTGCTTTTTTACGAGCGCTTTTCAAAAATGTATAATGTGCCTTGTGTCTGCCGGCAAAGTGAATGTGTTTGCCGTACAAACACCGTGTAATTTTCCGCAGTGTTTTTATGGGAAAAAGCGCCGGTGTAAAAAGAATGACCGTGTCAATTCTTTACACAGCAGCGTCGGCACTTTTTCCTATAAGGGCGGGCGCTGCTGGGTCTGATGTCACAGAGGGGAGGAAGAATCCTGGTTCCTCCTCCCCTCTGTGACATGTGTGACCGCCCCCATTTGATTTCGCAGTGTATTAATATACACTGCGAAATCTAAATTAAAGAAAGTAAGAGGTATTAAAAATAATAAAGAATTAATACCCTCCGCCGGCTTGTTCATGCTATCCGGAGCCAGGCACCGATCTGACGGGACCTTGCGTGATGTCATGGGCGCTGATTGCATGTGATATGTGCATCACATATCACATGACTGCGAGCGGCCAATCAGCGCCCATGACATCATGCAAGGTCCTGTCAGATCGGTACATGGCCTTGGCTCAGCTCTGGGTAGCACGAACAAGCCGGCGGAGGGTAAGTATTAATTCTTTATTATTTTTAATACCTCTGACTTTCTTTAATTTAGATTTCGCAGTGTATATTAATACACTGCAAAATCAAATGGAGGCTGGCAGACATGTCACAGAGGGGAGGAGGAACAGGATTCTTCCTCCCCTCTGTGACATCACTTCTCCCCCGGGCCATCCAAAAAGCGTGCTGTCTGAAAAGCCCGACTTCTTTTTTTGCGTGGCTGCAAAAAGCTGGTAAATACGCCCGAGCAATAAAACGCAAAAAAAGTGCTATGTGTGAACATAGCCTAAAGTGTAAATGTAATTTCACTGAAAAAAAAAAACAATACTGCACTGGTTGTTAATGATGGGTCACATAGCAGCTAAGTTAATCCTTTTTTGTGCCATATGACTTATCTTCTCATATTTTTCTGTGCTCTTTTAAAAACTACATTTTATGGCTATGTGGGTGTGGCCAGCATCTGCCAACACTCTGTGTGTACTTTCACACCTTCTGAAAGCAGGCTGATAGGGAGCAGTGTGATGTTCTAGCAGAGAATGAGTTAGCAGCGCTCCTGACTGAGCTGTGTGGAGCCAGATGACAGATCAAAAGCTTGTGCCAAGGAAAGAGGGATTTGCACTGATCCTGACATTCTGACATTACTCAGCACTGTGCTGTATGCAGAGCTAATCTGATACATTGTTTCCTCACCAGCTGCAGTCAGCAGGTTCTCTCCACCCCCTTCCTTATATGGTTACATGCCCTGTATTCGGTGTGAAGACGGATTTGACTCAGAATGAACATATGTCTGCTTCACACACAGTGTATTAAGGACACCTTGTGGCAGGTTTACGAATGATAACCAACCAGAATTTTCTAATGAAGTATATTTGAAAGTTTCTTATAATCACTTGCTCTACATTATTATTGAATAAAAATGTAAACGACGATTACACTTTAAATAAATATCTACAGATTCGATGACATCAGGGAAGCGAACAAGTAACCAATCTGATGCTTTTGTTTCGTAATGTTTTGTTTTAAATAGAAATATGGACACAAATTGGTGACTAATCGTAACCTCTAATCCTATTCCATCTGGACACTCGAAAATTCAGTAATTACAATGATGGCATTGAATTGTCTTTCACATTTCTGGATTCTGTATGAACATATTGATACATTTCCAAAATGACATTACTTCATCGCTTTCAAGTTTTTGTTCTGCTAATCAATCCGTCCGGAAACGTTTTGCCGGGGATTTAAGACATTTCTTCTTTTTGAAGCTTTGTTAATAATTAAAAATAAGAAATTTGCATAATACATAGTAATTACTAAAAGTTGGCAGATAATGGTATAAAACGTCTCCAGCTTTTTGTTTACAAAAACTTTCCTTTATAACTTTAAGCTGTTTTTTTTTTTTTTTTATTTCGTGAGCAGGAGGAAGAGAAGATATGACTCTTCATGCCGAATGATTTCTAATCTACGGTAATTAAGAGCTATTTATATAAAGGAGCAGCGGAAGAACAGGACAGGATAAACTGTTTCAATTAAAGCCATCTGTAAAACAGATGAGAGGAAATTTCTCGAAGGTTGTGTTCGCACATCACAGCTGCAAAGCGTTTTTCTTTTTGGCATGGCCATGATATATCAAATGGTTTTTACCTTGATTTTTTAAAAACATTGGAAAACGGTGCAAAATTTGTAAAGAGAACTTGTCATTCCACTGGTGCTTTGCAAAGTGAGCGCACCACTGAATGCAGCAAGTATGCTGCATTCAGGGAAGGGGTCTCCCATGTTTCTACCCCTCCCTGTAATCTGAAAAAAAATTACTTTTGAAAGTTGTGAGTTAAGAGGTTCGGAGGGACTTATCTTATGGGTCCTCCTGCCTCTCTGTGCCGCCACCTGCCTGTGTGGGTTTCCCCTCCTTGCCTGCGCCTGTTCCTCAGCATGACAATTTGCGCAGGCGCATAGCGAGGAATTGGTAGGAGTGGGTCCTGGCTGCTGGAACAGTGCATGCACAGGAACGTTAGCCCCAGAGCCCGCCCTGCTAAAGATTATGCTGTATACCTGTAGCAAGGTGGCAATCTGGAGCTATCGTTCTTGTGCATGCGCCTTTCCAGCAGCCGGGACCCACTTCTACCAATTACTCAATGTGCTCCTGCGTGAATTGACATGTTGCGGCAGCGGCACAGAAGAGGAGGGGAAACCTACACAGGCAGGGAGTGGCATAGAGAGGCAGGAGGCGGCACAGGGAGGCAGGGAGGACCCCATGAGCAGCAAGGACTGTAAAATAAGATAAGTCCCTCTGGACCTCTTAACACACAACTTTCAAAAGTGGTTTTTTTTGGGGGTACAGGGGGGTTACAGACATGAAAGACACCTTCCTTGATTCCAGCATACACGCTGCTTTCAGTTGTGCTTCCACTTTGCAAAGCACTAGGGGGGTGACAGGTCCTCTTTAAGCTTGTGGTGAAAAAAAACTAGGTAATATATCCGGTCAGGGGATGTACCCCTAAAGAGTATCAGTCTGCTTCAATAAATGTGTTTTTAGTAGCACTTGTAATCTCCCATTAAATCTCAGTTCTGGAGATTTTTTTAACATTTTTGTTACATTTTAATGCTGTTCCTTCTGGAAAATAGTTAATATCTATTGTATGGGTTTTTACTATTCTCACACTGTCAACTACGGAGCAAAAAAAATGGAATGTATGAAAGAATAAATGGAGAAAAGTGGAAAGAAAGAAAGAAAGAAAGAAAAGAAAGAAAGAAAGAAAGAGTAGAAGGAAGGAAGTGAACAAGTAAAGGAAGAAAGAAAGGGATATAAGTAGAGACAAAAAAGGAAAGGAGGAAAGAGTAAAAGGAAAGGAGTGAAGTAGGGTTGGAAAAAAGGAAAGGGAGGAAAAAGTTAAAGTAAAGGATAGAGTTAGGGAAAGAAAAAAGGAAAGTGTGAAAAGAAAGTAGGAAAGGAAAGAAGTAGGAAAAGAAAGGGAAGAAAGGATGATAAAAGGAATAGAAGTAAGGAAGTGAAGAAAATAAGGAAAAGAGAAAGAAGGACAAAAAGGAAGGAAGGAAGGAAGGAAGGAAGGAAGAGGGAGGAAAGGATGATAAAAGGGATAGAAGTAAGGAAATGAAGAAAATAAGGAAAAGAGAAAGGACAAAAAGGAAGGAAGGAAGGAAGGAAGGAAGGAAGGAAGGAAGGAAGGAAGGAAGGAAGGAAGGAAGGAAGGAAGGAAGGAAGGAAGGAAGAGGGAGGAAAGGATGATAAAAGGGATAGAAGTAGGGAAAGGAAGAAAATAAAGAAAAGGGAAGGAATGAAAAAAGGAAGTAAGGTAGGAAGGAAGAAAGGAAAAGGAGAGAGCGTAAGGCCATAAAAGAGGAAGGTAAAAGTAGAAAGGGAGAAAAGGAATGTAGGAAGAAGAGGGAATAAAATGTATAGAAGATATAAGGAAGGAAACTGCACATCCTTTAAGAACACCAAATTTGCATCACTCAGAAGCACATAAAATCAAATTAATAGATATGAGAAGAATGGACACCGTAAAACACATACTGTATGATATTGTGCTCAGCATTAATTAGTAAACCCCTCTGAAAAGTAAGATTTGAATAAATATATTCCATTTAGCAGAACAATTTCCGTAATGTCTACTTTTTCATAAAACATTTTTAACTCATAATATGAAAGTAAGATTAATATTCAGTGATGAGCAAGTGTATTTGTCACTATTCGCTATTCACACAAATAGTATGGTATTCCCATTATCTGTAATTCTGCGAGTTTTTGTGTACTCGCATCGCTATATTTGGATGTCCTGCCCATCAGTTTTGACACCTCCTTTGCAGCCACTATTCATGGGCTTCTTAACCAATCACAGGAATGCCGCAGACATCAAGGTCTGCAAGCTGGTACACATGCCATGCAAGGCTCGTGTGCTGAACCTAGTTGTTCAGAAATGTCTTAAAATTTACCCTGACTTAAGTTTATCCACTTGGGAAGAGCAATAGGGTTACCAATGTACAGTTGTGGCCAAAAGTATTGACACCCCTGCAATTCTGTCAGATAATACTCAGTTTCTTCCTGAAAATGATTGCAATCACAAATTCTTTGGTATTATTATCTTCATTTAATTTGTCTTCAATGAAAAAACACAAAAGAGAATGAAGCAAAAAGCAAAACATTGATCATTTCACACAAAACTCCAAAAATGGGCCAGACAAAAGTATTGGCACCCTCAGCCTAATACTTGGTTGCACAACCTTTAGCAAAAATGACTGCGATCAACCGCTTCCGGTAACCATCAATGAGTTTCTTACAATGCTCTGCTGGAATTTTAGACCATTCTTCTTTGGCAAACTGCTCCAGGTCCCTGATATTTGAAAGGTGCCTTCTCCAAACTGCCATTTTTAGATCTCTCCACAGGTGTTCTATGGGATTCAGGTCTGGACTCATTGCTGGCCACCTTAGAAGTCTCCAGTGCTTTCTCTCAAACCATTTTCTAGTGCTTTTTGAAGTGTGTTTTGGGTCATTATCCTCCTGGAAGACCCATGACCTCTGAGGGAGACCCAGCTTTCTCACACTGAGCCCTACATTATGTTGCAAAATTTGTTGGTAGTCTTCAGACTTCATAATGCCATGCACACGGTCAAGCAGTCCAGTGCCAGAGGCAGCAAAGCAACCCAAAACATCAGGGAACCTCCGCCATGTTTGACTGTAGGGACCGTGTTCTTTTCTTTGAATGCCTCCTTTTTTTTCTCCTGTAAACTCTATGTTGATGCCTTTGCCCATAAAGCTCTACTTTTGTCTCATCTGACCAGAGAATATTCTTCCAAAACGTTTTAGGCTTTCTCAGGTAAGTTTTGGCAAACTCCAGCCTGGCTTTTTTATGTCTCGGGGTAAGAAGTGGGGTCTTCCTGGGTCTCCTACCATACAGTCCCTTTTCATTCAGACGCCGACAGATAGTACGGGGTGACACTGTTGTACCCTCGGACTGCAGGGCAGCTTGAACTTGTTTGGATGTCAGTAAAGGTTCTGTATCCACCATCCGCACAATCTTGCGTTGAAATCTCTCGTCAATTTTTCTTTTCCGTCCACATCTAGGGAGGTTAGCCACAGTGCCATGGGCTTTAAACTTCTTGATGACACTGCACACGGTAGACACAGGAACATTCAGGTCTTTGGAGATGGACTTGTAGCCTTGAGATTGTTCATGCTTCCTCACAGTTTGGTTTCTCAAGTCCTCAGACAGTTTTTTGATCTTCTTTCTTTTCTCCATGCTCAATGTGGTACACACAAGGACACAGGGCAGAGGTTGAGTCAACTTTAATCCATGTCAACTGGCTGCAAGTGTGATTTAGTTATTGCCAACACCTGTTAGGTGCCACAGATATGTTACAGGTGCTGTTAATTACACAAATTAGAGAAGCATCACATGATTTTTCTAAGGGTGCCAATACTTTTGTCCACCCCCTTGTTTATGTTTGGTGTGGAATTATATCCAATTTGGCTTTAGGACAATTCTTTTTGTGTTTTTTCATTGAAGACAAATTAAATGAAGATAATAATACCAAAGAATTTGTGATTGCAATCATTTTCAGGAAGAAACTGAGTATTATCTGACAGAATTGCAGGGGTGTCAAAACTTTTGGCCACAACTGTATTAAATAATCACAGCAGTATATGGTAACGTAACAATAATGTAAAAGACCTAAAACGTAAAATTTACTAATTCATGTTAAAAAGGTGTGAAACTTAAATAATTTAGGTTTCACACCTTTTTAACATGAATTAGTAAAAGTTAACTTTTAGGTCTTTTACATTATCCTAACGTTACCATATACTGCTGTGATTACCCTGACTTGCCGTTCCTCCTTGAGAAAGTGCAGCCAATTAGCGCCCATTTCTGCAATTCCTCTACCACTCTTGCTGGTCATACAGTGCTGCAAAAGCACTAGAATTTGCCAAATCACCGACTAATTTGTGGCATGTCCACATGATGGAACTTTACCTATCATAAGTTGGCTAGACTTAGTTAGCAGCAGAAGGCAGTAGCTGAATACCAGCTTCAAGATGCCTGTCAGTTTGAGAGTCAGCCACCACACATAACTGCCAAGTGGGTGTGGGTCACAGACATTTGTGAGGTTCTTGAGACCTTTGAGTACTGCATCAACCTCGTGAGCGGTGATCAGGCTATTATCAGCGCAACCATACCACTGCTGTATCTCTTAAAACAATCACTGACTGCATAATCTCAAAGATGAAGCTTTGAGTGGCCAGCATGTTGGTATGGAGCCACATTTCCAAATGGGTGATACTACCCTAATCATAATCACAGACGCGGATTCTTTACTGTAAGAGCAGTGAGACTATGGAACTCTCTGCCACATGATGTTGTAATGAGTGAGTCACTACTAACATTTAAGAAGGGCCTGGATGCCTTTCTTGAAAACTATAATATTACCAGTTATACATACTAGATTCTTTGATAGGGCGTTGATCCAGGGATCTAGTCTGATTGCCGTATCTGGAGTCAGGAAGGAATTTTTTTCCCCAATGTGGAGCTTAGTGTTGCCACATGGGTTTTCTGCCTTCTGGATCAACATGTTAGGCTATGGGGTGAACTAGATGGACTCAAAGTCTTCCTTCAACCTTAATAACTATGTTACTATGTTATTATGTTACCCAGCCCAGGCAACATTGCGGGATGCGGGGGAAGATGAGGAGGATCAGGAGGAAGAGGACTTGTTTTACTGTGCTACTGAGGAGACTCCTAATGCTACAGAGGGGACACCCAACCCAAGCTTCATGTCTGTCCAGGCTGGGTGGGCTGGAGAGGAGTAGGTGGAGAAGGAGAGTCAGCGTGAGGAGAGGATGGGTACTGGTGCTACTGTTTGGGACATCAAAGATTTGCCTTTTGTCATCTTGGCCCACATGGCACAGTTCATGTGTAACTGTCTGTGGCAAGACCCTCGCGTAATACATATTTTATCCAACAACCTATACTGGTTGGCCACCTTTCTCAATCCACGGTACAAGGACAAATCTCCTTCTCTCATTTTGGAGTCACCAAACAGTTTTACAATGGAATCCTTCTAGAGGGTCATTGTAGATCAGTTGCTGAAAACATCACCTTCAGACAATGCCGACACTTTTCAACACCAAGGGATAATGGAAGGAGATACAAACACCAGGTCCAACAGAGGTGGGGGAAAATGTGCAGAAATAGGGAAATTTTCAATAAACCAGCACAATAGTAAGGGCTATCTGTGCCTGTAATAACGTCAAGGAGGGAGAAGTTGCAGAACATGGTCAAGGGGTACTTAAGTGACTATACGTGTGTCCTTTCTTATGCTTCAGTTCCCTTTAATTATTTGTTGTCCAAGCTGAACACTTGGCTCGACCTCTCCAGGTCATCTTTGTACCCATAGAAGCACGACTGACGGTGCGAAACGGCCGTAGTATAGGCTGCTCCCCCGTCCTCCCTCCCGCACCCTCCACTGTGTAAGACCCCACAAGGAAGAATAAAGGCTGCAAGAAGAATCCTGTGTGCGGCTCCTACTTGATACTGAAACTGGCCAGGACCTTATTTGGCCACACTTTCTACACATCCTGTCCTGTCATGTTCTGTCAGGGTGATCCTGCAAAAAACAGGATCCATCCTGACAGCCAAAAAACCGTTGTGTGAAGCCTGCCTAACAGTTACATTGGGGTGTACTTATTTTTACAACATGGACTGAGTAAAATAACAAATCTTATATGTAATAAATGGCTCACATTTGTGGAAGTATTTTGTAGGATGGTATCAGAAAATGTTGAAATTAAGTTTTTTGAATAAAAGGTTTCAGGACACCCCTGAGATGTGGTTCCAAACCGGGAAGGAGCACGGTGTCCTCGCTGCTGCACAGCCCTTGAAGCTATAGGAAAAATGGAAATGGATTCGGATCACTCACCGGGCTTACTTAACAACTTAGCAAATTTTATTGGGTTATCCTTAAAATACTGAAAAATACAAGTGGACATCTCAGACGACATAGCAGAATAAGTTGGGGGTGTGTCAATAGACCATACGTGTTTCGAGCAACACGGCTCTTGAACACTGGTTCAAGTGTTCAACGACATGTTGCTCGAAACACGTATGATCTATTCACACACCCCAACTAATTCTGCTATGTCGTCTGACATGTCCACCTGTATTTTGTCATTATTTTAAGGATAACCCAATAAAATTTGCTAAGTTTTTAAGTACCGTAAGCCTTGTGAGTGAGCTGAAATGAAGTTTTTTGACAAATCGTTTGGGGTGTACTCATTTCTGCTGTGCACTGTACATAATAATGACTGATTTCAGGATAAATATAAAGCTACAGATCATGCGCTTCAGCCAATCACGCTAATGAATATCACAAAGATTATTGGACAAATTAGCGTTTCCTGAGATTTTATCTTTCAAAATTACACTTCAAATAATCAGATTTATAAATGTGCCATCACAAAGTGTTCCATCTGCTTTAATGTTCCCCATCTGTTAAGTACACATACGTGGAAGACACAAGTTAGAAAAAAACACCACCGCAATCTGATTATACCTCTCACCAGCAATTAAGCAAAAATTATGCAATAGCAGACTCAAGTGGAAAAGATAACATTTACTGAAATAAATCATTTTCAGAAATATTTTCTGAAACTGATTGATGGCTGGACGAATTAGGAAAGAAAATGAAAAAAAAAGAATAAAAAAATTGCCTAATGTCATTCACAATACCAATGAGTCTTAGGGCCGCTTTACACAGCACAACATTGCATGCAATTTCACTTGCAACTTACTGGTTGCAGTGAAATCATGGACACATTGTTCCATTTGTACACAGCAACAAAATAGAACCATGTGTCCATGATTTCACTGCAACCAGTAAGTTGCAAGTGAAATTGCATGCAATGTTGTGCTGTGTAAAGCAGCCCTTATAGAAAACTTAAGATAAGGGTGAAGATTTGGCACTTTCATATAGTGTCAAGGAACGTCTAGTCCTCTGCCCTGGTTGTCTTTGACACACCGCCCAGGGCCACAGCTCATCCCACCGAGCAACCAAACTCCTTTCCCGTGGGCAGATCATTACTCAGATAGGGTGAGGGTACTACATTCCAGAAAAGGCCCCATTACACGGTACAATATTAACGATATCGCTGATACGTCACGGGTTTGGAGTTGTTCAAACGACATCGTTAGTACGTCGTTGTGTGTAACACAGAGATACGACTATGATAAATTGTTGGATAGGTGATCGCAGATTTGAGAACATGTTCTCAAATCAGACGATCCACGATCAGCCAACCTGCTGTATTGGTCAGTGTGATACCGCGATAACGATGTCGTTCACGACTTTGCCCATTTACATCAGTGAACAAGTATTGTTCGCTGGGTTGTGCGAATGATATATGTTTGCAGGATTGTTGGTGCGTCGTCCACGATATCTAGACGTGTGATATCTCACCATCGATGTTGAAACGAGGTCGTAAACAGCCGCGCTCCCGCAAAATCGGTGCCAACATCATTTCAACGTCGTGCCATGAAACAGTGCCTTTAGAGTTTATTGAGTCACCAACTGTCAACAGTATATAGTACATTCCTAGCAAGGACACAAGACAGTGAAAGTGACACTCTTCTGCTGGCTTGCTTAGGATGAGAACCTCTGCAACTTTGGGGCATTCAAGGCCAACTACCTCAGCCCGCAGCATCCCATTTTTGGTGGGTACCCAGAAAGGAGGTGGCAGCAAGTGTAAGAAACTGACCGAGTACAGCAAGGAATGTAGCCAAGTGAACGGATTGTCCCCACCTGGGTTATCCAAATGAATTTGTGGTCTCAGTTTTGGGCAGTGATGCAATTCTACAATCCACTAGCTGAAACCATAGCCCTGAGGATGAAGTCTTGTAGAGTCACCGGTGAAAGGAGCAGGCCTTTTTTTATATCCCTCTGCTCCCATTCCAGAAAATTATGTCCCACAGAATTGGGGGAAGAAAATCATGGCTGTTTCTTCATTGTTCTCCAGTTCTGTTGTTCTCCAGATGATGATTGGGACACCACAGGAGGCTGAAGCAATCCGAAATCAGCAGGCAATCAACTAATTAGCAGACAAAAGGGGTCTTCTATATGCAAATGGAGTCCTTAAGAGTTTCAAACACGGGACTAGCCAGATATCCCTCCAGGGAAGGACATAGCCCTGGGGTGGAGTCCTTGCGGAGACCACTATTACCACCATATTAAGTGGCCCTTTTAGTCAATATCCCTCTCAGTTACGAGTTAAGGATATGACAACGGAATTAACAGAGCCAGGTGTCCATCCACAGACAGCTGTTTCGGGGTATTGCCCCTCATCAGTGTGGAGTAGGATTCTGGCTAGGTGGGAGCAATGCATGGTAGACCAACATCACAAAGCACTCACTGATCTCAGGGAAACCAGTCAAGGAAAACACTGCAGGCAGCTGGCTAAAGCGCTCAAACACAGTGAAATCCATGATGCATTGTCCCCTGGGAATTTGAATATGCAAATAGAGTCCGTGGAGCCTCGATTAAGAGTCTCAAACACGGGAGTAACCAGATATCCCTCCAGGAAAGGACCTAGCCCTGGGGTGGAGTCCTTGCGGAGACCACCATAACCACCATGTTAAGTGGCCCTTTTATCAATATCCCACTCAGTTACGCGTTAAGGATATGACAAGGGAATTAACAGAGTCAGGTATCCATCCATCTCGCTAGTCCCATGTTTGAGACTCTTAATCGGCTGCCCGCAGTGTTTTCCTTTACTGGTCTCCATGAGATTAGTGAGTACTTTGTGATGTTGGTCTATTAGGCATTGCTCCCACCTAGCCAGAATCCTACTCCACACTGATGAGGGGCAATACCCCGAAACAGCTGTCTGTGGATGGATACCCTTTGTAAAAGGGGTCTTCTGGCAGTCTTACATGAAACAAAGCCCAAGTCCCTTGACTCACCGAATAAAGGACTATTCTGACTGGCATAATTAAGAATGGTTCACCCCCACACAAGAGGACAGATATTACTTATTGATGCTGAGTTGTCACACCTACTATAACATTTAGTGGGGGAGGGGTATGGTAGCATTTATCTCAATCACTCTGAGCATTTGGTGCCCCTGCGGTTTGGCTGCCACAAATGGTATTTCCCCACAATCAATTATAATGCCATGTCTGAAGGGAATTGAGGATCCCTATGATAGGAACCCCATGCATGCACACACTGTCTGACTAAGAAGGTTCAGTTCAGCTTCTAGCCAGGGGGAAGAGCTAGCTACAGACAGGGAGAGAGGGTGGAAGGAGTAAGGTCTGGGGGAAATGAACTGGTTCAGCTTACCCCAAAAGGCCCACTTCTATCAGGGATCCAGCCTCTAGGTTGTTCAGGTATTCAAGAGCCTGAGGGCAAAAGCTGGGACTGGGTGACTCCCCGATTCACTGGTGAACTTTTGAGGCACAGTAATACAGAGAGCCAAAGAGATATAATAAGACAGATCTGCTTATAGAGATTGCCTGCCTGGCTGGAAGTGACCCACAGAGAGGGAGAGAAACAGGGAATACAGGGTAACTCACATGTAATTAGGATTACCATAATTATTAATATTTACCAAATGCCAGGAAAATAAGAGAGAGAATGTTTTAACGCATTTTTATAACTTCTGCAAAGTTAAAAGTGTACATAAATTAAGATAACTGTGTCTTTAAACAATTTGAGACAGCCAATACGATGATGTCATGAGCTTGGAAGCTTCTGATAGGTTTATTGGCAACATTTCATTTAAGTAGAGAAACACCTGTGGATGTATTTTCATGCATGCACACCTAAAACACACTGCATCATTGTGTAGCATCATCGAAAAGTCTAAAGAAATTAGCCAAGATATCAGGAAGAGAATTATGAACTTTCACAAATCTGGATCATCCTTGGGTGCAAATACCAGATACATGAAAGCGCCTTGTTCATCTGTGCAAACAATTATACGAACTATAAACAAGATGGGAATCTCCAGCCATCATACTGCTCAGGAAGGAGATAGGTTCTGTATCCCAGAGATGAACATGCTTTGGTCCGCCATGTTCATATCAACCCAAGAACAAAAGCAAAAGACCTTGTAAAGATGATGGCGGAATCTGGTTCGATTGTGTCATTATCCACGGTGAAACGAGTAGTGTACAAACACGGGCTGAAAGGGCTCTCTGCCAAGAAGCAGCTGTTACTCCAAAAGAAACATACAAAAGCCATTTTTTTTGCAAATTCCCTCAGGAACAAATACCTATATTTTTGGAGATATGTCTAGGGATGAGCGAGTAGTGAAATATTCTGACTCACTAGAATTGTAATGAGTAGGTTCTAATACTCGTGTATTCGGTACGAGTAGTGAATACAATGCAAGTCAATGGGAAAGGAAGCACTATTCTGCTGGACATTACAAAGAGGTCTGGGGCCGGAGGAAAAGGCTGAAATGGATGCATGATTGTTTAATAGCTGGGCGGTGAAAAGTGGACCAGCTTTTTTAAACGGTCAGCTGATGCATCATAATGTACCTAAGCCTATGTCTGGGGGACACCACAGGGAGGCTGACCTTAGTGATGCCGGCCATCTGACCTCAGGTGATGGGTGATAAGAGCATCCAGTGGTATCACCAAGGTAATGTAACTTAGCCCCTGTTTGGGAACAACACAGTGAGCCTAACCTAAGAGAGAAGCTTGAAAGCCTAAGAACACCATTCAAACTGTGAAACACGAAGGTGGCAGCATCATGCTGTGGGGTTGTTAACATTTGTGCTCATGTAGTGGGTGATCGGGGCATTCACTAGTATCACCAGTTACCTATGCTCCTGTTTGGGGGACACCACAGGGAGGCTAACCTGTAGAGATGCTAGCCATCTGCGCTCAGGTGGTGGGTGGTGGGGGCATTCACTGGTATCACCAGGTACCTAAACCACTGTCTTGATCGGCAGCTTTTTACCACCTGGCTGGTGCCTGGTGATACCAGTGGATGCCCCGAACACCCACCATCTGAGCGCAGATTGCTGGCATAACTACAGGTCAGTCCCCCAGATAGAGGCTTAGGTACATTATGATGCATCAGATCATCGTTTAAAAAAGCTGGCCGGCTTTTTACCGCCCAGCTTTTAAACAATCATGCATCCATTTCTGCCTTGTCCTCAGGGCCCCAGTGTGCTTTGAAGGGAACAGCAAAATAGTACTCACATTTCCCATTGACTTGTATTGTACTCGTAACAAGTAAACTCGCCGAGAAATGAGTATCCCAAATATTGTACTATTCTGCGAGTAGCAAATAGTAACCCATATACTCACTCATCCCCAATGTCCTATGGTCTGACAAAATTAAAATTGAACTGTTTGGCCATAATGACCATTGCTATATTTGGAGGAAAAAGGGAGAAGCTTGAAAGCTGAAGAACACCATCCCAACTGTGAAACACGAGGGTGGCAGCATCATGTTGTGTGGTTGTTTTACTGCAGGAGTTACTGGTGCACTTCACTACATGTATGGCATCATGAGGAAAAAAGATTATGTGCCAATACTGAAGCAACATCTCCAGACATCAGCCAGGAAGTTAAAGACAGGGCGGAAATGTGTCTTTCAAATGGACAATGACCTGAAGATACTGCCAAAATGGTTATAGAGAGGCTTAAGGATAACAAAGTCAATGTTTATGAGTGGCCATCACAAAGCCCTGATCTCAATCCTATTGAAAATGTATGGGCAAAGCTGAAAAGGCTGCGAGCAAGGAGACCTACAAACATGGCGCAGTTACACCAGTTCTGTCAGGAAGAATGGGCCCAAATTCCTACCCACCATTGTGAGAAGCTTGTGGAAGGATCCAAAACATTTGACCCAAGTCATACAGTTTAAGGACAATGGTACCAAATACTAATGAAATATATGTACACCTGTGACTGCAGAAGGTTATAAAATGCCTTGAAACATTCTCTCTCATTATTTTGGATTTTGGCAAATATTAATAATTATGGTAATCCTAATTGACCTACAATGGGAAAGGTTTATTCTGATTTCATGTCAGATCGTGAGAAGAACATGCAGATGTGTCTTTTTATATAGTGTAAACGTCTGGTTTCAACTGTATATGTAGTAGGTGCAATAATATTAACAAATTCCTCTATTTTGAAATGTAGTATAGTTCTCCTGATTAGTTGTCATGTATCTCACGTGCAGGGCAGCTTAAGTATGCATGCTTACGAGCAATCAAATAGTGGCAGTTAGTTGCTGATGGTCATATTAATGAATACTCGAGCTGCTTAAATGTCCTGCACAAGAGGTAAGAGACAGATAATCAGGAGAACTGTACTACATTTCCAATTAATGAGATTTGCTATTATTATTATTATTATTATTATTATTATTATTACACCTAATACTCATTGGATTAGGATATTGGCGATGTGAATATCCCTTTACATTTTGCTGCTTCTTGTAGCCTGAAGTTATGTGGATATACAGTATATCCCCTGATCAAATAAGACTCCAAGTCCAGGGCATGGAACAGATATCAGATGTGGGCAAACTTGTGTCGAGCCCCAGGCCCTGGGGTACTCGGGTACCAGGCTCCAAGGGGTTAACGGGGATGTCAAGGGTGGCAGCGCCTGATCCCGTGGCCTGGGTGACACTTCAAAAGGGGATGTATTTACAGGGGATTAGAGTTTTTGTCATGTGACGCCACCTGTAGTATCCGGTGATGGGTCACCAGCGCCGCCACAGTCCGCCAGAGGTAGATGGGATTGCGACTGAGTTGGCAAAGCCCCCTACAGGTAGGGCTGTCCCTCCGGGGCAGCGTTCCTGGATGGGAACAAGTTGTTGTAGGAAAACACACACAGGCAAAGTCCTTTTCTCCCGGGTACTTTACTGTAAGCTCGTAGAAGCATCAAACACAGTTAACAGTTCATTCAGCAACATGTTATAAAGACAGGTAGCTCTACGGGTGGCTGCAAGTGGATCCCAGGTGGTATGGTGGAACCCTTGGTATTCCTTCGTTGACTAACCCATGTCTGTTCTTCCCCACCTAGGATGGGCCTATACCTACTAGCCCCGTGTAGGTAGTACTGGGGGTCCTCTCCCTCGTGGTGAGGAAGCAGGCAGACCGCTCCACTGGCAGGGTGCTGCGGTTGATAAACAAACCACAACAGCTGATTGCCGACTGCAAAGCTGGAGTTCGGCTGGATCCTCGGGCCCGGCGTTCACTTGGTTGTCTGGAGTATCCCCTGGAGTATGGTCGCTCCACTCTGAGGATCTCCATTTCTTTCTAAGGCCTGGACTTCTCTCGTCGGGCGCCCTCTTTCAGGACTTCCTCAAGGTCCCTTCTTCTTCCCTCCGGTTCGGCTTGAAACCGACCCAGTTTGACCTTCCACCTCGTTCCACTTAGCCAAAGACCTTCCTTAATTCCTCTCTCCTCCTCCTCCTCCTCCTCCTGGCCCCTCTACCAAAAGACCCTGATTTTCCCCCTGGAGGTGAATGAGGGAGAACTGGGAATGGGTTCCACCCATCATCCTAGGGTCCACCTGCAGCTGGGGCATTTACACCTCTTTTATGGGTGCAATACCTCTCTGTGAAGCCTGCACATGCAGGGCGCCACACTTGCAGTATCAGAGACTGGAAGTAAGTGGGCATGACTAGCTTAGTTGGTGGGCATGGCGTGGTATTTCATTAATGATATGCTATTTTGCTACTAACAAGCTGCAAAAGGAATAAACATTAATTTTTAAGTCCATGTGGTCATGAAGTTCTTTATTATAGAAGTGGGGTTCTTTGAGTAAGACCCCAAGGTGAGAAGGGATGCAAGGGTTGAAGCCCCCCTTACATAATTAGAGCTTGTTATTGGCTGTTTAATAGAATATCATTTTGGAAAAGCCTGGCCATGCCCACCTAATAGGCTGGTCACAACCACTAGTTTCCGGTCCCCGATAGTGCAAATATGCCCGGATATGTAGCGAATCACCGCAAAAACAGCACAATCATGCACTTTCCCTGCAGAAACAGTCCATCAAAAAGGGATCTGAAAACATTTTGTGATAAATCTGCAGCAAATGCAGCCGCCTTCTCATTTAAATATAGAATGGAGAATGAATCAGATGGGAATTTGTGTACCGGAAATTAATGTTACTGGAGGGCACGCCAGTCCTATGCTGCCCCTAGTGGTGACAGCACAGCAGCAAGGAAAACGTTTACCACATCTGGGTTTATCAAGGTCACCAAACCGACTTAATTTTTGTTATTTCTGGACAGCTTATTAAAAAAATTACGGACAGCCAACATTTATGGCATATCGGAAAACCATAAGGAATCATTACAATTTTAGGAGATATAAGCCTACAGTAAATAATACTGATATAAAGTTATTAGCGGCTTTTACTGTGAGATATAAAATGGTGATAATTACAGTTGTAATAATCCTTTCAAGTTTCTCCAACTTCACAAAAATCATAGAAGTATCGAATACTTTTTACAAATAGGAAAAAATGAGTCTATTTTTTTCACAGACTCTCCTCAATTTCTACTACCCTAATGTCTAATGTAGAAGAAATAGAGCTCCAGCTGCTATAACGCTATGTTAGCGTTTATGATCCTCCATCCTGGAATATGTGCCCATATCCTGGTATATCCTAGTATATGTGCCTATATCCAGGTTTTTGTGCCTATATCCTGGTTTGTGCCTATATCCTGGTTTTTGTCCCTCAACCTGGTATATGTGCCCTTATCCTGGTACATGATCCCTCATCCTGGCATATGTGCCCATACTATGGTGTATGATCCTCCATTCTGGTATATGTGCCCATATCCCAGTATATGATCCCCATCCTGGCATAATCCTCTGACTCACCGCGGGCCGGGACTCCGGTTTAAACAGGCGATTCTTCTTCCCTCCTTGTCACGGGTGGACCGCGCCTGCCGGTAGTGGGGCCCGGTGTAGTGCAGATCAAAAGTGAAGACGTCTTGGTGGAACAGATTAAAGGGGTTTTAATTTATTCGTGACGCCACCTATGAGAAGATTCGGTAAGGGCTACCGACGCTGCGGAACCCCCGGGGGATGGATAGCAGCAAGATGTTACGCTCCCCACAGGCTGAGCGGTGATCCCCGGAGGCTGGAGCTGCTCAAGATGTTGTGCGGCAGCTACGGTTACCTTGTTGTGCGGACGGACAGTTCATAAGGAAGCACAGACACCGAAAGTCTCTATAACGGGTCTTTACTGTAACCAGTAGGCAGTACATGGCATACAGTGGTTGAGTAGTAGACCGGGTGGACTCAACAGTGATAGTGTCCCTCAGAGATCCGCAAGTGTTCCTCCTTTCTACCTAACTTGATTGCCAGCGTCGCCCAGGAATACCAGGTCGGGTACGGGGAGGCTGCTTCAATGCCCTATCCATGATGTACGTTCTGGATTCTTTGGGGAGCCTTGGATCCCTTGGTGGGTACACCGCTGGTTAGACGACTGGAAACTGGCTGGTGGTGGTGTGCTCCTGTAAAGCTGCTCCTCCACTCTTCTGGTTCGCGTAGCAGAGGTGAACTGCTGCCAGCTTCGGTACCAGTGAACCGGCTGTAGGTTGTGGGCACGGGAGTCTTTTGGGAACCCGTGTAGATAATGCCCAATCCCGGTAGTTAAGGCCTCAGGTGCTGACACCCGACCGGTGATGGCCCGGGGGCCCCCACGGGGTGCGGAGCCCCCGCTCCTCTCCAAGCTCTGTGTTCTAGCTTCTCCTCTAGATATCAGGCTCTACTGTTCTCCTGGTTTAGACTATTGTATTCTGTTACTCTACCCTAACACTCCACCCACCAGGACCTAGGATTGGCCCTCTGTTCTAGGTGTTGCATGTAGGGTTGGATCTCAGAGTTAACTATATGACAGCTGTGTCAGAGAATATTGCGGCTGCAATTCTCCCTTGTGACGCACTCGTTGCGGGGCGCCACACTCCCCCTTGGTTAAATAAGCTTGTCCCCAAGCGTCAAACTACTCACATTACAGAGGTTTTTGCATTTTTATAACATATATGACACACTTTTATTAAAATGAAAAACAGGTTAAGGTATGCTTTGTTGACATAAGCAAAGTAACAGGTAATCACTTTGTGTGGACCCGGCGGGCGGTCGGCTGTACTTTAGCTATAGTCCAGGCTGTAGCCGCAAGATCTCACAGTCAGTGGTTAACGGGAACAGAGTCATTGAGAGAGTTCAAGTCTTTTGAATCACTGGCACGGAGCACGATGGCGCACCCGGATAGCAAACCACCCATCTGCACAAGCGTAGCGCTCGTAGGTGATAATATCGCCCCGGTATAGGTCGCGATCGGGATGTCCTCTCGGCAAGTTTGACTCAACGTCCCGGCGCCCCACAAAACACCTCCTCATTCAAACCCACCTCCCAAGCGAACCCCCACCCGGTATGTAAGTTAAAGGTGGAAATTCTACCTTCACGGCGGAGTTCAGCAGGCAGCGGCGGCGAGCCTCGGCACGGGCCTCCATGTTGGCGCGTTCACGGGCTTGCCACTCCTCTCGTCGTCGCTGGCGTACATCTCCGTCGTTACGGCTCGGGGTGTAGAGATGAGTAATGGAGCTGGTGGTTTGGCGGGAAGCTTGAACTTGGCGGGCTGTCTGTATCGGAACCCGGTGGAACGGCACAGGGGAAGGTGTTGGCATCGCACCCGACCAGTGTACCCGAGCAGTATGCCCGGTAGGAAGTCCTTCGGTATCTCCCCAAGCGAACCCGGTGTCGAGATCCTCAGCGGTGCTGTGGGTCTCGTCGTCATCCTCTCCGACTTCTCCTTCGATGACCACATCAGGCTGCTCGATGATGAAAGATGTTGAAGCTTGTTCCGCTGTACAATAGGGCGGTGGTGCTGCGGATCCTTCCGTAGGGACGTCCTGCAGGGCTTCCAGGCTGCCTGCCTCTTCATCTGTTTCTGTTAGTAGAGGGGTTTCAATCCCGGTTACCAGGTAGGCCTCGGCAGTTGCAAGGGAAGCCTCCGGTACAGGGACGAAAAAAGCGACTGTCTCTGTAGTGGTGAAACACGTCGCGGGTTCCTCGGTGGGAACCTGGTAAAGGTCTAGTTCTTCTATGGAGCGTGCTATAAGCTCCGGCTCAGGAACGGGGTCGGCTGCGGGTTCGACCACTGGTACGGGTCGAGCTGTAGTCCTCACGGGAATGACACAGTCTATGGGCTCCGGTGACGAAGCAGGACAGGTGTTTGGCGACGGTGAGGCGGTCGAGAAGCTGGTGACGTCGTCTGGGCTTGGAGTAGCGGTACCCGGTCGGCTCTGCTGCATCGCATCGTGTAGTCGTCTGCCTAGGGTCGCACTCCAGCTGCAAACCGTCCATTCCACTGTCTCAAGTAGTCGCACCCGGAGGTCTTGTAGAGCCTCTAGCCAGAAGTCGGGGCTGCCGTCTATAGTAAGGGCAGGATGCAGACCCGGTTGGCCTATGGCTGCTCTGGCCTCCGCCTCGACCTCCCGCAATAGGTCTTGGAGTCTCACGCTGGACATTTTCTTCCTTGGAGGGAAACCACACCCGTTCAACCGGTAAGACGTTCTGGTAGAGCTGGTCAAGAAGTTCTGTCTGACACTCCCATTTCCTGTGGGCTTTTGTAGTCCAATGGTGGGAAAAGTCTTTGGGGTCCGCCCCCATGGTTGATTCGAGCAATCAGGGCGGACAAAGAGTTTGGCGCCTTTCGTCTTAAGCCCTCCCATAATGAGGGGGGGGTTGACTCACTCCTGGGCTTGCACGTGGCGGTTTCTTGTGGCGGGAACGCCATCTTGGGCGCCATCTTGACCCAATGGTGTAATGGCGGGAAAGTTCTTTTAGGGACGAACAAAGTCCAAATTGTAGACAATAAAGTCCAGTTTAAGCACAATATACCCGTTAGGTAACGGGCCTGCTCGTATCCTGTTCGTGACACCAATTTTCTGACTCACCGCGGGCCGGGACTCCGGTTTAAACAGGCGATTCTTCTTCCCTCCTTGTCACGGGTGGACCGCGCCTGCCGGTAGTGGGGCCCGGTGTAGTGCAGATCAAAAGTGAAGACGTCTTGGTGGAACAGATTAAAGGGGTTTTAATTTATTCGTGACGCCACCTATGAGAAGATTCGGTAAGGGCTACCGATGCTGCGGAGCCCCCGGGGGATGGATAGCAGCAAGATGTTACGCTCCCACAGGCTGAGCGGTGATCCCCGGAGGCTGGAGCTGCTCAAGATGTTGTGCGGCAGCTACGGTTACCTTGTTGTGCGGACGGACAGTTCATAAGGAAGCACAGACACCGAAAGTCTCTATGACGGGTCTTTACTGTAACCAGTAGGCAGTACATGGCATACAGTGGTTGAGTAGTAGACCGGGTGGACTCAACAGTGATAGTGTCCCTCAGAGATCCGCAAGTGTTCCTCCTTTCTACCTAACTTGATTGCCAGCGTCGCCCAGGAATACCAGGTCGGGTACGGGGAGGCTGCTTCAATGCCCTATCCATGATGTACGTTCTGGATTCTTTGGGGAGCCTTGGATCCCTCGGTGGGTACACCGCTGGTTAGACGACTGGAAACTGGCTGGTGGTGGGGTGCTCCTGTAAAGCTGCTCCTCCACTCTTCTGGTTCGCGTAGCAGAGGTGAACTGCTGCCAGCTTCGGTACCAGTGAACCGGCTGTAGGTTGTGGGCACGGCAGTCTTTTGGGAACCCGTGTAGATAATGCCCAATCCCGGTAGTTAAGGCCTCAGGTGCTGACACCCGACCGGTGATGGCCCGGGGGCCCGCACGGGGTGCGGAGCCCCCGCTCCTCTCCAAGCTCTGTGTTCTAGCTTCTCCTCTAGATCTCAGGCTCTACTGTTCTCCTGGTCTAGACTATTGTATTCTGTTACTCTACCCTAACACTCCACCCACCAGGACCTAGGATTGGCCCTCTGTTCTAGGTGTTGCATGTAGGGTTGGATCTCAGAGTTAACTATATGACAGCTGTGTCAGAGAATATTGCGGCTGCAATACTCCCTTGTGACGCACTCGTTGCGGGGCGCCACACCTCCATCCTGGTATATGTGCCCATATCCTGGTATATGATCCTCCATCCTAGTATACGTGCCCATATCCTGGTTTATGTCCCTCAACCTGGTATATGTTCCCATATCCTGGTACATGATCCCCCATCTTGGTATATGTGCCCATATAATGGTGTATGATCTTCCATTCTGGTATATGTGCCCATATCCCTGTATATGATCCCCCATCCTGGTATACACACCCTTAACCTGGTATACGATCCTCCATCCTGGAATATGTGCCCATATCCTGGTATATCCTAGTATATATGCCTATATCCTGGTTTTTGTATCTACATCGTGGTTTGTGCCTCAATTTTAGTTTGTGCCTATATCCTAATTTTTGTCCCTCAACCTGGTATATGTTCCCATATCCTGGTACATGATCCCCTATCCTGGTATATGTGCCCATATTATGGTGTATGATCCTCCATTCTGGTATATCTGCCCATATCTCGGTATATGATCCTCCATCCTGAAATATGTGCCCGTATCCTGGTATATCCTAGTATATGTGCCTATATCCTGGTTTTTGTGCCTATATCCTGGTTTTCGGCCCTCAACCTGGTATATGTGCCCATATCCGGGTACATGATCCCCCATCCTGGTATATGTGCCCATATTATGGTGTATGATCCTCCATTCTGGTATATGTGCCCATATCCCGGTATATGATCCCCCATCCTGGTATACACGCCCTTAACCTGGTATATGATCGTCCATCCTAGTATATGTGCCCATATCCTGGTACATGATCCCCCATTCTGGTATATGTGCCCATATCCCGGTATATGATCCCCCATCCTGGTATACACGCCCTTAACTTGGTATATGATCCTCCATCCTGGTATATGTGCCCATATCCTGGTGTATGATCCTCCATTCTGGTATATGTGCCCATATCCCGGTATATGATCCCCCATCCAGGTATACACGCCCTTAACCTGGTATATGATCCTCCATCCTGTTATATGTGACCATATCCTGGTACATGATGCCCCATCCTGGTATATGTGTCCCTATCATGGTGTATGATCCCCATCCTGGTATATGTGCCCATATCCTGGTATATCCTAGTATATGTGCCTATATCCTGGTTTTTGTGCCTATATCCTGGTTTTCGGCCCTCAACCTGGTATATGTGCCCATATCCGGGTACATGATCCCCCATCCTGGTATATGTGCCCATATTATGGTGTATGATCCTACATTCTGGTATATGTGCCCATATCCCGGTATATGATCCCCCATCCTGGTATACACGCCCTTAACCTGGTATATGATCGTCCATCCTAGTATATGTGCCCATATCCTGGTACATGATCCTCCATTCTGGTATATGTGCCCATATCCCGGTATATGATCCCCCATCCTGGTATACACGCCCTTAACTCGGTGTATGATCCTCCATCCTGGTATATGTGCCCATATCCTGGTGTATGATCCTCCATTCTGGTATATGATCCCATATCCCGGTATATGATCCCCCATCCTGGTATACACGCCCTTAACCTGGTATATGATCCTCCATCCTGGTATATGTGCCCATATCCCGGTATATGATCCTCCATCCTGGTATATGTGCCCATATCCTGGTACATGATCCCCCATCCTGGTATATGTGCCCATATCTTGGTATACTGTATGATCTCCTATTCTGGTATACATGCCCATATCCTGGTATATAATCCTCCATTCTGGCATATGTGCCATTTCCTGCTATTTGTCCTTCAACCTGGCATATGGGCCCCAATCACAGTGTACATTTAAAAAAATAAACAATTCACCAATCGCTCACCTGCAGCATCACAACATCCTCCTGGTTTTTTTTCTTCCAGCAACTGATAATCTGAATATGAACATGATTTAATGACATTAGACATGTTTCATGCTCCACACACGCATCAGCTGACGGCACAAGAAGGCAGGAGGATGTCACAATGCTGCGAGGGAGTGATGGGAGGAGAGCATAATCTATCATTTGGGATATTAACTGCTCCTCACAAAAGATGATGTGTGGAAAGCAGTAAATATCCACATGCAATTGCCTCTGCTCCAGCTACGGGTGGTCGCTTCGGGCCGGTGTTTAAGTTATTTTAATATTCACCGCTCTCTCTGCCCACCTCTAAGTACCAAGAGGTGATGGGCGGGAGAAGAGGTGAATATTACATTAACATAAACAGCGGTCCCCATGTGATAACCCATCCAGCCTCTGCTGCCTCATAGCACAGCCAACACAATCCCATTTATCCAGACTATAAGATGCACCCTAACCTTCCTCCAAAATCTGGAGGCAAAAAAACTGTATATTATAGTCCGAAAAATATGGTATTTAATTTGTAATATAGAAATAAGCTTCCTTCTCCACTAATGAGCCACGTCTCCTCCCACTGACTCTTGAACTTATTATTCCCTCTTTAAAAGGCTAAAAACCATCATACTCCAGACAGACACTCATAGCCGGTGCTAGGTCTAGTAAACATATTCTTTTATCAGCTCTGTGATGTCCTCCGTGCCGCTGTAGCTCATGATGATAGAGGGAGGAGAGCAGAAATCCATCATATCTGCATGATGTGTAAAAGAGACATTGTAGCAGCTACTCCTCACCTGAAAGCTCAGACATGCTTCAAAGGGAGTCTGTCAGCAGGTTTTTGCTATGGAAGCTAAGGACAGCATGCTGTAAGGGTTAAAAACCAAAAGCAACTGTGCTTCTCTTAACAGTGTGTATGCAATTTTTTACTTAAACTAATGTCTTTATCACCTGGTGATTACCACTACAGGACTATTTTGTCACATGCACGGGAGACCGACACACCCCCTCCTGTGATTGACAACTGTCAATGCACAATCTCTATAGAGAGCCTGTCTTGGGCGGGGGCCGCTCTCCCAGCTCTGCTGTAATTAGACAATCTCTATAGAGAGCCTGAATTGGGCGGGGGCAGCTCTTCCAGCTCTGCTGGGATTGGACAATCTCTATAGAGAGCCTGGTGTGGGTGAGAGCAGCTCTCCTAGCCCTGATGTGATTGGCCAATCTCTATAGAGAGCCTGGTGTGGGCGGGAGCAGCTCTCCCAGCTCTGCTGTGATTGGACAAGCTCTATAGAGAGCCTGGTGTGGGCAGGAGCAGCTCTCCCAGCTCTGCTCTGACTGGACAATCTCTATAGAGAGCCTGGTGTGGGCGTGAGCAGCTCTCCAGGCTCTGCTGTGATTGGATAATCTCTATAGAGAACCTGGTGCGGGCGGGGAAGCTCTCCCAGCTCTGTTGTGATTGGACAATCTCTATAGAGAGCCTGGTGTGGGCGGGGCAGCTCTCCCAGCTCTGCTGTGATTGGACAATCTCTATAGAGAGCCTGGTGTAGGCGGGGCAGCTCTCCCAGCTCTGCTGTGATTGGACAATCTCTATAGAGAGCCTGGTGTGGGTGAGAGCAGCTCTCCTAGCCCTGATGTGATTGGACAATCTCTATAGAGAGCCTGGTGTGGGCGGGAGCAGCTCTCCCAGCTCTGCTGTGATTGGATAATCTCTATAGAGAACCTGGTGCGGGCGGGGAGGCTCTCCCAGCTCTGTTGTGATTGGACAATCTCTATAGAAAGCCTGAATTGGGCGGGGGCGGCTCTCCCAGCTCTGTTGTGATTGGACAATCTCTATAGAGAGCCTGGTGTTGGCAAGGGCCGCTCTCCCAGCTCTGCTGTGATTGGACAATCTCTATAGAGAGCCTGGTGTGGGTGAGAGCAGCTCTTCTAGCCCTGATGTGATTGGACAATCTCTATAGAGAGCCTGGTGTGGGCGGGAGCAGCTCTCCCAGCTCTGCTGTGATTGGATAATCTCTATAGAGAGCCTGGTGTGGGCAGGGGCAGCTCTCCCAGCTCTGTTGTGATTGGCCAATCTCTATAGAGAGCCTGGTGTTGGTGGGGGCAGCTCTCCCAGCTCTGTTGTGATTGGCCAATCTTTATAGAGAGCCTGGTGTTGGTGGGGGCAGCTCTCACAGCTCTGTTTGTTTCCTTTTACAATTAGAGAATGACTTTTAATTCTGAAAATGTTTGTGATTTTTTTTGTTGTATTTGATTCTGCTTTGACTTTTTTTTTTTTTTTGAACAATTTAAATATTATAATAAGTAAAATTACAATAACATCTACATACAGTATATGGGTCACTGCCAATTATGTCTCTGCTGATAATTTATTAACAATTAACCCTTTATAAAAAGAATTCGCTCATGGACACTAAATGAATCCCTCATCCAAAGACAAAAGCACAATGTTGCGTGACTAATGAAATGAATGTATATAACCACATCATCAAATAAAGTACAATTATGTCTAATTCTATCACAAAAGGTCCTGAGAGACAAAACACAATTGTCTTCAGCCCTGATGATTACTTCCACCATATAATTCATAATTCATATATCATAAGAAAAAGAAACAACAGCTACAACCTAATTCCATAATGACTCCACTTAGTGGTAAGAAATTGATTCTTATTGAGCAAATAACGCTTTTTGTTATTGGGATGTCATCTGATGACCTCAATGGACAAATTTATCAATGCTTCATCAGAAAATGACCTATTTATGAAATAAAGTTTTTATTTTACACATATTTTTAATTTTTCTCTATATAAAAAAAATATATATATACACTGCTTAAAAAATATAAAGGGAACACTTAAAACCACCCAAAGTAACTCTAATGGTACCTTTACACGCCGCAACTATCACCGGCGATCGGTGGCAACCGAACGTGCGCATGCACATTTTTGACGGTTGCTAACGAACGCCGTGCCGCATTTACACGCCGCAATTGCACCCTCAACCTAAGGGAACATGGCCCCCCGGAAGTTGAAACAGAACCTCTGTGAAACATCCGCTTGCGTCCCTACGCCGCTTCACACGCCGCAATCCCCAAAGGAATGCGGGCATGCGTGTTCAGCGCCGCAAGAACATAGGCGTGACAGAGTTGTGTATTCCGCACCCCAAATACGCTGATTAGACAATGCAATAGCGTCATGATTGGCCAGCCTGCGCAGCAAGGCTGGCTAATACATGACGCCATTGCAATTGTGTAGTGTGAATAGTCAGCTCTACAAATATGTCGCCCTGTGAAGGGACAGCCAATGGAAACACAGTCGCCCCCACCAATCATCGCTTATGGAGCGAGGTATCCAGCACGCTGTGGCACGTCTCTGGGAAATCAGTAGGTGACGCAGATTCTATCACTATCGCCCGTTCACAAGTCAAAACCAGGGCAATTCACCTTCAGGGTTGACTCTTGTTTTTGAACAATGCTCTGAAACCGCAACCGGGAGCAACTTTGAAAATCACCATCACCTTCCACAATTACACGCCACAATTTCGTAGCAATTTCAAGGCAACGGTGAAGGAAATCACGATTGCCTCTCAGTTGCTACACCATAGTTGCAGCGTGTAAAGGTACCTTAAAGGTACCGTTACATGGGGAAACATCTCCGGCAACATCACCAGCAACTGACGGGAACACACGTTTTTGGATGCTGGCCAAGATTTCTGGTGAGCTGTCAGACGAGGAGACATCACCGACAACGCAGCGGCGATATTGAAAGCAACTATCGCTGCCAGGGTTAAATTTAACCCTGGCAGCGATCCTTAACATTGGACTCAATGGGGGAAGTTGCTTGCAACATCGCTATTGCAATGTCAGACAGGGCGATTCAGGCAGATCGCCTGAGCAACATCGTCTGGTTTCAGGACATTGTCGGAAACTCGCTACTTGTTGCGAGTCTAGCGAGTCCAATGTTAATGAATGGGGAAGCGAGTATTGCAGCGATTCCTGTCCTGCTGGACCCTATAAGGGGTCTGGCAGCAGAGGAAAAACCTGCAATTCACCATTTTATTCTTTAAAAGCCAGGGCAAAAAGTCGCCGGCTTTTAAAGAATATTAAAAAAAAAATTTTTTTTTATAAAAACGGACTGCTGTTCTCGCTTGGTAATCTCCGGAGCCTGCAGCAGAGATTCGGGCTTTGACAGCAAAGTTCACCTGAGGTGAACCCCAAGAAATTTCTCAGCCTGCTGTCCCTCTAGATAGACATGTGTGTCTATGTAGAGGGATGTAGCAGAGCTTACACCGCATTTGGGACTACGTTGGATGGAAGAGGATTTTTTTTATTAAAGATGGAGTCCCTAATGGCTTTTGGTTTTATTACTAATAAAAAAATGTCCTGTCCATCCACCCAGACCAGCCACCATACTGCTGCACTGACACAAAGGACGGAGTCATATGCTGAGTACCTCAAACAGGCAGGTACTGGCCTGGGCAGTTGCTCATGTGGGAACTGAACCACAAACCCCTTTTCTATATATACAGAAGACTCACTTGAGAAAGGCTCAACTGGAGCCGAAACGTTGTGTGATACAACCTGTTTTTCACCTTCAAAAATAAAAAACACAAAAAGGATAATCATCTCTTTTCTTTTATTGTGTGCCGGGGATATATTTAAAGACTTTGTGGCCTATTTTTCCCTTGTGCACCTAAACGGTGGTCGAGCTATACTATATGCTCTCTGTTAAGAGCTCAAAGCACTCGCTCAAATCGGGCTCATCAAAGTACTCAACCCTCAGTGAGCAGCTTATAAAAGCACGCATTGAAGCAGAAACCATGAAGGTACAAGCCGTCTTTGCTCAAAGAAAAGCAGAGATAGAAACGAGTGCAGTCGTCGAATCAGCACGTAAGAAAACAGAGATTGCATGCAAGAGGGCAGACATCGAAGCAGAGGAAGCGGAGAAGAAAGCAGAGGCTGCACGCAAGAGGGCAGACATCGATGCAGAGGAAACGGAGAAGAAAGCAGAGGCTGCACGCAAGAGGGCAGACATCGAAGCAGAGGAAGCGGAGATTGAAGCAGAGACTGCACGTAAAAAGGTAGAAGTCGAAGTCCTGCAGAGGGAATGTGAACACGCAGCAGCCATGGCAAGGCTAAAGGTTTTCGAACAAGCTCTAGCTGGGAGCCAAGGAGGCAGCATCAGCGCTTACGAACTTGAGACAGAAGAACCCCTTAAGCGCACAAAACAGTATGTGCTGAGCCAAGCCAGCGAACCGCCGATCGACACCAACATTTCCATTGGCGACAACACTTCTTCAGATCATCAAGACGCCGATCCGCCTGCAGCTTCTAGCTTCACTGGTCAGTCCAATGCTCCTCAGACATTCAAATCTGAACCACTTTCACACTTGAGTGCACAGCCCGACCTTGCACCTCAGCAACCCCCGTGTGACAGTGTCCACATGCAACCCAACATGCTGGCTAGTCACTACAGTCGAGACAACTGTGTAGTTCTGGCCCCGCATACAACAGGGACCCTTCACACCACACCAGCTGCTGGTCTAAACGCCTATGCCACTCCGTTCCTTCCCATGTTCCCGAAACAAGAAGCTATGAACTATGCAACCAGCATCACTCAGTCAGCGAATGTGCCCCCAAGGTCAGAAGGAACAGACCTGTCCGACTTTGCAAGGTATATGATACGCCAAGAACTGATCAACACCGGTCTCACAAAGTTCGATTACCAGCCCGAAAACTACAGAGGGTGGAAGTGTACCTTCAAAACCGCAATCAGTGACCTCGGCATTACCGCTGCTGAAGAGCTGGATCTGCTACTCAGGTGGCTCAAATCCGTTTACATCACCGACCCAATAACTGGTCTTGCAACCGCATGGGACAGACTAGAGAAATGGTTTGGCAGTCCTGAAGCCATCGAAGATGCTCTACTCAAACAACTATATGACTTTCCCAAAATATCCGGCAAGGATGCTTCAAGGTACCAGGAACTCAGCGACCTGCTGTCCGAGCTCCAGCTGGCCAAGACAGACACACATCTACCTGGCCTCAGCTACCTGGACACCGCTCGTGGGGTGAAACCCATTGTCGCCAAGTTGCCTTACAATATCCAAGAAAAATGGACCACACGAGGGTCAAACTACAAGAGTCAATGCCAAGTCTCCTTCCCTCCGCTCTCCTTCTTCTGCAACTTCATAAAGGAGATTGCAGAGTATAAAAACAACCTCAGCTTCCGTTATGAAGAACCCAGTGGACCTGCGTCATCTCCCAAGTACGAGAGTTAACACTCTCACGACAAAAACCGCAGCGGTCCGGTGACTACAAAAAAGACTGAAGTTCTGCCTTCACCGACATCAGCGCCAGACAAGGGCAGTGAAGGCAAGAAGGTAGAAGACCCGAACCGCCAGTGTCCTATCCACAAACTGCCGCATCCTCTGAAGAAATGTATCGGCTTCAGGAAGAAACCACTTCAAGAACGAAAGGAACTCTTAAAGAAGTTTGGAGTATGCTTCAGGTGCTATGCTTCTACCGAACACATTGCTAAGGACTGTGTCATCACCATCAAGTGTATAGAGTGCGACAGCGAAGACCACGTACAAGCGCTCCATCCGTCACAACCTGACTCAGCGTCTACGCCTTCTCCCACCACAGGCAATGGCGGGGAGAGTACAGACAAGGCAACTAACCATCTTGCAGTATCTTCATCCTGCACCAAGGTTTGCGGAGAAGGTCTTCGCGACAAGTCCTGCGCCAAGATTTGCCTGGCAAAGGTGTATCCTGAAGGTCATCCAGAGAAGGCAGTCAAGGTGTATGTCAGCCTGGACGACCAGAGCAACAAATCACTGGCCAAGTCAGAACTCTTCGATTTGCTTGACTTAAAGGGAAACACCTATTCCTACACCTTGGGCACCTGCAGCGGCGTGACAGAAGCCACTGGAAGAAGGGCCAGTGGCCTCATAATAACTTATCTCTCCAGCTCCAAGGAGATACCACTTCCAACACTCACAGAGTTCAACCAAATACCCTTCAACAGGGAAGGAATCCCAACACCAGAAGCGGCTCTTCAGTTTCCTCACCTCAAAGACATAGCCAACGAGATACCGGCCCTTGACAACAAGGCAGACTTCTTGTTTCTCCTTGGCAGAGACATCATACGACTGCACAAGGCGCACCTACAAATCTTTGGTCAACTTGATGAACCATACGCTCAGCGCCTCGAGCTAGGCTGGGTCATCATCGGTGACGTTTGTAGCGACCAGACAAAGCAGTCAAGCAACCTCACTTCTTACAAAACCGTCATCACATCCGACAACCACGACGTGTCTTTTCTGCCGTGCCCACATCACTTCTGGGTAAGGGAGAAGCCAAAGGACACTAGGTGGAAAGAACAACCACCTGATAACGGAAACCTGTTTTGTCTTCAAGACGACAACCTTGAGTCAACAACACTCTACCCCGCAAACCAGGTCAACGACTCACCTTCTCTTCCTGCAAAGACCGAGTTGCCAAGGGACCTGCAGCAAACAACTGCTAAGTTCCCAAACTGTGAAGCCTATATCTATCACAAACCTGGTCAAGCCGAAACCATGCTAGACTTCAGTGCCCAGAGTGAGAGCCCCTCTCTCGACAGCCCATCTCTTACTGAAGGTGCTAGTGTTGTCTCCACGCAACGTAACCTTAGCGCACCACTGGACATCGAACAAGACACGATCACCTTCCAGGTTTCGCCCTGTAACAAACTTGCTACGAAACGAGGAGTCTCGCCTGTTGAAAACAGCATCCAAGATCCTCTTGGGTTCAGGACACCCACCACAGTTGAAGACAGGGTACCGCTGGGACACCTGGCCTTTGAGGGCATCAACAGAAACACTACGTCACCATCGCAGAGACAACACAGGTGGGCGACAGAGAAGAAGTCTCTAAAGGTCATACAGCGACTCCAAGTCTTGCACCGTGGTTCTGCAAGGACTCCTTTAGCTGTCACCAAGAGTCAAATCCATGTTTCTTATGACACGTCTACAATGGTTACAGTTGCAGCAGCCTCCAAGAGTACGTCAGAAACCAGCAGCAAGGTACGTCGCAGCTTCATCCTGAACAAGCTAAAGTCCACTTCAAAACTTGCATGCACCGTACCAAGGCTAGAACTCAGCACTGTTGCGCTAACAGTTGGAGCCAAGAGAGCCACACCTGAACAGTGGCATCTCATCTCTACTAACCTCCAACTAGCTGAGTGGAGAATAAGACTCAGACCAACCTACAGCTCAAACCATGTGTCCCAGGTGCCAGCACTGAAGCTGAGGCCCCACACCCTAGACACTCTCCAACCTGGTCAGCCATTGTGCAGGCTGACATTCAGTCCAAGTGTATCGCCTGGTGGCTCCTTCAAGCAGGAGTCACTTGAACTGAACTTGTCACTGGACTGTGCCACGGCGGGGAGCGCACCTCCCCCTACTCCTGCTGTACCAGGGCAGAGAACTGTTGGTGTTCTACTGAACTCGCAACCTTTCCTTCGAACCAGGACCTTACCGTTGGATTGTTGGGTTGGTGGAAGAGTTGGCATGTTGCGGCTTCCCCAATCCGAAGATGGGTTTCGTTGAACTTGGACTAATTTTATTTTTTTATTTTTCCATTTGCATTTAAGGACCACACTCCACTGCATGTATAGACTTGAATACTGCATTATTGTTTGCATTTTGTGTTCAAGTCCCTTCTCATTACAGGTTTTATATCGTGGAGGACAGAGACGACTTCTAACGTTACACAGGACTTGAAATCGGACGATTTCAGACGGGGAGTGTTGTGTCCCACGAATGGGGACAAACTATAATGCCTATTCTCTGTATTTATATATTTCCTCCAATCAGTAATTCTTTGTTGTTACCAGGTAGATTGACTGTCTACTAAGTTTGACCCTAAGTTGCTGCCTTAGTTGTGTCTGTACTGGACGTCCCCCCTTCTTCCTCAGTTAGTCTGCAGAAGCCATTACTGAAGACACATGTGTATATCCCCTATGCAGATTATTCCTTTTTACCTATCGTTATTGTGACTAATACAAGATTTGGAAGAAAACTACAGCGTTCTCCTGTCTTACTACAGCTGCAGTGGCGATCGAGTTGAAAACTGTCTATTTGCCCCTGATGGGGTAAGTACTGAGCATACAATTATCTGAGGGACTGGTAATTAGAGCTCTTAGATTACAGCCATCAGATGGGGACAGAACAAGGCCTTATACCCACTCTCTGAGGAAGTTCAACTGTGCATCTGGACACCCGACAGTGCTCTGGACGTATTACCTACAGTTTCACCAGTAAAAGTTAAAGAGACACTCAGTGGTGTGTGTGCGTTATTCCTCCCTGTTCTCGTTCTCTGTAGAGACTGTTTCATTATCCATTACTTTGGCCCAAGCCCCTACTCCGAACTGCCCACTCGACGCTGCCCCGGAGGCCCAGCTTCACCTGTAAGAAGCTTTACCACCCTTGCTGCAATACCAACACCCTCCGGTGGACTGCAGCGGCGCTGGTGATCTCTCACCAAGTACCACAGGTGGCATCACAAACCATTCTAACAAAAACTGTATTTAAGAAGTCACCGACCCCCAGAGCCACGGACTCGGGCACAGCCACCCGTGATAACTTTCCCCTGACACCGTGCCCGAGCTCTGAGTACCCCGGCCTGGACAGGACACATGTTGTCATTGTTCTCACCCCTAGAGGTAGCATTTGGCGGTATCTACAATCCATAGAAATTGCTCAGGTAGTGCAGCTCATCCAGGATTGCACATCAATACGAGCTGTGGAAAGAAGGGTAGCTGTGTCTGTCAGCTCAGGCACAGGGAATGGGGCAGATGCCAAGAGGCAGGTCAGTACCAGTGATGGGTGAACCCGCTTATGTTCAGGTTCAGCCGATCTGGCTGGACTTTTTTTAAAGTACGGGTTCCAGACTAGTTGGCTGCCCTCAGAGAACGATGGGTACTGGCACCCTAGTGAGAGTCGCTGACAGTAACTGAATGTCTCTCAATGGGGGTAAAGTCAACATGACCGGATTCTGTGTGTAAAAAAAACCTGCCCATACACCCCACAAAATGATCTGTTAATGACTGGCTGTATGTGGGCTGAGAGCCGAACTATACATCACTAATTAGTAACATAGTAACATAGTTTTTAAGGTTGAAGGAAGACTTTAAGTCCATCTAGTTCAACCCATAGCCTAACATGTTGATCCAGAGGAAGGCAAAAAAAACCCATGTGGCAACACTAAGCTCCACATTGGGGGAAAAAATTCCTTCCTGACTCCAGATACGGCAATCAGACTAGATCCCTGGATCAACGCCCTATCAAAGAATCTAGTATATATAACTGGTAATATTATAGTTTTCAAGAAAGGCATCCAGGCCCTTCTTAAATGTTAGTAGTGAGTCACTCATTACAACAGCATGTGGCAGAGAGCTCCATAGTCTCACTGCTCTTACAGTAAAGAATCCGCGTCTGTGATTATGATTAAACCTTCTTTCCTCCAGACGTAGAGGATGCCCCCTTGTCCCCGTCTCAGGCCTAAGAGTAAAGAGATCATTAGAAAGGTCTCTGTACTGCCCCCTCATATATTTATACATTATTATAAGATCACCCCTAAGCCTTCGTTTTTCCAAGCTAAATAACCCCAAGTTTAATAACCTGTCTTGGTATTGCAGACCCCTTAGTCTTCTAATGACTTTTGTCGCTCTTCTCTGGACCCGCTCTAGTTCAGCTATGTCTTTCTTATACACCGGAGACCAGAATTGTACACAGTATTCTAAGTGTGGTCGCACTAGTGACTTGTATAGAGGTAAAATTATGTTCTCCTCATGAGCATCTATGCCTCTTTTAATGCATCCCATTATTTTATTTGCCTTTGCAGCAGCTGCCTGACACTGGCCACTAAATGTGAGTTTATCATCTATCCATACACCCAGGTCTTTTTCAGTGACAGTTTTGCCCAGTGTTTTACAATTAGGCACATAATTATACCTTTTGTTTCCTCTGCCCAAGTGCATGACTTTACATTTATCCCCATTAAAGCGCATTTGCCATTTAGCCGCCTAAGCTTCTAGTTTACATAAATCCTCCTGTAATATAGAATTGTCCTCCTCTGTATTGATTACCCTGCAGAGTTTAGTGTCATCTGCAAATATTGAGATTCCACTCTGTATGCCCCCTACAAGGTCATTAATAAATATATTAAATAGAAGCGGGCCCAACACTGACCCCTGTGGTACCCCACTGTTAACTGCGACCCATTCTGAGTGTGTTCCATTAATAACCACCCTTTGTTTCCTATCACTAAGCCAGTTCTCAACCCACTTACACATATTTTCCCCTATCCCCATTGCCCTCATTTTATGTATCAACCTTTTGTGTGGCACCGTATCAAAAGCTTTTGACTTCCATTAAACTCGTTACTAAAGTCAACCCCAACAAAGCATCCAACCTGCTCGACTTGAGTACCAAGAACCAAAGAGCTTTAGTATTTCCTCACCATAACACCTAATCTATAGATTTTTTTGTATAAAAAGGGTTTAAAGTGAGAGTTGGTTAATGAAGTGCAAATTAAAACAGAAAGACAAAAAGACTTTATTCAGGATATAAGGCAAAGACAAGTAGAGCCATTTCAACAAAACATATTTACACTTGTGCTCAACACTTTACATACCCCAGCAGAATTTTTACTTTATTGACCTCATCCCGGCAGCTTCTTCCTCTGCGGCTCCCTGTCCCCAGCTCGCCTGCACCCGGCACCAGCACCAGGCACCCGGACCATCCCTGTGTACATCCATATCCCTGCACCCCTGTCTCATCCATATCCCTGCACCCCTTTGCTGCATCCATATCCCTGCACCCCTGTCCCATCCATATCCTTGCACCCTTCTGCTGCATCCATATCCCTGCACCCCATCCATATCCCAGCACCCCTGTCCCATCTTTATCCCTGCACCCCTCTGCCCCATCCATATCCCTGCACCCCATCCATATCCCTGAACCCCTCTGCCCCATCCATATCCCTGCACCCCATCCATATCCCTGCACCCCTGTGCCCCATCCATATCCCTGCACCCCTTCCATATACCAGCACCCCTGTGCCCCATCCATATCCCTGCACGCCATCCATATACCAGCACTCCTGTGTCCCATCCATATCACTACACTCCTGTGTCCCATCCATATCCCTGCAGCCCTATGCCACATCCATATCCCAGCACCCCCTTCCCCATCCATATTCCTGCACCCCTGTGCCCCATCCATATCCCTGCACCCTTCTGCCCCATCCATATCCCTGCACCCCATCCATATCCCTGCACCCCCTTGCTTCACCGTCCCCCATCTTCAGCTGGTCCCAGCTACTGCAGCCTCTCTCTTTCTCTGCAGCGTGAATCGATACACAGTGTACTTACTCCGACAGTAAAGGGGTACCCTGCTGCCGAGTCCTCAGGAGAGCGCGTATGCACACAGGTAACCCACCGCCCACCCTGCCACCTGCTCCTCAGGAAAACACACACTTACCCGGTGCAGCGCTGCCTGAGCCGCCACCGCCACCGATGTGCTGCCCGGGCGGGCACTTCAAATCCCCGTCTCTGCTGCCGCCCCCACACATGTGCCACCTGGGGCGGATCGCCCTCCCCGCTACGCCACTGCTTCAAGATATCATTGATGTTAGAGGGGGCAATACACGGTATTAAGAACTGGGGGATGTGAACTTCTGATCAGGGTCATTTGGATGTTTTTGGTGTCATTAGGATTTTTTAAAGAGAAAACACAGTAGTTTGACAATAAAAGGCTTCACCCAACCACTAACTATGAGTGTTAAAAAGTTTTTTTTGTTATCATTCATATTCTCCAAGAAAAGGCCAAGAAAGTGAAAAATCTGCAAGGGTATGTAAACTTTAGAGCACAACTGTACATAGCACGAAACCAAGTCGCCTTTTTTCCATTTTTGTCATTGCATTGATCATTCTACAATTTGTCTTATGGCCAAAAATAAAAATAGAATCAGTGTGTAAATCGTACATGTCCAGTTTTCCCTATATTTGTTCACCGGATGTTTCATTTTTTTTTACATTTCTTAATATGACTTATGGTTAAAACAATATAAAAATTTTATTTGCCGTGTCCGATATACAATTTTTTTATGGTCTGTTCCAAGGGGGAAAGACCATAAAAAGGTCACAGGGTAATTATGCAGAACAGCCTTAGGACACACCCATGAGGAATTATGTCAGCCACACCACCTTTGAAAGGGACATATAAGTATCAAAGTTCAAGAAGAAGCGGCACTCACCGAAGTAGTACGGATGGTCCTTTATTCCATGATTCTAGAAACGGACAGGGTGCAGGGAGGAGGCCACGGGGGGCCAGCGGACGACGATGCCGTTTCGCGACAACTGTCGCTTCTACGGGTCTGGATATGCTGGAGTGAGCAGGTCACCATGTTAAATACATGTGACCTGATGCATCACATCCTGCTGGCTGGCTCCAAGTTTGAAGCAGCCAACTTTAATGACAATTACAAAACACAGTGCAAAAAACTGACAACACAGTCAAAACAAACAAACCAATAACAAAAAGGGTTCCTAGACACTTACAGCACAGTCCACAACGGGACTGATGACAGGTGCTCCCACAGTCACCGCTCCTACTGAGGCCCGGAGGATCGCATCTGAAGCGGCGCCATCGGTGCTCCGCTAATCCTGGCTGGATGGAGGCGTGGCTATGGCGAGGCCAGCTCAAAGCCAATCGCCACTGCTCTCAACATCTCAGACCAGGGCAGTGGAGCGCCGATCCGGCCAATCCTTCCCCTCCGTTAACCATAGGAGGAAAGCGAGCACCATGCTACAAGGAATACATGCAAAGTAATATACATATAAGGCTCAAAACAAGGCGCCCGCCCAGAGGGGAAAAACCACCCAATAAATAAGGGGGTATAGATATGAAAATACAAAATATTAAGAAGAGATTCTAATTTAACCTCTTCTTGCCGCCAGTGTGTAGCTCCAAATAGCACTCATAAATAAGCAACCCACCAACCGAAATAACGGGGCGGCGTAACTATGGAGCACCCATCATGCCGAAACCACAATATTTGTGTATTAAAAATTAAAAAATGATGAGACTTACGGTATAGAGATACACCGAGAATTATGGGCCATGATCATGTATATTCATATTTAAAAAATAATCAAATAATTAGCTAGTTAAGGCATCTAGTCAGTGTGCATGCCCGCTACCCTCAGGATATTACCAGAAGATAATATCTGGTATCTCATCATTTTTGAATTTTTAATACACAAATATTGTGGTTTTGGCATGATGGGTGCTCCATAGTTACGCCGCCCCTTTATTTCGGTTGGTGGGTTGCTTATTTATGAGTGCTATTTGGAGCTACACACTGGTGGCAAGAAGAGGTTAAATTAGAATCTCTTCTTAATATTTTGTATTTTCATATCTATACCCCCTTATTTATTGGGTGGTTTTTCCCCTCTGGGCGGGCGCCTTGTTTTGAGCCTTATATGTATATTACTTTGCATGTATTCCTTGTAGCATGGTGCTTGCTTTCCTCCTATGGTTAACGGAGAGGAAGGATTGGCCAGATCGGCGCTCCACTGCCCTGGTCTGAGATGTTGAGAGCAGTGGCGATTGGCTTTAAGCTGGCCTCGCCATAGCCACGCCTCCATCCAGCCAGGATTAGCGGAGCACCGATGGCGCCGCTTCAGATGCGATCCTCCGGGCCTCAGTAGGAACGGTGACTGTGGGAGCACCTGTCATCAGTCCCGTTGTGGACTGTGCTGTAAGTGTCTAGGAACCCTTTTTGTTATTGGTTTGTTTGTTTTGACTGTGTTGTCTGTTTTTTGCACTGTGTTTTGTAATTGTCATTAAAGTTGGCTGCTTCAAACTTGGAGCCAGCCAGCAGGAAGTGATGCATCAGATCACATGTATTTAACATGGTGACCTGCTCACTCCAGCATATCCGGACCCGTAGAAGCGACAGCTGTCGCGAAACGGCGTTGTCGTCCGCTGGCCCCCCGTGGCCTCCTCCCTGCACCCTGTCCGTTTCTAGAATCATGGAATAAAGGACCATCTGTACTGCTTCGGTGAGTGCCGCTTCTTCTTGAACTTTGATGTTTGATTTGCACTTTGGCTGTGCACCACCGGAGGGGAACCTGCCTCAACGGGAAGGGATCCCGAACCTGACTGTCAGCACCGCTCAGTGCGCTGATTATTCTTCTTTGATTTGACTTTGGACATGTAAGTAAGTAAAAATTAAATACTTAGGTGAGTTGAAGGAATAAAAAAAAGCAAAACTGCCACTTAAGACTCAGTGACCACCCCTTCTTTAGTCCTTTCTGGAGATTCCTGAGATCTACTTTTCAGCAATTTTACACATAGAGATCACATGCATACTTTACACGTAGAGCCAACAGTACACATCCTTGCTGTCCTCTCTGCATCTGAACTTTTTTTTTACCAAACCTCTGGCCATCAGCCTGTCTCTAGGAGGAAAGATGCACAGGACAGGGCATATGCCTAACTAGTAACCAGCTTACCCCCTCTCAGCAGGCTGACTTACTATTGAAGGCACATTTTGAGGCATCAAGTGGGGAGCTGCTGTCTTCTACCTGTTAAGACTCTTCCAATCTCTGTGGCCTACTTCTTCTCCAGCCCAACTCAATGTCTGCTTCCTCGTACAATGGTCCCCAACCTCAGGTGTTCCTCTGCTGTTCTTTTGTTTCCAAAACTTGCTATGTTCATGAAATCTGGTAAAAAAAACTAAAAACCAAGAATGAATATAAAATATACGGTTACATTTTAGGGCATATTGCAAGGATTCATTCAGGACAAGCCTAGAGATTTCTGTCACTTTCATGGCATTGCTTTGATTCATGGTTTAATGACACCACTTCAAAATTACAATACTCAAGCTTTTAACCTTGCAATAGATTAGTTCCCAATTAGGAAGAATATGCAGGTAGAAAATCCCTGCCCATACCATCTCATTGGCTGTTATAGGCAGCACTATGAACATGACAGTCGACATAAGCTCTTTTTGGAAGTGGTAGACCAATAGGGTTGCAAAAGAAAACAAGGGATTAACTGAGAAATGAAGAACCATTAATTAATGCATATAAAAATTGAGCTGAACCGCCGGAGCCACCAGCGCGAGGACTCGCTGAGGTTTTGCTTCGGGGGAAAGTGGCACCCCTAGGCCCAGGGCGGCCACAGGGTGAACTGCAGCCAGATGAGGTAAGACGGTTGACTGAAAACACATCAACACACTCCGACCCTGAGCCAATCACTCTATGTAAGGCAAGGGGGGGCCGGAGTTTAGAGAAGTGTGGGTGGAGAGAGAAGAGTAGTAAGTGAGTGAGTGAGTGAGTGGGAAGACGGATGGAAGTAAGAGGCTGAGACACCTGGAGGGTGGTTGTAATTCCCAGGAGGAGAGGTTCCCTGGAGGACGCAGAACCTTGGAGGTAGATGCCCAAGGGGAAAAGCTTGCTCTAGAGAAAGAGGCGAGGGAAAAGCACCACAGCCTTAAAAGACGGGAGGAGCGTGGTGAACCCAAATCGTACCTGGGTCACTGGAGGGCTTGGCCAGGACAGCCAGAGAGCTGGCTCTGTAGAGGTGACTGGCGAGACTCCACGACCCTAATCACGAGACAAGCAGAGCCTGAAAGGTACTTGAGAGGAGCGACGCAGAGGAGCCATCTGAGGAGCCATTTTTACCATTTATACCCTACAAGAATCTTTCTGGTCACACAGGAAACATTGGAATAGGGTCCCCAAAGTATCCTAAGACTACTGGTCATTGGTTGGGGAAGATTGACCTTGGACATAATGGCTGTTCAGGAGACCAGAAATGACTGAATACACACACCAAAGGCAAAATCAGATGTTTCATCAAGAGGAAGATAGTGAAGACCACATGACCACAGCCCAGGTGCTCTAACATTACATGATGAACATTGATACGAATGACTATCCATGAATAAGATGGTCTTCCGGAGCAGGTACCAAATCTGGGAGTCCCTTCCGCAATGTTCTTGAACCTTAATTGGGCATATAAATAAGGGTTGTCCTAGCCAGAAAATTTTTTTAATAAGTTCTTATAGCTTTTGGAGAAATTTAACTTGTGTAAAAAAAAATAAAAAATGTGACAGTATAGTCATTTCTCTTTTTATTATTCCAAGACTTTGTGCTACATTTGTCTCCCTCACAAATTGCTTTTTCCATTTTCCAGGAGTGAAAGGCGGCGATTCTCCCCCATACTATTACATGCCATTTCCTTTTGAATGTAGCCTAACTTATTGAGTAAATTGATCAAAATTAATGTTTCTCTGATTAAGTCTGAACTTCATCTACTCCAGACATTTCCATCACACTCCTTCTCAAAATGCAATTAACTTCTCCAGCTGATTAGCATTACTAGTCTCAGATATTAGAGCTGGCAGACTTCCTTAACCATTTCAATCTTTTTAATTTTCTTGTCTTTAATCCAAATATTACCATGAGATTTGATAAAGTGATTGAGTGTTATCCAGCACCGGCTTCAAAATGACTTGTGCAGCTTTTATTAGTTGTTTTAAGTGGTAAAGGAGCAAACAAGAAGAATTAGAGATAAGAGGAGTTGAAATTGAATGATCCGCAGCTAATTCTGTGTATGGAAAATCTGCCAAATGCCCCGGATGATGGAAAATAGTCCTGAAACATATGGTCGGGAGCATACAGAATAAACATAAATTTACCAATAGCAACCTAAAGACCATAAATAGTGATGAGCGAGTGTAATCACACGGATAGTACGGTATTCATGATACTCGTTATTCTGCGAGTATTTGTGTACTCGCATCACTATATTTGGATGTCCTGCCCTGTAATTTTGGCGTCTTCTATGCAGTTACTAATTATGTTGGGCTTCTTAGCCAATCACAGACATCTTTTTTGTGGCATTACTGTGATTGGCTGGCTGCCCAGCGTCATAGGGTCTATTTAAGCCCTGCCGCCGCCATTTTGCTCACATTGCATCCGGAGCCTACAAGCATAAGGAGAGATAACTCAGCCGCTAGGGAGAGTGTGTAGGCCTACCTGCTACCAAGTACGCACCAGCCGATTTCCCCAGTTGTTTTTGCGGTAATAGCCTGTCTTCTGCTGTCCACATGACTACACTTTAAAAGGCGGTTAGTGCCCAACCCAAAGCAGTAGTCAAAACATATCCTACTGCCTGCTACCAAGCACGCACCAGCCCATTTCCCCAGTTGATTTTTATGGTAACAGCATGCCTTCTGCTGTCCACATTACTACGCTTAAAAAGGCAGTTAGTGCCCAACGCAAAGCAGAAGTCTAAATATTTCCTCCCGCCTGCTGCCAAGCATGCACCAGCCCATTTTCACAGTTGTTTTTGTGGTAACAGCCTGTCTTCTGCTGTCCACATTATTACACTTAAAAACGCAGTTAGTGCCCAACGCAAAGCAGTAGTCCAAACATTTCTTACTGCCTGCTACCAAGTACGCACCAGCCCATTTCCCCATTTGTTTTTGCGGTAACAGCCTGTCTTCTACTGTCCACATTATTGCACTTAAAAACGCAATTAGTGCCCAACGCAGAGCAGTAGTCCAAACATATCCTACTGCCTGCTACCAAGCACGCCCCAGCCCATTTCCCCAGTTGTTATTTGTGGTAACAGCCTGTCTTCTGCTGTCCACATTATTATACTTAAAAACACAGTTAGTGCCCAACGCAAAGCAGTAGTCCAAACATTTTCTACTGTCTGCTACCAAGCACGCCCCAGCCCATTATCTCCACTATTTTGGCTGTGACATCCTGGTTGGCTTGTGTCATCTACATCTAAACATCTGTCAGCAAAACCTAAAATGCCAAAAAAGTTTGTTGTTAAGAGACGGGGACATGGATGTGGTGTTGTTAGTGGTGCGCGAGAAGGCTGTGAGTCTGTGTCAGGTCAGAAGAAACTTGATTCATTCACTAGGTTCCTGGAAAAAATTTCCTGGTATGAACATAAATGTGTGTGGAAGCCAGAAGAGCGAGAGCAGATTCTGTCTTGGATAGCAGACAAGACCTCTACACATTTGTCAAGCAGCAACAAATCTCCCACAAACACACAGTCTACTGTTGAGACACAGAAGGTTGACAAATTCAATCCTGAACTGGTTCTCCTTCTTCCTACTATTAACAGTCACAAGAGAAATATGACCCCGAGCTTGTCCACTCTGAGGATCTGTTTGGTACGTATCCTTTGGTTAGCTTAGGCCTATCACCATTCAGCATTGAGGCATGTGAGGAGGTGGCGTGTATTGAAGCTCTAATATTTGAGGACCTACGGCCAGAAGAAAGCCACTTAGAGGAACATCATTTACTGTCTCCAGAGGTGAAGGTTCATAATGATGAGACACAGGTGCCATCAGGTCAAATTACAATGTGAACTGGAAAGGAGTATGAGATGAAAGACGAGATGGTAAATGATGAGTCCACTGATCTTACCTGGACCTTTAGCATGCATAGCCATGACAGCAAACAGCAAAAAAGTAATTACACCGGCTTAAAACGCCCAATATATGCATTCTGCATAATTATTTCAATACATATAATGATTTTTTTGTCTACAAGTTTTTTATATAAAAGTTGTAGTAAACATGGTGCAGGAATATTTCTTTTCAAAAACTTTCCTTTTCTACTTTACTGATTACACCAACAATTTTCACATATTATTTTTTCGGATGAATGTTCCTTGCAGACATTTTGTCCAAAAGTAGTACAAAAACGTTCAGATTTCCTTTCCTTCTATGCTGGACAAATATAACAGCGCTTTCTTTTTTTTTTCTCTTGGCTCTGGATGTTCCTGAAAATGTATACCACATCGGATCATAGCTTAATTTGCCTTGGCAAGCATTTCGTGTTGCTTCGCTCCATCATGGTAGGCATCAAAAGTTCATAGCAAAGTTCCGTCGAGAATAGACGTCTCTTGTCCTTCCTGTTGGCATGGAATTCTGGATGAGTTTCAATTTAATCAATATAGCTATTGAAGGCTGACACATCAAGGATATTATAAAACATGACTACAGGCCAACGTTTTGTCTGCCTCTTGCACAAATACTCTCCAATCATTTCATCCATCATGTCCTCCCACCCACTATTCCTAGACACTGAGACTTATAATATCGTTGAACAAAAGCATTACTGTGAAAAGTCAGTAACGCTTTTGGTCAACAAACAGTTATCGAACATAACCTTGAATTACTGAATTTTTAGCAAATTGTTCGCATTCGGCGAATCACTCGAACAAAGCCCAAAACAGGTCGAATTTGAAAATGGCGAATATGTTCAATCGAACGTCGCTCAACTCTATTTATAACAAACGCAATGAACATATCATAAATATCTGAGTTTTAAACAACCCGTAGAGTGAGTTCATGTATGTGCATCTTCAACTTATAGAAGCATTCCCATGAAAATATTTTTCATTAAAGGGAATCTGTAAAACCTGCAGAGATTGAGTAAATCTTCAAGTTGGTAGCATTCCAAAACTGCCCGAATGCCAAACTGAAGCCAATCTACCAACTTTCAGTCATAGAGGCGTGGCTTCAGTCACCCCTCAATACTTAGTGAGTAGCGGCTTTAACCATGGACCCAACACTGACTTACCGCCATCTTTACAATGCATCAGCACAGAGTGGGCTGTCAATCAGTGTCAGGACAGTGATTACAGCCACTGCCAACTATGCACTGAGCAGCGACTAAAGATGCACTGACTGCGCCCCTACAACTGAAAGCTGAAGGCTGCCAGGAGGAGTAAAGATCATTTCCTACCTGTAGCTTTTAGTGTGGCAGCCAGGCAGTTTTAGAACACTATTAACCTGCAGATTAACCCAAAATCTGCAAGGTAATAGTGTTTTTTGACATGACAGGAGTCTCAAACACTGGACTAGCCAGATATTCCTCCAGGGAAGGACCCAGCCAAGGACCCAGCAAAGCTTTAGCCAGCTGCCCACAGTGTCTTCTTGGACTGGTCTCCCTGAGATCAGTAAATGCTTTGTGATGTTGGTCAACTAGGCCTTGCTTCCACCTAGCCAGAATCCTACTCCACAGGGATGAGGGGCAACACCCCGAAACAGGTGTCTGTGGATGGATACCTGGCCTTGGTATTCCCTTGTCATATCTCTAAGCTTGTAAAAGAGCTGGATATTGACTAAAAGGGCCACTTAATATGGTGGTTATGGTGTTCTCCGCAAGGAGCCACCCCTTGGCTGGGTCCTTCCCTAGAGGGATAACTGGCTAGTCCTGTGTTTGAAACTCCTAAGCGAGGCTCCACAGACTCTTTTTGCATATTCAGAAAAAGGATCTATAGACTCAGATTGTAAAACATGTAGGAATTATAACAAGGCATGCCCAAAAATTGTGATAAAAAACATTTATTCAAAATAGTAGATCCAATGTATTGGAGAAATGTGAAAATTGTTTCGGTCATACATTGACCTTCAACAGCTTCACATGCTGTGATGAGGAGACTACCTGTAAAGAAAATGTGAAGGCTCTATACAGTGGTGGATATCGCTGATCACCTTATTACAGTCCATACAGGCAGCTTCTTCATCACAGCATGTGAAACGGATTAAGGTCAGTGTATGACTAAAATGTATTTCTCTGTTCCCCAGTACTGCTGTTTTGAAAAAATCTTTTTCACCACAATTTTTGGGAGTGGATTGTTATAATTCAAAACTTGCTACAGTTTTGAAACTGTGATGTACTAACTGGCTATGTTGTAAGTGGACGGTATGTGTATCAGAGGCGATGTCCTGCTGCAGTGTAAATCTAGATCTTTTTTCTGGAACTTATAGTTCCAGAAGCCTCATTTAGTGCTTTAAAGGCAGGATTTACAAGACGGTCAGAAGTAATGCGAAGGACTGACCTTCCACATACCTCCCATGGGTGAATCTCAGTAGATATCAGGGGACTGGTTCTTGACTCACCGTGGCCGGGACTCCGGTTTAGACAGGCGATGCTTCCTTCCTCCTTGTCATGGGTGGACCGCGCCTGCCAGTAGTGGGGCCCGGTGTAGTGCAGATCAAAAGGGTTGAAGACGTCTTGGTGGAACAGATTAAAGGGGTTTTTAATTTATTCGTGACGCCATCTATGAGTAGTTTCGGTAATCATTACCGACGCTGCGGAACCTCCGGGGGATGGACAGCAGCAAGATGAAACGCTCCCCACAGGCTGAGCGGTGATCCCCGGAGGCTGGAGCTGCTTAAGATGTTGTGCGGCAGCTGCGGTTACCTTGTAGTGCGGACGGACAGTTCATAAGGAAGCACGGACACAGAAAGTCTCTGCAACGGGTCTTTACTGTAACCAGCAGGCAGTACATGGTATACAGTTTACGGGTAGTGGACCGGGTGGACTCAGCAGTGATAGTGTCCCTTAGAAATCCGCAGTGTTCCTCCATTCTAACTAAGTGGTTGCCAGTGTCGCCCAGGAATACCAGGTCGGGTACGGGGAGGCTGCTTCAATGCCCTATCCAAGTTGTACGTTGTGGATGTTTTGGGGAGCCTTGGATCCCTCAGTGGGTACACCGCTGGTTAGACGACTGGAAGTTGGCTGGTGGTGGGGTGCTCCTGTGAAGCTGCTCCTCCACGCTTCTGGTTCGCGTAGAAGAGGTGAACTGCTGCCAGCTTTGGTACCAGTGAACTGGCTGTGGTTTGTGGGCACGGGGGTCTTTTGGAACCCGTGGTGATGATGCCCATTCCCGGTTGTTGAGGCCTCAGGTGCTGGCACCTGACCGGTGATGGCCCGGGGGCTGCACGGGGTGCGGAGCCCCTGCTCCTACTCCAAGTTCTAGACTGCTCAGGTCAAGTTCTAGATCCCTTCTCTTTATGACTAAGGGTCTGTTCTCCTACACGCTTCCCTAGTACTCCGCCCACCAGGACCTAGGATTGGCCCTCTGTTCTAGGTGATGCATGCAGGGTTGGATTTCTAAGTTAACCAGATCACTGCTGTGTCAGAGAATATTGCGGCTGCATTTATGGCTGCAATACCCTCTTGTGACGCACTCGTTGCGGGGCGCCACATTCTGGTTATAAGCAAGGTCAGGCAAGTTAGCAGCATTTCCTTGGCGGCACATGGTGGAGAGGCCATGTGGGCTGTGAGCAGAAGCCAGACAGCCATGCTGTAAGTAGCAGTCTCTCAGAGGTCCTGTGTGGATTGACAGCAGGAGATGTGTGTTGGAGATAACAGACTCCAGAGTGGGTTACACCAGAAGAAGTTTATCTTAACCTGTGAGTGAATGGACTTTTATGTTTTGCTTTGCCTGTAAAGCCAAGGAAGGCATATATTAGGAGTAGGGATGAGCGAGTACCTTAATATTCGTACTCGCTATTCTCGCAATGAGTAGCTATCGGTACTCGCTACTCATTGCGAGTATAGCAAGTACGAATACTTTTGCAGTGTATCTATAGATACACTGCGAAAGTAGCCTAAAAGTGAATAAAAGTTGTTTAAAAATAATAAAATTACATACTCACCTGTCCGACACCTGCATTGGCAGAGAAGACACCCGATTGCTGGACAAGGACCTGACAGTACATCTAGAACCTTGAAAATTGGCCAATCAGGTGGCCGCTAGCGATCACGTGGTTGTGATGTGGCGCCATCTGATTGGCCAGATCGCTACCGGCCATCTGATTGGCTGGTAGTCACAGGTCCTTGTCCAGCGATCAGATGTCTTCTCTGCCGATCCCGATGCTGGCGTCGTAAGGTGAGTATGTAAGTTTATTATTTTTTATCAACTTTTATTCACTTTTAGGCTACTTTCACAGTGTATCTATAGATACACTGCAAAAGTATTAGGACTACTCGCTACTCCCGAGTACACATAAGTACTTGGAGAGTAGCGAGTAGCCTGAATACCGCTACTATTCGGCGAATACCAAATAATAGCGAGTATACTCGCTCATCCCTAATTAGGAGTACAGTTTATGAGACCTAACAGACTGGAATGAAGTTCTTATTATGAAAACTGTGCCTGTGTACCTCTACCACGCAGCAAGTGAGTGAGAACCTCATTAGAATGATTGTTATATAAAGTGTTTAAAACATAACCTACCAGATCCCCCCCTATTTTGATAAAGCCAGACAAGTTGTAGTATTGTTTATTGTTCACATTGTAAAGGACACTTCGGACTCATGCATTGAGCATAGAATGAGCCGGATAATCCGGATTGTCGTGACGTCACTGAGAAGAGGAGCAGAACAGCGATGGATCTCGGAGAAAGTGGCGGTCGATGAGCATATTAATACATTCATACTCCACACTATCCAAATATAAACAGATTTATTAAATAAAAATCTTCTTGGGAAGGGCTTCTTTAACCGGTGAGTTTTGTTTATTGCTGTTTTTGTTGACTTTGCTTTCCTTAACCACTGAAATGTTATTGCCAGGGTGGAAGTAAAATTTACCGGAGCGCTGTTCCACTTCAGTATGACTCCACGATCTAAGAATCAGTGAATGCAATCTGAAATTATCCCATGCTGTGTGATTCTGTATTATTCATTGTCTTGTGCATCATCTCTCTCTAACAGCTCGGAACATTGGGTCTTTGCCCAAGATATATTGGAAATAAGCATTTTTAGTTTCAGTAGACAAAGGCTTCGTTTCCAAAGAAACAACATGTATCTGTGGCTGGAGCCCACCACTGCCGAACATTAAATGTAATGTAGCATTTAGACTGTTCCCCTACTGATAATAAACCAAAGAGATAATAAAAGAGTGTTGGATGCCGAAGCCCAACACTTGACACCTGTTCTGCTCCTAATCTGTCTTGTTTGGACTTTTATTACCAATAGCGTAAAATTCTTGTTTCTAATTTCCGCACATATCAATCTCGGAAATGTAACTTCAATGGAAAGCTTGAACTGTTTGATCAAGATATCATACACATGAGAAAAACCCAGAAAAAATATTCAAATGCAATTTCTCTTATATTTCAACTTAATTTTATTCATGAATTCAATTGATTGTGTAAAAAGAATCATAGTGCAATAGTCCAATTGTGGCCATTGCAAAACATGGAAGTTAATGGACAGGAAAGTATCGATAAACTAATACCTTCTATAGGAAGAGAACGGACCCTCTACCCAAGAAGCCAGGAGTTAATGAAGAGTTTAATGCAGAGGCTTATCCGAGTCTACAGTATCTTTCACATCTAATATTAATATAAGAATCTGCTGGCTCTACCCTCTAATAATGATAACATGACTCTGCTTACCATGTCTCTGTCTACACAGCAAAGCTGAAAAGTGAATAACAAAAATCGGGAAATCAACTTCAATGGGTGCTGGCGTATTTCTGCTGCAGCCAAAATGCTGCATTCAACAAAACAAGCACAGTGGATGGGATTTCTAAAAATCCCATGCCCAATGTGCTTCTTTTCCATGCAGCATGCTTTCACCTGTGGTGTGGGTTACCATGCTCTTGCATCTCAGCAATCTCCAGCGGGTGAATGCAGACAAAAGCCACCCTGTTCCGAATGCAGATAATAGGCATAGGGTGGCTGTGTTCTCTGCATTTACCTGTGGCTTGCCTCAGGTCTGGAGACACAGCACCAAGCATTCAGTGCCTCCGGATCGTCTGCAAATACCCTTACCTATCATTTTTATCATTATTTAACTATCAGCTAAAATATGTTGTCTGGCCTTGAAAGTCATCTGTGCAAACACCCTGTGTCGTTATGACTAGATGTATCCGGCCACAAATGTCTAGTCTGCACAAGACTGCATGTATGCTAGTCATATGCTTGCAGTCACACAGCCACCAGCTCCCCGGAACTGAGAATCCTGCACTCTTTGAGAATTCACAAGTCCGCAGTCAAAAGAAGTGACTGCAGACTTGTACCTCAAGGTTGGACAACCCTTTTAAATAACAAGCTACAAACAGACTGGAGGCAGGTTCCAAGGGAGACCTGGTGTTCATCCCTTCACACTTGTGCAGTATTTGACCTTCAATGCAGTAACCAATGGGTTGCTTCCATAAATTGAGCGGATCCTTAGTGAAAGCTAGTTTTAGTGTAGATCAAAAGCTGAGAGATGGATTCAGTGGCAAAAATCAGATTTCCAAAACCAAGCCAATTAAATACTAGGTTTAAATCCAGAGGGTTAAACAAATATATGTTGGGCTATGGTTTGAACTTGATGGACTTAAAGTCTACCTTCAACTCAACTCTAAAAAACTATGAAACTATGAAACTGTAGGCCACCACAGGTTAAGCTGTAGAGTTAGTAAAAACGTCCGGTGTGAAAAGAGGTTCAGAAAGAAAAATTGTTGGCTGGGTAACACCGAAAACATCCAAAAGGCCAAAAGAGAAGAGAAAAATCCTATAAGCCTATACTATAGTGTATCGTTTTGACACCAGGGAAACCCTATTAGAGATTTTTTTTACCCATTTCTTATCGGTAACTTGTAAAAAATATTCACACTATCCCATGTAGTTATTAATTGCAAAAATCTTTATTGTTCATAGAAAAAGGGGAATTAAAACTTATACAAATACTGGGAAGTGGAATAACATCAGTGAATATAGATCAGTCTGAAATGCACAACTAAAGGGTCCTAATAAAAGTCTCCCCCAGATTTAGTTATATTTGAAATCTGAAACTTTCTATGAAGGGAGATCACGTGTGTTTTTTATGTCTGTTGGCCCTTCTGCACCTGGCAACATAATGCACTGTATGTAATAATTTATATCTTGTGATTAGGGATGGGCAAACTGTTCGGGTTCATGACCAAGGTGGCTCTGATACAGCATGTAAAAAGTGGTCATTATACTTTCCGGGTCCGCGTTATTCAGTCCAGCTGTGCAGCGGCGCTGCGTCACTTCCGGGCTTCCAGGGAATAGTCATGTGACTAGCAGATAAGGGGCGGCCCAGAAGTGACACAGAGTGCGTCACACCAGGAAGAGAGAATGCGGACCCGGTAAGTATATCAGGTGCATTAACTCTTTACCTACTTTAACAGGCCAACGATGGTCATGAACCAGGGGAAAAACAAGCAGTTCACCCATCACTACTTATTATTAGTTCCATTTACGAGTATTTGTATGTTTTAATTCCCCTTTTTTGTATAAACAATAAAGATTTTTGCAATTTAAACTACATGGAATAATGTGAATATTTTTTACAAGCTACCAATAAGATATGGGTAAAAAACGTTGGTAAGGAGGTCTTCTGAGGGATTTATTACCCTCAAACTTATTTATCATAGGCTTGTCGTGAATCTAATTATAGTGAATTGTGAAGTAAGTGCACCACCCACAATTGACATCTACAAGAACTACTGAAAAGGAGTGTCAGCATCTACTGAAGAAGCAGCTGACACGGGGGAAGGGGCAGGTATGGCCCTTCCTCTCATTATTCATAATGAATTCATTTTTTGTGTAGGTGATTGCAATACTCTATTTATTTACACCTATAAGAACAATAAGAGAATCTTCTAAACCTACTGTCATGTGTAAAACTTTGATTCTCCTTAAAATATAAGTTCAGGTGCACGTCTTCTTAGATATGTTCATTAATCTGTCCTTTTATACCTCTAGTGATGATCGAGCATTACCATGCTCGGGTGCTCGGTATTCGTAACGAGCAGTTGGATGCTAAGATGGGCTCAACCCATGTACCGAGTAAAATGGAAGTCAACAGGGAACTTGAGCCGGAAAATCTTTTCTTTATTGACTTTAGGGATGAGCGAGTAGAGAAATAAACGGACTCGCTATACTCGTAACGAGTAGGTCCCGATGCTCGGGTATTCATTACGAGTAGCGAGTCCAATGTAAGTCAATGGGAAATGCAAGTACTAACTCTGCTAGACCCTATAAAGTGGTCTGGGTGGCTGAGGAAAAGGCTTAAATGGGTGCATGATTGTTTAAAAGCCAGCGGTAAAAAGCCACCGGCTTTTAATCAATCACTCAGCCCATCCTCCACTCTCCCGCAGCCTCCCATCCCGATCCTCCGCTCACACCACCACCTCCCATCCCGATCCTAAGGTAGGACCGGGCGGGGAGTGCAGCACTAGTGAGGTATCAGCTGATACTGATCAGCTGTTCATTTGAAATAGCCGCCAGTGCCCTCAGAGGGTTAATGTGAGTTCATGCTTGACTGCCTGCTTCTCTACCAGAGATGTAGCTGATCTAAAGAAGAAGACTCCACTGGACTATGTCGGATGAAAGAGGATTTTTTAATAAAGATGGAGTCTCTAAGTGTATTTTTTGTTTTATTTCTAATGAAACATTTTTTTCTCTTTGCTGTGTTTTTCTTTAAACAATTCACTAGAAATTCGTGGCGTTCATGTCTAATATTGGTGTGACCCCATGAATTACGGGCTTAGGGCCAGCTGATAATACAAAGCTGGCCCTAAGGCCATCATTGCCCAGTGAGCCACTGCACCAGGGCCGTGGATGAGTTAGATACAGCATCAGAAGATGGCGCTTCAATGGACGCGTCATGCTCTGGGGTGGCTGCGGACTGCAATTTGCAGCGGGGCGGGCAGAAAGCTTGGGCCTCCCTGCGCTATGGATTCCAGCCCCCAGCTGCCTAGATGTACCTGGCTGGACAAAAAAATAGCGCGAACCCCATGTCAAATTTTTTAATTATTTCTTGAAATTCATGAAATAATTAAAAGGCTTCCCTGTATTTTTGTTTTCAGCCAGGTACAAATAGGCAGCTGGGGGTAGAGAGTAAGCTGTTCCTGCCTGCTGTACTTGGCTGGACACAAAGATTTGGCGAAGCCCACATCAAAATTTTTTTAAAAATTCAAAAATGAAAAAACAAAACATTTATGGACTGCATCTTTATTAACTGCTCCATTTAAGGGATGAATAAAGATGCAGTCCCTAAATTATTATATTTTTTGTTGCTTTTTAATTAATTTTTCACAAACATTTTGACGTGGGCTTCGCCATATTTTTGTATAGCAGCCAGGTACAGCAGGAAGGAATGGGCTGCCCTCAACCCCCAGCTGCCTATTTGTACCTGGCCGGACACAACAATATAGGGAAGGCCGAATTTTTTAATTATTTCAAGAATTTCATGAAATAATAAAAAAAAAATACATGGGGCTTCATGCTATTTTTGTCTCCAGCCAGGTACAATCAAGCAACTGGGGACTGGAATCTGCAGCGCCGGGAGGCCCATGCTTTCTGGGCCACACCTTCCCCCTGCTGCAAATTGCAGTCTGCAGCCACCCCAGAAGATGGCGCGTTCATTGAAGCGTCATCTTCTGGTGCTGTACCCAACTCATTAACATTAATTAACTTCCAGTATTATTCACTGCACTGCCCGGCGCTAGGCAATCTCTGCTGGCGTCGGCAGAGTTTGAGCTGTGGCGGCAGAGTTCACCCGCAGTCATAGCCTGAGCTATTACCTGGGGTGAACCCTGACTTTTAAAGTCAGTTGTCAGCCTGCTCTCGCTCTGCATAGACGTGTGTGTGTATGCAGACTGATGTAGCAGTGCTGACATTGCATTTTTGGACTACGTCGAATGGAAGAGGAATTTTTAATAAAGATGGAGACTCTAAGTGTATTTTTTGATTTATTTTTAATAAAATATTTTTTTCTGTGTGTTTTTTAAAAAAAATTCACTGGAAATTCATGGCGGTCATATCTAGTATTGCCTTGACCCCATTAATTTCGGGCTTAGGGCAAGCTGAAAATACAAAGCTGGCCCTAACCCCTTTATTACTCAGTGAGCCATTGCACCAGTGCCCTGGATGAGTAAAGTACAGCGCTTCAATGAACGCGCCATCTTCTTGGGTGGCTGCGGACTGCAATTCGCAGCGGGTGGGGCCCAGAAAGCTTGGGCCTCCCTGCGCTGCAGATTCCAGTCCCCAGCTGCTTAGTTGTACCTGGCGGAACACAAAAATAGCATGAAGCCCCACGTATTTTTTTAAAATTATTTCATGAAATTCATGACATAATAAAAAAATACAGGTACAAATTGGCAGCTGGGGGTTGGGAGCAGGCCGTTCCTGCCTGCTGTACCTGGCTGGACACAAAAATATGGCAAAGCCCACGTCAAAATTTTTTAAAAACATTAATTCAAAAACTAAAAAACAAAATATTTATGGACTGCATCTTTATTAACCCCTCCACTTGAGGAGTAAATGAAGCAGTCTCTAAATTATTATATTTTTTATCAAACCCCCAGCTGCCTACTTGTACCTGGCCAGACACAACAATATAGGAAAGCCCTTTTTTTAATTATTTCATGAATTTCATGAAATAATTAAAAAAAATTTGACGTGGGGCTTCGCGCTATTTTTTTGTTCAGCCAGGTACAACTAGGCAGCTGGGGGCTGGTATCCGTAGAGAACCTCTATCAGAGATGCAGCTGAGCTGTGCAGCCGTGGGAGAGTTCATGTGAGTTCATGCAGTCAAGCATGAACTCACATGAACCCTCTGAGGGCACTGCCGGCACTGCTGGCATTCCCTTTCGGTGCAGTGCTCCCTGCTCCTTGATGCCCCCTTCCTACCAGATCTTAAGTTAGGACTGGGCGGGGAGCGAAACACCAGGGGGCATCAGGGAGCGGGGAGCGCAGCACAGACCGGGAAAGCTGGCGGTGAAATCTTTTCACTGCTGGTTTACCCGCCTGGATCCTGCGCTCCCCGCTCACTAGTGCTGCACTCCTCGCCCGGTCCTAACAGGATCAGGATTGGAGGTGGCGGGGGTAGTGGAGGATCGGAATGGGAGGCTGCGGGAAAGTGGAGGATGGGCCGAGTGATTGTTTAAAAGCCGGTGGCTTTTTACCGCCAGCTTTTAAACAATCATACACCCATTTCAGCTTTTCCCTCAGCCCCCCAGACCCCTTTATAGGGTCCAGCAGAGTTAGTACTCACATTTCCCATTGACTTACATTGGACTTGTTACTCCTAGCGAGTAATCACAAGGAAACTCGCAGAGTAACGAGTAGCCTGAGTACAATACTATTCAGCGAGTACCGAATAGTAACGAGTATACTCGCTCATCCCTAAATGACTTCCATTATACTCAGCAAATGAGTTGAGCTCGTTCGAGCATCTACGTTACAAGTACTGAGCACCCGACTATGATAGTGCTCACTCATCACTATATACCTCCTCTAAATGTATGAATAAACTAAAAACTGCATGTTAATATTATCTCTATTATTGGGGAATGGTAGGGACTCTTGTACCTATCAGTGCAGACAGGGCAACAGTGTGCAAGAAAATATACAATTAACAAAGGAAATGGCCAATTGACAATTAATTAATGCACTTTCAGAAGGAATAATACAGGCAAAACACACATTTCAGGCTGCTTTCACATTACAAATTTGTGAAATCTGATGGTGTCCAATATAAATCGGACAGCATTGGATCCGAATTTGCCCCCATGTAATCCTATGAGGATCGGACCCATTCGGATGTGCACTAAATGGAATACGAATTACTTCCGATCTGATTTTGTCCGATTTCTTTCCAGTGCAAAAATCGGAGAATGCTCCGATTTTGGCTCCTGCAAAAAATAGGAGAGAAAAGGATCGGAAGCAAATCGGATGGCAATTATGCCAAATCCGATCCAATCCGATGACTTTAACATGGGGCCCTATGGAGCAGGGTCCAAGGAAACATCTGATGTCTCCTCGGACCCGATTTTAGTGTACTGAGCATTCTCAGTACCGCCTAAATTAAATATAACTCAAATCAAGTGTTTAAAATAAAAAATCTTTATTCTCACCTGCCAGTGCTCCCCCGGCGTCTCCATTAGATTCCCGCTCAGTAAACAGGACCTGTGATGATGTCACAACCCGATCAGCTGATCGAGTCACGTGAGCGGTTACCGCGGTAACCGCTCATGTGACCCAATGATGCTTCTGACATCATCGTAGGTCCTGTACACCCGATCGGGAGCTCTATGGAGACGCCGGGGAGCGCTGGCAGGTGAGAATTAAGATTTTTATGTTGGAATGACAGGAGGAGTGGGGAGAATAGGACAGGAGAGGGGAGAACAGGGGGACAGCAGGGGGAAAACAGGGGACACTAGTGCAAAACAGGGGGACCGCAGAGGGACAGCAGGGCAAAACAGGGGAACAACAGGGGGACAGCGAGATGACAGGAGGCAGAGAGGAGGGGGAGCTAGGTGACAGACCAAACTTATCCTGCAAAATGTCGGAATCGGAGGCCTATTTGTAGGGATCAGTTTGGATCTGATGCTGTCCTATTTTCATCGGACAGCATCGGATTTAACAAAATCGTAATGTGAAACCAGCCTCAGATGATCCAGAATTGTTACTTAATGGGGTAGAGGCATTTGGTAAAATAAATGTGTCAGGTCTTCCTACCCACAAGAAACAGGAGCATTGACAAGTCCCCTTTAAATCACAGCCATATTGTTCTTATCAAGCTTGACAGAGCAGAATAAGTGGAGGATTTACATTTAGTAGTGGCTTATTTCAACAAGACAGAAAAAGAATCGCCTTTGAAATGTGGTGCTGGAGAAGGAAGTTATCAATACCATGGATGGCAAGAAGAACAAACACATCAATTCTGGAACAAATCAAATCAGACATGTCACTTTAAGCAAAGATCACCAAGCTATGACTTGTCTACACATCATACGAAGAGAGCAATAGCTGGAGAAGTGATGCTCCCCCAGGCTATGGGGTACTCGGGATCCGGGCCGGTGCTGTCTCTTTGGGATCATGGTAGTCGTGACCTGGTCCCGTGGCCTGGGATCAGTCCAAAAAGGGGTATTTGCAGGGGATTTGTTGTCACACCACCCGGGGTATAAGGTTAGTAGAACCACTGCTGCCGTATTCCTTGACGGTGACTTGGGGCAGTGTGGATGGTAAGCTCTCCTCAGGTAGGGTTGAGAGTCCCCAGGGCAGGTGTAGTAGTATTGGAAGGGCCTTGGGAAGGATTGTACTGGGTGTAGTGTACTTATTTCAAGCTGCAGCTCTCCACGGTGCTGGTTGTCCTGGTATGCAGCGCTAGAAAAGAACTGTCTTAGGCAGGGATGAGCTTTCTGGATACTTTACTTGGTCTTTCAACAGCAGTTTACACAGTTTACAGTTCTTTAGTCACTTCAACACTTTTGCACTGATCCGGGTTACTCAGAATGTGCAGCTCAGGTGGCTCCTCTGCGTTGCTCCCTCTAAGTCCGTACAGGCCCTGTTAGTCTCTCCTTTAGTACCTCACCCAGGGGTTCAGTCTGGTCATCACAGGCTTTTGGGTGAATGTTTTCCTCTCAGTCAGGGTCACCAGTCCTAATATGATGACTGTGTTCTTTGACCATGGTGAAAAGTTGGGCTGCAGGTCATAAAGTACCTGCCTCATGTCGGTGTGTCCTGTGATTAGGGTCCTAAAGTGCCCTTGGTCATTTCTACAGAGCCGGCTCTCTGGTTGTAGCGGCCCAGCCTTCAGTGTCCCAGGTATGGCTGTGGGATCACCAGGCTCCCTCGTCTCTCAGCTTCAGGGTTCCTCCAGTCAGCTAAGGTGTTTGCGGCTGCCGGGCCCTTGTTCTCCCACTCTTCCTCTGTCAAACTGTGGCTCTTCCCTCGCCTCCGGCTATGGAGCAAGCTTTCTCTCCCGGGCATGTAGCCTCCAGGATTCTGCGTCCTCCAGGGCACCCGTCTTCCTGGGAATCTGACTCTCTCTACTCCTGTTCTGCTCTAACTACCTCCACCAGGTGCTCCCGTGTTTTTATCTATGGTGCCACCCACTGGATCAGTGCTGTACTACGCTCCACCCATACTACTCTTAACACCTGCCACCTATTGCCCAACCTAGAGTCCTAGGCGTAGGTTCGGTGTGTGTATATGTATGGGTATTTTGTCAACTTTCTTGCCTTACCTGGCTGCACTTCCCTTTGTGGCCACCTGGTCGCAGGGGCGCCACAGAAGGGCATCATATTTGAGAGAATAGAAGGATAAAGGCAGAGAGGAAGATGAGCAACCGATGGCTTAATACAATTAAGATAACGGCAGAGAAGACCCTGGTGGACCTGTCTAGGCTTGGAGAAGACCCTAGTGGACCTACCTAGACTTGAAGAAGACCATGGTGGACTTATCTAGCTTTGCCAAAGGTCCTGGTGGAGATATCTAGGCTTACCGAATACCCTGTTGGATCTATCTATGTTTGAAGTCCCTGATGGACCAATCTAGGCTTTCAGAAGACCCTGATGGGCCTATTTAGGCTTGAAGAAGACCATGGTGGACCTATCCAGGCTTTTAGAAGCCCTGGTGGACCTGTCTAGCTGGAGAAGACCCTGGTTGACCTACTTAGGCTGTACAAGATTGATCTTTATACAGAGAGTTCATCCATCAAGTCGATCAAGCCACCATGTCTCCAGATCAATCTGAGGGTCGTTAATAATAGTAAATTGCTTATTTCACCGATGCCTTAAGAACATATCATATCCACACAGTGATATTATATGGTGCAGGAGAAGAATAACTCTTTGAAACATTTGATTTCATCTCCGGCCTCCCGTTTCTTAGCAGGAGAAGTGTTACTTCTAAATTGAATGATGTTGTTTATGTGTAATTATTTTTCTATGAGTGACTGCACTTAGGCATCGCTTAATTTTTAACTGAGACGGAGAATAACAATCAGATTAAATGGTGTGCATCTCCACTGTTCCAATATTGATGCATGAGCGTGGAACTAAAGGATGACTCGTGAATTACAATAGAGAACGCAGTATATTATTTGCAGCAGGAATCAATAGAAATTTCTTCCACTCAATTAACTTATGCATAATGTTAGGATTACGAATATTTATATCTCCATCTCCTCACATGACAAGTGCACCGCTTAATGGAGCGAGGCATGGTGCAGCATCAAGTTTCTCTTCTCCTTCAATATTACGATGGGTTCTAGGAATGTAAAGTGTGCATTTTCATGTTTATCGCCTTATGACATGTGTAGTGTTTGCTCTATAAAGATATTGCATTACTATACACTGCCTTTTAAAGTTGAATTTGGGAATGACGAGATTCAATATTGTAATTGGTGGACTAGTCAATTGACATTAGATTATCTCTACTGTGGCCTCTATTGGTGGAATGTAGCATTACATCAGCTAGGGACATTATTATGGTGCGTGCACATGGTCCGGAGAAGCTGCGTGATGGATGCAGCTCCTTCGGGCCTGCGGGAAGCCACGGGTGGCCGCAGGGAGACCGCAGCCACCCTGTACTCACCATGTGTGGCGGGTGCAGGGCGGCTTCTCACTGCAGTCACCCGATGGGAGCCGCTTCCGACTCCGCAGCATGAAATGAACATGCTGCGGAGGAGCGGACTCCTGGCAACCCGCACCGCAGCTCCAAAGACGCTGCGGGCGGGTTACTCATAGTGAGGATTTCTTGAAATCCCATCCACTATGCTAGTACTGTACGACGCAGCGTTTTGGACACAGCGCAAAGATGCTGCGTCCAAAACGCTGTGTCTCCTGATCGTGAGGATGCACCCATAGACTATTGAAATACATAGGGAAATGTGAAAGGGGTTTTACACTTCCAACACCTTCTTAATATGAGTGTTTACCCCTGTTAAAAAAAAAAAAAAAAAAAAAGAAAGAAAACAGCTATACTCATCTTCGGTTCTGGGGCCGTTGCAGCGGTGTTAACACTCGCTCTCCCAGGACTAACGTGATGTTGTTGCCAACCAGCGCTAGATTCCCTATCGCCACCTTCGAATATATCAAACATCCATAGGAAGTGAGCGGCTAGCTGCACCCCTGATTTCCATTTGATGCACATTTTTTCGGAAGAGTTAGGGCCCCATTACACAAGCGGCGCAACAGCAATCCCAACAATGATCCGACCTGGCCGGGATCACTGGGGCGCGCTATGTGGTCGCTGGTGAGATGCCATACAAGCAGACTTACCAGCGATCCCCGTTCTATGGCCAACATCCAACGGTCATTTTGATCTTTCAGGGTCTTGGGCGCAGACTGGGGATCGCTGGTAAGTCTGCCTGTCACACACAGCGATGCAGCCTGGTCAGCGGGAGATCGCCGCTCAAAAAATGATCTAGGCTATTTGCTACCGATTAGCGATCTCCAAGCTGGGGGCCGATCGCTGGTGCGTGTCACACACAGCGATATCGTTGACAAGGTCGCTGCTACGTCACAAAACTTGTGACGTTGCAACGATATCGCTAGCGACATCGCTGTGTGTGAAGTACCCCTTAGGAATATGGATAGGGTTAGGATTAGGATAAATCTTAGATTTCAGACTAGGTTTAGGGCTAAGGTTGGGATTGGGACTCTGTTTACAGTTAGGATGAGGATTAGTGGTAGGATAGAGGTAGGTTTAGGACTAGGGTGGTAAAATAGTCTTCCTTCCTTCCATCCTTCCTTCCTTCCCCCACACAGAGTAAGTAGAAACTGATACATATATTGTGCATTTACATAGTAAATGTGCCCATAATAAAACACATTAGTGTTTTCACACATTAAGATACCCCTTTTACAGCATAAAGACTAAGATGTCCATAAAACTTCATCCAACACATGGTATGATACTCCCCCCATAGTCCCCCCAGCATAGTATGCCCTCACAAATCTATCTCTCTATCTATCTCTCTCTCTATCTATCTATCTATCTATCTATCTATCTATCTATCTATCTATCTATCTCTCTATCTATCTATATCTATCTATCTATCTATCTATCATCTATTCTTTCTATGTGTCTATCTTTTCATCCATCATCTTGAACAGCTGGAAAAATGATGAAACTTTAAAATCTTTTAAAAAATTTGCAGGCTGCAGCTGCCCCAGGAGTGGTGCCTCCATTAGATTCGGCACTTCTGGCACTTAGCCCCTACTCTCCTACTGCCATTGCCAAATGGAGCAACGGTATTTAGAGTTGATGCCAGCTGGGTAATGTCAGCTAACATCAAGCCCACAGGTTAGTAAAGTCGAGGCATCAATCACATATCCAACATTAACAACCGAATCAGTAAGGACACAAATAACCACAAAAATACATTTTAGATCTGAAAATAAACTCCCCAATATATTCCAATTTCAACATTTTCTTTTAAATATCTCCTAAGTCCACATACCGACAAAAAAAGAATGTAAAAAAATTAAACAACAAAACAAAAATCAAACTCAAATACATCATGAAGTAGTCCCAGTATATGGGGGACAATATGAATGACTGCATCTCCATATGCTGGAATAGGAGGCACGGCACAGCTCCTTGCAAAGTGACAAGACGTGACTTCACTGAGATTATCTCAGGTGACACAGGAGGTCTCACCCGAGATAACCTGAGTGGCATCAGCGCTCATAATACTCATGATATTGTGCAAGATGTAGCATGAGACAGAGCGCGTGAGGAGCGGAGACGTCAGGGAGTGCAGCGCAGTTCAAACTCACGGTACAGCTTCTGTTTGACCCCTCGAGTCTGAATTGCAGTAATCTTTGTGACATTACTGCTTGTCACACTGTCATCAGTGTCGGTATGCCTGCTCTCACAGCATATAGGGGATGTTTTCTGTCAATGTGACCCTGCATATGCTTGTAAGGCAGTACAGGGAGAGCTGCAGTCATGGTGGAAGGGCTTCAGGATTCTTCTTGCCCCCTGGCTACTTCCAAAGAGACTTCTGGGACAGGGATGCACAACTCCAGTCATGAAAGGCTGTAAAAAGTGCACATTTTCAGGATTTCCATGGCATTGCAAACATAGTAATTTAATCACCTGCACATTTGATGATTCCAACATCTTGTGCAATGCTAAGTAAATCCTGAAAACATGCACCACTGTTTGTGACCCTTGAGGACTGGAATTGCCCAGCCCTGTTCTACAGGCATGTGTGTAGTGTCTTGCATTTCCATACTTGACACCTTCAGGCCGGAGGCTTTCGGCTTGTTCTCCAGCATCTGTAGGGATGTATCAAAGCACCTCTTACTGTGCACAAACAGTCCAGCACACAAGGAGTTAAATTTAAAAGCTTTACTGTTGCAGAGTATAAAAAATAATAACATGTCTGCATATGATGTCATTTTTCAGATTTATGTTACAGAAATAATTATCATTTTCACACAGGCACTTAGCTTAGACTAGTCATATAAAGTCTATAAGATATATATATACAGTGATGTCTTCAGTGGGCAAAGACTTCATGGCGGCACTGAACATCCACCCACGTATCTCCCCTCTTTACCTATGCATGGCCATCCTCTGCCATAGTGGACACCTTGAAGACATGATGCATGCAATCGCACATAAACACAGGTAAGATATTATAAAAAGTATTTTGACCCCAATCTCACTGGGTTGAGACTCTGAAACTACAGAGTTTTTTTTTATAAAACAGGCCAGTAGGCCAAAAGGAGAAAAAAGGTCAACATAGACTCTAATAGGTATTGCTGTCCTTTCTTTCATTGTCGATAATGGTGTGGGGAGCAGTGCATAATCATTTTGCATTTACATATGCTTGACTAGCGAGCATTACACTTAATTCTCAAGGGTTTACATCAAGATAACAGGAGAAGGTAGAGCAATAAACATTAGTGATCCTGAAAGGGCTGCTCAAGCCCTATTCTAGTAAACCATTAGTTTTGTACTAGAAAATGCCCTGACATATTTCCTTTAAAGATAATGATGCTAATGCATCAACGTTATTTTTCCACCAGAAAACAAGCATAAAATTTCATAAAAATTGTAACTTTAGTGCTATTTCCCCAGACCTCGCCTCTCAAACAGCCAGATCAGAATCCCACACACTGCACTGATGAGGGGCAATAACCCTGAAATGCAGTGTCAGGAATTTAGGGTTCTGATACGGCACAAATTCTAAGTCATCTTAAAAGGCTTGTTAAAGAGTCAATTATGGGGTGTGGTCTGGATGCTAATGGTGCCAGCTGCATAAGTCAGAAGCTCCCTAATGCAATCCTGCTTACCGGCTATTAGAGGTGATTCCCGACCACAGAATCTCTCTTTGAAGTGCTGGGACACCGGCGGACCCGGATCATGCTGAGGGGCCCACCAAAGCGGCGCAGAGAGGCGCAGAAAATGATGGACTTCTTTACAGTGGAGCGGCACTCCGAGCCTTCACAGTACACAGTACTTGGGATTCTCAGCTACGTGAAAGGACTGCTGCGCAGCTATGGTAGGAGTTCAGAGGGCGGCTAGATGCGTTAACCACTTTGAAAACCTAAAGAAAATACACCTTAGATGGCACCTCTCACGGGCACAGCTGGCTAAGTTTAAACCTGACGCTTCCCAGCTGTGTTGGAGACAGTGTGGGAGTAAGGGTACGCTTTCTCACATGTGGTGGACCTGTCCTAAAATAACTGGGTAATGGGTGGTAGTTGAAAGTCTTCTTGGCTTGGTTACAGGGAGCCAACAAACCCTACAATCTCAGTTGGCCCTTTTAAACATTGGTACAGATCAGGTACCCAGGGAACTGAGAGGGGTGGTCTCATACATACTTATAGCGCCTTTGTTGTGTGTGGCGGTGGGGTGGAAATCCTGATCTCCCCCCAACTTAAGTGATGTGGTAGTTAAGGTCAATTCCTTTTTTCAACATGAATAGTATTTAGCGTTGGACCTGAGAGCTGAAAGATTTGGGCGGGTCACTCCCTTTCCGCTCACATATACCGTTGTACTCATATGTAAGACAGTTTGCATTTGTAGGGCTCCTTCCCCTCTCGTCCTCTATGCTCTATTCCCCCTCCTCCCACCCTCTTCACATATTCCCCTCTCCTCCCATCCCTCCACCCATTCCTCCCTTATTTGATTTCTTTGAAGTTTATGTTTAAAATTTCAATAATAATTTATTGGGGGGAAGAAAGAATCAATTATGACTTTTAGGATTGCTACCTTTATTAGGTGACTTTAGAGTTTGTCTACTTTTTCACTGAAGTGACAATTTGCTTATTTCCCAGAGGAGAGTTGAAGCTAGGAGTCTCCTCGGCCAGCAGGCAGAATGCTCTCCACATGGAGAATAGCTATTCCCCCAGACCATTTCTTAAAAAGACACATGTTTTGTGCAATGCTATGTTGGGTCAAAGGTTTGTGACTTTTGGCATTTTCAGTCCAGTTTTATGAGGCACCACAAAAGTGGGCAGCTCATGGGCATGGGTATGTCTTTTTATCATATTCATTAAAAGTGCTGCCAAATATGTTACTGGAGTAGTATTAATGGCGGAACTCAAATAGGTCTATAACACATAACAGAAAAGATGCTCTGAATTCATTAAAAGGAACCCATCATGTAGTAAAAAGCTATGATGTAAATCTGAAGATTAATAGTGTAAGGAACCTGCCAAGAACCTGCACATTAAACACCACTGTAGGAGGATATGACCAGTAATCCCCTTGGCAGCATTCTGGTGTCAGCCATGGCGGCAAAACCAGCGTGGGTTCAGTCAACACTCTGTGTATGTATAGTGGGCACCTGTCACCGTGCCCCACGACTGACAGCCATTCAGCATTAAAGGAAGCTCTCAGTCAGTGCTGGGGGTGTGGGGGGCACTCTCCATATATAGATTAGTGACTGAACCCACACTGGTGCCACCCCCATGACTGAAATCAGAATTTTGCTGGGAGGATTAAAGTTAATTTCTTCCTGGCAGCCTGGTTTAATGTTCAGGCACTGGGCAGGATCAGAATGCTATTAACTGGCAGATTAACTTCATATCTGCACCTCATATCTGCAGTTTAAGAGGAACCAACCACCAGGATTCAATCACCTGTAAATCAGGGCAGCAGGTGATTGATGTGCAGAGCATGACATCACCAATTTTTTTCTTTTCATCCTCCCCTGTGGGCTTGTCTGTCTGCTGTAAGCCCAACCCTACCCCTCCACAGATGAATTTGGATGAGAGGGAGAGGGGGTTTGCTTTTCAGCAGAAAGACAAGCCCCCAGGGGCGGAATAAAAAACCCAAATAGTGATGTCATGCTGCACACGTCAATCCCCTGATTTACGGTGGGTAAATGATGGTGGTTGGTTCCCTTTAATAGCCTTTTTGCAGGTTGTTGGTGCCTTTTAATCACTTTAGTGGAACATACTCCAGTTAGCCTCATGGGGCCCAAGCTTTTTGAGAAAGTTATTTAAAATTTCAATAATGCAAAGAATAAACTTTACTTACATAAAACCTTTAACACACTTACATTTTCTAATTATTAAATATCTTTTATGACTTATTATACATCCTACTGTCATCCCACTCCGTGATATAAAAGTGTAATATTATCTACTGAATTTTCGCGCATTCTTGGCCATTCTGGTAAATGTGTTTTTATTTCAGATTCTATTCCCTGAAATGCTAATTCCTGTAAACAATTATTTTACACACCTGTTTCTACTATTCATATTGAAATCACTTGGCTTATCCAGGCACAAAACAATGAATGTTGCAGAATGCCTGAGGCCGGTCGCATGGGACAGACTGTGGAGACCGTCCTGCTGCTATTTATCAATCACTGGATGAGTGTTACCGGATAAGGCTAAAATATAACAATTTACAAACATAAAACATTGAACAAGTCAAATGTGCAACAAAGAGTTATATCTATAAAATGACTTAACATGTATCACTGCTATGAAAAATGATGTTAAATTAGCTTTTAGGAAATCTTAAAATGATTATTGTAAGGATTCCGGCTTTTCCAGATTAACTTTTGTGTCTCCTCGCCCTTATTCAAGATGGTGTCTGCTCTACTCTGGGTCAGCTGTGCTTCATTTGAATTCTTCTCTTCTTCCCGCTATTCCACGTCGGCTCTTCATACCTTCCACCGTAATTACCCACTCTGCAGAGTTTAACCTGCAATCCGGTACACTTCAGCAACTAACTCTGCCTCGCAAGGGATCATTTCTGTTGCCAAATTCATACAGTCTACTCAGATACATGTAAGCTAGCTATTACGATTTGTGTGTTGTATATAAGTGCAGTGTGGTTTCTAGGCCCGTTCAGGACTGGTATTTCTAGCCTAAAAGTACTGCACTAAGTCGAAGACTATGTGTGAACTGTGTTCTAAAGCTATGCCTCCATTATTGGTCTCACATTGTGTGAACTGCGATCTTCAGGATCATAATCTGCTGTTGACCACATGGAGTTTTTATCATTTCCAGAACGATGTTATCAGGGGCGGACCGTCACCCACAGGGGCCCTGGTGCAGGTGAGGACTGGGGGGGTGGGGGGGAGGGTGCTGGGAGAGCAGAGCTCTTACCTGGTGCTGCTGGGAGAGCCGCGGTGCTGCTGGGAGAGCCGCGCTGCTTCTGGGAGAACCACGCTCTCCCGCCTGGTGCTGCTGGGAGAGCCGCGCCGGATGCTCGTAGGAGCCGGAGGGGAGGGGCGGGATTAGGCAAGGGAAGCAGGAAGCTCTCTGCTACCCTTGTCTGGCCCTCCTCTCCTTTGATGGCGGCTTGCGGGGGTCGGCTGGGGGCCCCCTCCAGGCTTGAAGGGGCCCCCTAGCCGGTTGGGGCCCTGGTGCAGCTGCACCAGCTGCACCAGTGTAGTTCCGCCCCTGGATTTTATATATTTTGGCTCTGCTCTTTGTTAACCTGCAAATATAGACTTTAACTTAAGACCTTGTCTCTGTTGTGTCTTGCCCTATGCCATCAGATTCCAAAAGATATCCACCTGTCTCCCTGCTACTCCCCTGTCTCCCCCCTCTGCCAAGCCCTTCACTGGCTCCCAGCTTCTCAGAGATCCCGGTTTAAAACCCTAGCCATAACATACAAAGCCAACCACAACCTGTCCCCTCCGCATATCTCTGACATGGTCTCCTGATACCTACCCTCACGCAACCTGCGATCCTCCCAAGAGCTCTTTCTCTACTCTCCTCTCATCTACTCCTCTCACAACTGCATACAGGATTTCTCCTGTGCATCTGCCATACTCTAGAACTCTCTCCCCCAACACATCAGACACTCTTCTACCCTGGGAACCTTCAAAAGAAACCTGAAAACCTGAAGACCCACCTCTTCTGTCAAGCCTACAACTTGCAATAAGACCCGGTTCTCCGCAGCATCTCATGATCGGCAATACCCCCTCCTACTGTATCCCCACCCGTCCCTCATAGACTGTGAGCCCTCGCGGACAGGGTTCTCTCCCCTCCTGTATCTGTACAACTTGATTGTCCATATATATTATTATTATTATTAATTTATATAGTGCCATTATATTCCATGGTGCTTTATATGCTAAAAGGGGCAGACTAGGACAAGTAATATAGTAACAATACAAGTAACAATAAATGTGGACGATTCGGTTGTACAGATACAAGAGGGGAGAAATCCTGTCCGCGAGGGCTCACAGTCTACCAGGGGCGGGTGGGGATACAGTGGGAGGGGGAAGTTCCACCCGTGAGGCGGTGTGGTGGACCGGGTCTTATTGCAGGTGGTAGGCTTTGCGGAACAGGTGGGTCCTCAGGCTTCTTTTTAAGGTTCCCAGGGTAGGAGAATGTCTGATGTGTTGGGGCATTGAGTTCCAGAGTATGGGTGAAGCACGGGAGAAATCCTGTATGCGGTTGTGCGAAGAGGAGATGAGGGGGGAGTAGAGAAGGAGCTCTTGGGAGGATCACAGGTTGTGTGAGGGTAGGTATCGGGAGACTATGTCAGAGATGTATGGAGGGGACAGGTTGTGAATGGCTTTGTATGTCATGGTTAATGTTTTAAACCGGGATCTCTGGGAAGTATATTGCACTTGTCCTCGTCTGCCCTTTCCATATGTAAAGTGCCATGGAATCTAATGGCGCTATATAATATAAATAAATAATAATAATAGTGTTGTGCTAATTATCTATCCTAAATACCTATACGACATTGGTGGGGGTCTGATTATTTGCACCTCCAAAAAAAGTAGGGCAATGATGTCCATATAAAACATCTTATTAATTGTTACCAAGCACAGACATTTTTTTATTATTATTATTGTTTATTTATATAGCGCCATTGGTTCCATGGCGCTTTACATAAGCAGTGGGGGTAACAAGGACAGGTACAGTACATATGAGCAGTCAATGCTTGCTGATACACGACGGGAGAGGATCCTGTCCACGAGGGCTCACAGTCTACAGGGGTGGGGGAGGACACGGTAGGGGGGGAAGCGCCAATCGTTTGGTGGAGCGACGCTGGGTCTCATCATAGGTTGTAGGCTTGTTGGAATAGATGAGTTTTCAGGTTCTTTTTGAAGCTCTTGAGGGTCTGACGTGCTGGGGGAGGGTGTTCCAGAATCTAGGGGAGGCGAGGGAGAAGTCTTGTATGCGGTTGTGGGAGGATGAGATGAGGGGGCAGGAGAGGAGGAGTTCTTGTGAGGAGTGTAGGTTGCGTGCAGGTTGGTATTGGGAGACCATGTCGGAGATGTAAGGGGGGGACAAGTTGTGGATGGCTTTGTAAGTCAGGGTTAGGATTTTAAATTTAGATCTTTGGGGAGTGGGGAGCCAGTGAAGAGCCGTGCGGAGAGGGGAGATAGGGGAGTAGCGAAGAGACAGGTGGATTAGACGGGCAGCTGAGTTCAGGATAGAGCGGAGAGGTGCAAGGGAGGAGGCAGGGAGACCGGTGAGCAGTAGGTTGCAGTAGTCAAGGCGGGAGATGATGAGGGCGTGGACGAGAGTTTTGGCGGTGTCATGATTAAGAAACGGGCGGATGCGTGAGATGTTCTTGAGTTGGAGTCGGCAGGAGGTGGCAAGGGCTTGGATGTGGGGTTTGAAGGAGAGGGAGGAGTCGAGGGTGACCCCGAGGCACTTTGCGTGGGGACTGGGGAGAGGGAGTAGTCGTTGACTCGGATTGACAGGTCTGGCAGAGGGGGAGGGCGGCTGGGGGGGAAGACGATGAACTCTGTTTTGTCCATGTTCAACTTGAGGAAACGAGCAGAGAAGAAAGATGAGATGGCGGACAGGCATTGGGGATTTTAGACAGAAGGGAGGTGATGTCGGGCCCAGAGAGGTAGATCTGGGTGTCGTTGGCGTAGAGATGGTACTGGAGGCCATGGGACTCGATGAGTTGACCTAGGCCGAGGGTGTAGATGGAGAAACGTAGCGGTCCAAGTACCGATTCCTGGGGGACGCCGACAGTAAGGGGGTAGGACGAGGAAGAGGTGTCGGAGTGGGTGACGCTGAAAGTGCGGTCCGTAAGGTATTAGGAGATCCAGGAGAGGGCGAGGTCAGTGATACCAAGGGATTCTAGGATTTGGAGTAGGAGGGAGTGGTCGACTGTGTCGAAGGCGGCGGATAGGTCGAGGAGGAGGAGGACGGAGTAATGTTTTTTCCTCTTTGCGGTCAGGAGGTCATTGGTGACTTTAGTAGGGCTGTTTCGGTGGAGTGATGAGGTCGGAAACCAGATTGCAGGCGGTCGAAGAGGGATCGGGAGGATAGGTAGGAGGACAGTTCAGAGTGGACATGTTGTTCGAGTAGTTTGGAAGTGAAAGGGAGAAGGGATATTGGGCGGTAGTTGGCGACGGATGATGGGTCGAGGGAGGGTTTTTTGAGGATGGGTGAGATCAAGTCGTGTTTGAAGGATGAGGGAAAGACGCCAGTAGTGAGTGATAGGTTGAAGAGTTGGGTTAGGGCAGGGATGAGGGCAGTGGTGAGGTTTGGGATGAGATGGGTAGGGAGGGAGTCGAGGGCACAGGTGGTGAGGTGAGATCGTGACAGGAGGGTGGAGAGCTGGGCTTCAGTCACGTTGGAGAAGCTACCTTTGGTCGAGGAGGGTTGGGCGGTAATGGTGGTGGGTTGGGGGGATGTTGGGCCAAAGCTTTCTCTAATTTTATCAATCTTGTGTTTGAAGAAGGTGGCGAAGTCGTCAGCGGAGATGAGAGGAGAAGGAGGAGGTGCTGGGGGACGGAGAAGGGAGTTTAAAGTTCTGAATAGTTGTTTGGGGTTTCGGGACAGTGTGTTGATTAAAGAAGACATTTAATAGTGTCTGCGCTTAGAATATTGCTCACTTTATTAGAATGAAACTTGTGAACTGCAATAGCAGAGACAGAGTATGAAAAAGCATGAAGCAGTGCATACTAGTGCCTCTCAATGAATTAGAGTATCAAAATGTGAAACACATCTATTATATAGAGTCATTACACACAGAGTGATCTATTTCATGTGTTTATTTATGTTAATGTTGATGATTATGGCTTACAGCCAATGAAAACCCAAAGGTCATTATCTCAGAAAATTAAAATTGGGAGAATGAAGTTCAATGAATGAAAATAAATATGTCCAGCTCTTCCACGTGAAGGATTTTTTTATTGAAAGTTTTTTAGTGCAAACAAACTAAAAAGTGCATGATTTCCGTGACAACGTCAACGCGTTTTGGATGGAAACATCCTTATTCATGACCAGGATGGACTGAAGGGGATAATAATAATAAGAAGAATCTTTATTTGCACACTGTGTGCAGAATTATTAGGCAAATTAGTATGTTGATCACATTATCCTTTTTATACATGTTGTCCTACTCCAAGCTCTATAGGCTTGAGAGCCAACTACCAATTAAGTAAATCAGGTGATGTGCATCTCTGTAATGAGGAGGGGTGTGGTGTAATGACATCAACACCCTATATAAGGTGTGCTTAATTATTAGGCAAATGCCTTTCCTTTGGCAAAATGGGTCAGAAGAGTGATGTGACGGGCTCTGAAAAGTCCATAATTGTGTGATGTCTTGCAGAGGGATGCAGCAGTCTGGAAATTGCCAAACTTTTGAAGCGTGATCACCGAACAATCAAGCGTTTCATGGCAAATAGCCAACAGGGTCGCAAGAAGCGTGATGGGCAAAAAAGGCGCAAAACAACTGCCCATGAATTGAGGAAAATCAAGCGTGAAGCTGCCAAGATGCCATTTGCCACCGGTTTTGCCATATTTCAGAGCTGCAACGTTACTGGAGTATCAAAAAGCACAAGGTGTGCTATACTCAGGGACATGGCCAAGGTAAGGAAGGCTGAAAAACTACCTCCTCTGAACAAGAAACATAAGATAAAACGTCAAGACTGGGCCAAGAAATATCTTAAGAGCTCCACTCCGACTCAGACGCCAGCAAGGTGGAGGTGGGGTACTGGTATGGGCTGGTATCATCAAAGATGAACTTGTGGGACCTTTTCGGGTTGAGGATGTAGTGAAGCTCAACTCCCGGACCTACTGCCAGTTTCTGGAAGACAACTTCTTCAAGCAGTGGTACAGAAAGAAGTCAGTATCGTTCAAGAAAAACATGATTTTCATGCAGGACAATGCTCCATCACATGCATCCAACTACTCCACAGCGTGGCTGGCCACTAAAGGTCTAAAAGAAGAAAAAATAATGACATGGCCCCCTTGTTCACCTGATCTGAACCCCATAGAGAACCTGTGGTCCCTCCTGAAATGTGAGATCTACAGGGAGGGAAAACAGTACACCTCTGGGAACAGTGTCTGGGAGGCTGTGGTGGCTGCTGCACGCAATGTTGATCGTAAACAGATCAAGCAACTGACAGATTCTATGGATGGAGGCTGCTGAGTGTCATCATAAAGAAAGGTGGCTATATTGGGCACTAATGTTTTGGGGTTTTGTTTCTGAATGTCAGAAATGTTTATTTCTAAATTTTGTGTAGTTATATTAGTTTACCTGGAGAAAATAAACAAGTGAGATGGGAATATATTTGGTTATTATTAAGTTACCTAATAATTCTGCACAGTAATAGTTACCTGCACAAACTGATATCCTCCTAAGAGCCAAATCTAAAGAAAACCCACTCCAACTTCCAAAAATATTAAGCTTTGATATTTATGAGTCTTTTGGGTTGATTGAGAACATAGTTGTTAATAAATAATAAAAATAATCCTCTACAATACAACTTGCCTAATAATTCTGCACACAGTGTATAGTGCAAACATATTCCGCAGCACTTTATAATTCAGTGGCTTCTATACAAACGGTCATATGTAACAACTATTTGAAAACAATGCAATATAGTAATTAAAGTAGAGAATCAGTATAAAATAATATTATACAATAATGAATGTATACATTTTTTCCTCAGGCGTTTTTACCCTGAGGAAGGAGCACGGTAACGCTCCGAAACGCATAGGAATGAAGAACACCCGTTGAAACCAGTGTTTCAGTCTCTGGTTTCATTCATTCAGCAGCGTGGATCCTGAGACACTTCGTCCCAATCCAACTAAAGTATAAATAAGGCGACCCTACTCCAAAGAGCTTACAATTTTCCATTGAGATGGGGGTTACACAAAGTGCAGGGGCTTATTACACTGATGGTCCAGGCATCTTGAGGAAGTAGGGGACAGAAAAAAAAATGACATCCAATCTGTGTAGAGCTTTTGGGTTTGGTGGAGTTTGAAGGTGAATTATGTCTAGAGAACTAGTGAATGGGCTACATACAGTACAGAGGACTTCTATTATGGTACGTTTATACGAGGCCACAGGAAGGTAGACACCGCCAGGCATCGGACACAATTGTGCATGTTGCCATGAAAACACCACCATGTGGCGGCGTGTAATTCAGGCATTTCCCTCCTGTGTCTTGCAGAACTGCAAGACACAGGAGGGAAATGCCTGAATTACACGCCGCTACATCGTGGTGTTTTCATGGCAACATGCACAATTGTGTCCGATGCCTGGCGGTGTCTACCTTCCTGTGGCCGCGTATAAATGTACCATTTGGGAGCATGATAGGCCGCCTTAAAAAGATGTTTTTTTTAGGGAGCGCCTGAAGCTATGTAAGTTGTGGATAGTCCTGATTTCTTGGGGTACAGCATTCCAGAGGATTGGTGCAGCTTGATAGAAGCCTTGGAGCATTGGAGTGGGAGGTTCGGCTTAATGCAGATGTTAGTCGAAGGTCATTTGTAGAACATAGAGAACGGGTGGGGTGATAGACAGAGATGAGGGAGGAGATGTAGGGAGGTGCTGCACTGTGAATAGCTTTGTGGGTGAGAACAAGCAGTTTGAATTTGATCCTGTAGTGTACGGGCAGCCAGTCAGGGGCGGAATTACACTGGTGCAGCTGGTGCAGCTGCACCAGGGCCCCGACCGGCTGGGGGCCCCTTCAAGCCTGGAGGGGGGCCCCCAGCCGACCCCCACAAGCCGCCGTCAAAGGAGAGGAGGGTCAGGCAAGGGAAGCAGAGAGGTTCCTGCTTCCCCTGTCTGATCCCGCCCCTCCTCTGCTCTGCTCCTCCGGCCCCTAGCAAACATCCGGCGCGGCTCCCAGGTAGGAGAGCATCGCGCCTGCGGCTCCCTGCGGCTCCCAGCAGCACCCACCCCCCCCTTTCTGGGCCGCGTCGACGGCCAGCGGCACCCCTCCCCCCCGGGCCACACCAACGGCCAGTAGCCCCGCCCCCCCGGTCCTCTCCTGCACCAGGGCCCCCGGGGGTGACGGTCCGCCCCTGCAGCCAGTGCAATGGCTGGCACAGAGCGGAAGCATCCGAGTAATGATTAACCAGATAGGTGATCCTAGCTGCTGCATTAAGGATGGACTGGAGGGGGGAAAGTCTAGTGAGGGGGGGCCAATTAATATAGAATTGCAGTAATCAAGGTGGGAATGAATCAGGGCCACAGTGAGTGTTTTTGTTGTTTCCATGGTGAGAAAGGGGCGGACTCACCATGGTGAGAACGGTGTCAAACATAACAGCCAGACAAAGAGCCTGCTGCCTAGGTGAGGGAATGAGGATGAAAGGTTAATTACTGTGCTGCCGTATTCCACGCGACATTGAAGGGATCCTGTCACCTCAAAACACCTCCTAAGCTACCAAAACATGTCCCTGCACCATCCTATCACTAATCTCACACTTCTTTTGCCTCCTAAAAGCATCCTGTGAAAGTGCATAAAAATGTTTTAATACTTACTCATTAGTGATTATAATTAATAGGGGCTATATTCTTTAGCCCTTTAGGTGCGTTGTTTTGCAGGCTCCAGGATCCACCCTTTTTCTGTCTGTGCTGCTGTGATGTGGAGCTGAAGGCAGGACTAATGATTTGCATTCTGTGAGTGACAGAGAGGGGGGAGGGCAAAGCCTCCACAAGCAAAGCACACAGACAGAGAGAGGGTGGATCATTCAGGCTGTAAAGCAACACGCCCTAAGGGCTAAAGAATATAGGCCGTGCTAATTATAATCCCTAATGAGTAAGTATTAAAACGTTTTTCTCCACTTTCACAGGATGCTTTTAGGAGACAAAAGGAGTGTGAGATTAGATAGGATGCTGCAGGGACATGTTTTGGTAGCTTAGGAGGCGTTCTGGAGGTGACAGGATCCCTTTAAAGGGTGAATATACGTAATATTAATTTATTAGTCAACATGTTAGAGTGCTCCTGAAACGCCCTAAAACATGGCAATATTGCATTGATTTTTGATGATGTTCTAATTCATTGAGATGCACTAGTAGTTATAGCGAAACAAGGCAATATGGCCACTTCAATCAGCTAATCTGAAAGTTGCAAGGTGAGTACAGGATATACTGTATTATTTAACTTGGAGGAACAAGTGGATTCAGAAGGGTTTGTCCTAGTAGTGGAAAGCCCCTTTAATGATAATAAGAAGCATGGTACTCCACATTGACATAAAGAACTCTTTTTTTTTCTGGTTGGAGCCCAAAGAATTCTCCGTCCAAGGAGAATGTTGAAGTCTTAGTACCTAAGGACTGGATGAAAGCTAATTTTTTAACCTGGAAAACACAAACAGAATTTGTGTCTACAGAAATTATCTACCTGCAAGTAGTCTTTTTATTCTTTGTTTTGAACAGATTTGTACATCGAGTCCCAAATCCATATTTACTTTTTCTTCTTTTCTCCTACTGTCGAGCTCACTAGGGGACCATTCAGCCCGGCGTAAAGCACGGCTGATGAGGAAAACAATTTATATTTCTTCTTCGTCTCTTCATGGCGTTTTGACCACATCTCGGAGGCTTAAATTGGTTCATCTAAAGGTCAGGTAAAGATATCTGTATCAAATTTAAAGTATCACTATTTCCCAACCATGGTGTAAATCAAGGGGTCAACTTGGGAAAAAGTGCGGCAAGTCCGGCAAGTCCAGGCAACAAGATCCGTTGTTTTATAAAGTGTTGTAGCTCCTGGTAGAATCTGGAACAGAAACAGCTGTAATTATATCCCAAGTCACATAAAAAGTATAGAAAATTATATAGATCACGTATAAATAGGATCTCTATATATAAGAAATTAATATTTACAAGATATCTATTGCCATATGTCATCTGAAATATATATAGTACAACATGTGCCAAGAGCAAGGAATACATGTATTGAAAGAAAACCATAGAGAAAGGTATATTTTAACTCTTTCTACATTGTACTTACAAAAAAGTTACAGTTAGTAGGTTGTTCACACAAGACCAGGGGCGTAACTACAACAGGTGCAGGGGTTGCGATCGCACCCGAGCCCTGCAACAAAGGGGGCCCCAAAAGTCCCATTGGCTTATAGAAAAAGACTAATACTATTAAAGATATGCAATAATTGGGGGCCCCATTGGAGCTTCCGCACCGGGGCCCATGAGCTTCAAGTTACGCCACTGCACAAGACCACCTTTCGCTATGTTCACACATTTGTTGCTTTTTACTGAAGCCAATACCTGCTCTCCTTGCAGTAAAGAAGTTTCTTCTAAAAATCAAAGGACAAAGGAGCCCAAGCTTCTCCAAAACTAGTCGGTCCTCCGCCCCCCAGGTGACGTCGCTGCCAAGCCACGCTTCCAGTGCCGCGCCTATAGACTGGGATGCCGATCGACTGAGGTGTCCCGGACATGATGCTGTACGTGGAGTGGGAACTTGCATCCCGGTTGCAGGGGAATAGACCCTCCCCCTGAACCTGCAGGATCACTACCTTATCTTGAATCCTCATCTATCCGTGGTATGCAGCATCTCTGATGATTACAGCACTGGTACATGGGGAGGAGACCTGTAATGGTCTGCTTTTCCACTCATTGGATGTGCATATAGGAAATATAGTGTGGGCATGGAAGTACCTTTTGGTAATTTTGAGCTTTTAGCCACCCTAATAACATCTGTTGCAATCTGAGATAGATCTTGTACAGGCACACTTGGCACAGCTATATGAGTATCTGAAAATGTATATCTATTACCAAGGTACCTGTGCAGTGAGACTTCAGAAAGGGTTTCTAACTAAGTATATGTTTAAGAAAAAATATTTTATTGTATACTGTGGGGTTTTGTGCAGACTCAAGTCAGAGCCCAACACACTTGTGGATCAGGTGTAATATTGTGCCATAGCTTACAGCTTATAATATTTGTGACATTTGTCTACAGTGCATGTGTAGTAACGTTAGATTTAGGTTGGTTTCACACTACCATTTTTCGGTATCCATATGAATCCAGCTGAAACTGAATACACCTGGATCTGTTTTAAGCCCCTTTGAAAGTCAATGGGACTGCAGGAACTTGCAGGTGAATTCATTTCAGTACGGTTCCCCCTGTTTTGTTGCGATTTCAGTGTCTGTTTCAAAAACGTGAACACCCAGATCTGGGGCATTATGGGTTCAATTAGAATGTGGCTTTATAGAACCCAGATATGGCAAAATCCATATCCCACCTGATCCGGGATTTTGGACTGAGCATGCCCAGAGCCCAGTTTTAAATGACACACCCACTAGGGATCATGTCATTTACAACCCGATCAAGCTAAAATAGGTAATCAACTGGATGCATCAGGATGCTCATGCAGCAGTATTATCACTGATCCATGAGACAGATCAATGGCCCCTTTCACATCTATGCGGCGATATGTTTAGTAGCATTGCGCTAGCGCAGGTGCTATCACAGCCCAGCGCAGCCAAGCACATTGGCGCACATACAAAGTGCATTGCGCTTGCGCCGCCATTACCTGCTATGGGCGAGCGCAGGAGACCACATCCCGGAAGCGCAAGTGTGACAGGTCCGGTGTCACAGCACATGCGCTACTCCAGATTCACCAGAAACATTGCATGATGCGTTTCCATGGCGTCAAGACTCAGCCTCTGTCACACTTGCTCTTTGGGATCCATCTGCCTGCGCTCGCCCATAGCAGGTAATTGCGGCGTTAGTGCAATGCACTTCATCTGTGTGCCAATGCGCTTGCCATGTGCGCTAGCACAGTGCTGCCAAATGCACAAGAGTGCAGATGTTAAAGGGGGCAATGATAATACTGGAGCAGGTGAATCCAGTTGCCTCATGTTTTACAATTGCAGGGGAATCCAGTGGGTATGCAGATTTTACCCGCATTTCCCCAGATTAAAAAAATCAGTAGTTTGAAACTCACCTTATTTACCAAAACCACAGCAAAAATGTAGCAAATATACAGTATAAAAGAATGGTTGCATTTTTGTAGCATTGTTTTAGCATTTCCTCGTTTCTTTCCATGGTAAAAAAAAATGCTACAAAAACGCTGTAAGGATTGACATGCCGCAGTTAAAAAAATCCAGACGTTTTCCAATTCAATCAGCAAGAATAAAAGCAATCATTGGCATGAGAGTTATGAAATTGCATGTCTTTTTTTGGGTTCTGTAAAAAGCAGCTTTTCATTTGCATAAAAAAGAAGCAAAAAAAACCACTGCAAAAATCCAACATGTGAACGATACCATAATATTACACGGTACAGAAGCTGTACCCAAATCATCTTTTGTAATTAACTATAGAGAATAATAATAATCCATCTCAAGCACCCCAACCAATAACCTGTTCTCTTTCTTTGCAAGGGGCTGGAGTTTGCACAGCGCAGTGTCAGGCAGCTGCACAGGGTATAGTTTATTGCCTCTTCTGTGTCTGAAACCTTCGTACTGTCCAATGTTTTATATCATATATAATAAATACTTAGAATATATATATTTTTTATATAGCGTCCACTAGTGATGGGCGAATCTAAATTGTAAAATTTGGGCATTGTTCCGAACACCTAGTGTCCATGCACATATCCCAAACACCGGATTTCCCTGGGAAACCTGTGTTACAGTTCAGGTGTATAATGTATAACATATAAAGCTGAGTGTATATATGTATGTATAAGTGTGTATATGTGGCAAGCCCCACCCACTCCAGATAGACCTGCCAAGTCCATACAGCCCCACTCCACACAGCCCCACCCACTCTGCACATCCCCACTACACAGCCACTCCCCTCCATATAGCTACACCCACTACACACTAGCCCTTGGGACTATGTGTAGGGGTGGAGGTATGAAGAGGTGGGGCCTGTATGAGGGCTCCTGGTTCTGCATCATCTCCTGGGTCCGCTGTGTTCTTTCCTCAGGCTTGCTGGCTTGGTTGTTTCTTTTCTTCCACAGACCAGCAGACAGATGATGAATGATGGCCTTGATGAATGTGATATTTTCAGGGGTGGCTGTGGGCTGCGGTTTTCAGAGTGGGGCAAGTCTCTCGATCTCGAGCATCGGGGGGTTAACCCAACACTAGTGTCAACATATCCTCTAGCACTTTACAATTAAGTGGAAGGCAATGTACAGATACAGAGTAAGGTTACCTTCAGTTTTTGGTCAGTTTTTCACATCAGTCTTTGTAGCCAAAACAAGGAGTGGATGAAAAATATAAAAGTGGTGACATCTTTTCATTAGGCCACGTTCCCACATTGAGTATAAAGCCAGTATTTTACATCAGTATTTACAAGCCAAATCTAGGAGTGGAGAAATCAGAGGAAAGGTATAATAGAAACACAGCACCACTTTCCATAAACCAGGTTTTGGAATATTGATTTTATGTACGTATATCATGTACCGTTGTGGCCAAAAGTATTGACACCCCTGCAATTCTGTCAGATAATACTCAGTTTCTTCCTGAAAATGATTGCAATCACAAATTCTTTGGTATTATTATCTTCATTTAATTTGTCTTCAATAAAAAAACACAAAAGGGAATGACACAAAAAGCAAAACATTGATCATTTCACACAAAACTCCAAAAATGGGCCGGACAAAAGTATTGACACCCTCAGCCTAATACTTGGTTGCAGAACCTTTAGCCAAAATAACTGCGGTCAACCGCTTCCGGTAACCATCAATGAGTTTCTTACAATGCTCTGCTGGGATTTTGGACCATTCTTCTTTGGCAAACTGCTCCAGGTCCCTGATATTTGAAGGGTGCCTTCTCCAAACTGCCATTTTTAGATCTCTCCACAGGTGTTCTATGGGATTCAGGTCTGGACTCATTGCTGGCCACCTTAGAAGTCTCCAGTGCTTTCTCTCAAACCATTTTCTAGTGCTTTTTGAAGTGTGTTTTGGGTCATTGGCCTGCTGGAAGACCCATGACCTCTGAGGGAGACCCAGCTTTCTCACACTGGACCCTACATTATGCTGCAAAATGTGTTAGTAGTCTTCAGGCTTCATAATGCCATGCACACGGTCAAGCAGTCCAGTGCCAGAGGCAGCAAAGCAACCCCAAAACATCAGGGAACCTCCATCATGTTTGACTGTAGGGACTGTGTTCTTTTCTTTGAATGCCTCTTTCTTTCTGCTGTAAACTCTATGTTGATGCCTTTGCCCATAAAGCTCTACTATTGTCTCATCTGACCAGAGAACATTCTTCCAAAACATTTTAGGCTTTCTCAGGTAAGTTTTGGCAAACTCCAGCCTGGCTTTTTTATGTCTCGGGGTAAGAAGTGGGGTCTTCCTGGGTCTCCTACCATACAGTCCCTTTTCATTCAGACGCCGATGGATAGTACGGGTTGACACTGTTGTACCCTCGGACTGCAGGGCAGCTTGAACTTGTTTGGATGTTAGTCGAGGGTCTTTATCCACCATCCGCACAATCTTGCGTTGAAATCTCTCGTCAATTTTTCTTTTCTGTCCACATCTAGGGAGGTTAGCCACAGTGCCATGGGCTTTAAACTTCTTGATGACACTGCGCATGGTAGACACAGGAACATTCAGGTCTTTGGAGATGGACTTGTAGCCTTGAGATTGCTCATGCTTCCTCACAATTTGGTTTCTCAAGTCCTCAGACAGTTCTTTGGTCTTCTTTCTTTTCTCCATGGTCAATGGGGTACACACAAGGACACAGGACAGAGGTTGAGTCAACTTTAATCCTTGTCAACTGGCTGCAAGTGTGATTTAGTTATTGGCAACACCTGTTAGATGCCACAGGTAAGTTACAGGTGCTGTTAATTACACAAATTAGAGAAGTATCACATGATTTTTCTAACAGTGCCAACACTTTTGTCCACCCCCTTTTTTATGTTTGGTGGAATTAGATCCACTTTGGCTTTAGGACAATTCTTTTTGTGTTTTTTCATTGAAGACAAATTAAATGAAGATAATAATATCAAAGACTTTGTGATTGCAATCATTTTCAGGAAGAAACTGAGTATTATCTGACAGAATTGCAGGGGTGTCAATACTTTTGGCCACAACTGTACACTTCGCAAGAAAAGTGTAACCTTGAATTTAGGGTGCAGAGGTGACAGTTTTTACACATCAACAAAAAATGGCAGTTCTGTAATATCTCTGGAACGCTTCAACGGATCCTAGCGATTCTGAGATAGTTTTTTCGTGACATATTGAACTTTATGTTAGTGGTAAATTTAGGTTGCTAATTTTTGCGTTTATTTGTGAAAAAATTGAAAATTTGGTGAAAAGTTTGAAAATTTTGCAATTTTCAGATTTTTTATTTTTATCCTACTCAAAACTACATTCAAGAAGATTATTAACCCTTCAGTTGCTTCACACGAACTAAAGCAACGTGGAAGGAAAAAATGGACAATTTTATTTTTCCAACAAAAATATTCATTTTTCAATATTTCATTTTCATATGGGCAACAGGATAAAATGGATCCTACAATTTGTTGGGCAATTTCTCCTGAGTACTCCGAAACCTCATATGTGGTCATAAACCAATGTTTGGGCGCATGGCAGGGCTCAAGAGGGAGGGAATTTGACTTTTGGAGCTAATCTTCCATTCAAAAAGTCAAATGTCGCTCCTTCCCTTCTGAACCCTGCCGTGCGCCCAAACAGTGGTTTATGACCACATATGAGGTATCGGTGTACTCAGGAGAAATTGTCGAACAAACTTTAGGATCCATTTTATCCTGTTGCTCATGTGAAAATGAAAAAATTGAGGCCAAAAACATTTTTTTGTGAAAAAAAAAAGTATTTTTTCATTTTTACGGATCAATTTGTGAAGCCCTTGGGGGTTCAAAGTGCTCGCTATGCATCTAGATACGTTCCTTGGGGGATCTAGTTTCCAAAATGGGGTCACTTGTGGGGGAGCTCCAATGTTTAGGCACACAGGGGCTCTCCATACGCGACATGGTGTCCGCTAACAATTGAATGGAAAATTAACTCCAAAATTTGTTGGGCAATTTCTCCTGGGTATACCTCAGGTTACCAGATATCGCCATGGCAACCTCAGGTTACCAGATGTCGCCATGGTAACCTAAGGTTACCATGTTGATATCTGGTAACCTGAGGCTGCCATCGCGGAGAGAGGTGAGTGACCCTGTACTCCCTCTCCCCGGAACCTAAGGGAGCGACACAGAGCCAGGGACAGCGACCACATAGTGATCGCGGCCCCTGGCTGTCAGAATTCTCTTCTGAGCCTCATCTCCTCTTTGTAAAATGTGACCCCAAAAAATTTAAGGGAGAAGAAGGGCCAGAGCTTTTGAAAAGACACCAGAAAAGGCAAATACTCTATTTGACATGATTTAGACAACTCACTAGAACCATAATAATATTTGGAACTTTTATGGCACAGGCCAAGCAAACTGTGACATCTGCGGCAATTGGACATTAGCTACAGAAGGTCGGAAGCATTGGATAATTGGGTGTAAATCAACCTGACAATGAGCAAGCTGTGCTCTTATTGGTGTTAGACTCTTCGTGTATGGACATACGTTTGTTATCTGGCTATGGATATTTTATATTTTTCTATGGATTTCACACTTATTGCACAAGATTGGGGATGACGATTTAACCTCTGACAAGAACTTTTACATGCTGTTATGATTTTTATGTGTTTGACGCCCCATCTGGGGTGTGGGGTACTTGGTAACAGATCAGTTGTTGCTTGGTAAGTCACGGTAGCGGTGACCCAGCTCCGTGACCCTGGGCATGCAGAAGAAGAGGATTATTTACAGGGGATAAATTTGTGATGCCACCTGTAGTTATTCTGGTCAGGGATTTCAGCGCTGCTATGGGTCCTCTGGGCCTTTGGAATGGCTGCCTGGATGTTATCGCTCCCCAAAGGTAGAGTGTGGGCCCAGGAGTAATGGTAAAACTCTATGGAAGTGGTAGTGGTGTCTGTTTAGCGGTGCAAAAGGGAGCGGGGAATAACTGGAGGAGACCAGGGTTGTGGTTCTTTACCTTTTACTTGTAACCACGTGGTGCAGTTTGAGGCACTGATGACCAGGTCTAGGAGGATCCGAGCAGCCAGGGATCAGTAGGATTCCACCCCGCCAGGTGTGTTTGAGGTCTGCCTGCTATGCTTCCCCAGTTTAGGGTCCCAGTGCTTTGGTGCTACTTTGCGGCCCTCTCTCTCTCTTCCTTGCTTTGCTTTGAACCCATATGGCAGGCAGTCCGAGCCCCTCGTGGATACTGCCGGATCGCTTGCAGCTCTGAGTCCTATCCGCTGCTGTGCCGCCAAGTTTGAAGTGCAGCCGGGAAACGTGGACTCTCCCGTCCTCCAGAAGTGGTCAGCTGGTCTTGCAGGTCCCAACTGACCCAAGACTCTGGCATCTTT